>CM035174.1:8731082-9331082 GCA_020205615.1 Panax quinquefolius | reverse complement strand
GCAAAGATGAATGATTCTGAAGAATATCTTTAGCTTTGTAGTGCAAAGATGAAGCAGTGTTTAGATGAACATGATTAATCGATGAATATCTTTGGCACTGTAGTGCAAAGATGAATATGTGATTCGGATATATATTGATTGATGTTACAAGGATAAAAGATAGACGATGAACTTTTAAATTCATACATGGAAGATAGTAGTTTGCATTCTCTACTTAACTCTTCTAATGAATTATTATTTTCATTATGAATATTGATTTAAAATTTGTTGTCTATTGTATTCTATTAGATTTTTCCTGTTGAAGACTAACGGTAATTTGTTGTATATTATCTTAGTCATAATATTCTTTTCTTGAGCTAGTTGAGCTCACCCTTTTCCTTTTGTTCCATTTTTTATCGGGAGGCGAGAATATAGCGAGTATGCAGCCTGGGGGTATGGAATGAAGGTTCTAGAGAGAGTTGTTTAGTAGTCCTCACCATTTTTGTAAAATAATGTATCAATAAATGTGATGAGGATTTATTTGAGTATAGATATTGTCTAGAAGATAATATTTGTATTTAAACTCACGCTTTTCTTGTTGTAATAATAAAGTTGTAGTTGTTTACGCATACCATGTATTGACAACTCGATCGGGTGATGTATACCAATTTTGGGGCGCCACACAATCCATTAAAAGAGTCAAGTAAAAAATAAAATCTACTATCTTTTATGATTTAAAAGGTTTTTCATCATCATTATTATAGGCCGAGACTCACTTTTAATAAATATTCCACATCATCGAATCACCCCGCACTCTGACCGATGATATTCTTTAGTATCACGACCACAATTATTCATGCACTACGGGCCAAGAATATTTGTGTATTCATTAATGGTCATGATCATGCCAACAACTATCCATCAATGCACTCACGGCCCTTTGAGGATTTTTACCACATCATTTGTAACATTACGATGGCCATGATTACACCGAATAGTCTCTCGGTCATAATCATACCAAGTCCATCTATGCACTCTGGCCATGAGATGACTTTCAACATAATATAAACATGAGGATGATGACAATGATATAAGAATTCAATAAAACAAGTTCAAGAATTAATTTATCTAGGAACCAATAACATCAAACTATCAACATGATAATCGCTTTGTAGAGTAAAATTCAAGAATCTTCGAGAAGAATATTTCCATGAAAGGATATTGGATGAAGCGCAAATATCAAGGATATTCCACTAATTTCATGGAGTATAGAAGTCAAAGTTTTAACCATTTGGGTATAATAAAGAATGGAATAACAAAAGAAATCACCACGCATGCGATAGACCGCACGTGGCAAAGTTATTCCAACAAAATAATAAATAACGGAAACGTGTCCGGCGAAGAAAAAGCGCATGCACATGATATTCCAACAGAATAATAAAGAATGGAACCAGGTCCGTAAAACACATGCAGAGGATGTTCCAACGAGTAATAATAAAAAGGCGGAACCAGGTCGGTGTAAAACACATGCATGTGATGTTCCAACAGAATAATAATAAAGAGCGGAACCAGTCCGGTGGGTGTAAAACACATGCATGTGATGTTCCAATAGAATAATAATAAAAAGACGGAACCAGTCCGGTGTGAAACACATGCAGCGTGATGTTCCAACAGAATAATAGAAGAATGTCACCAAGTATAGGGTAAACCACGTATACAGGTTATTCCAACAGAATAATAAGCAATGGAATAACAATAGTTCTCTTCATGAAGAAAAAAAGAATAACACCCCTTACTTTTGGTAAGAGATTGAATACTGCAGTAGTGTAGTAACAAAATACTCTTCTTCTTTCTCTCTTATTCTTTCTCTATAGCTTGAATGAATTCGTGAAAAATAATGAAGCACTAGGCCTCTATTTATAGAAGATTTCTAGCTTAGCACCTGCCATGTGAAAAGGCAAGTGGCTTGACGACTGGTGATGTAAAAAGAAAAGTGGTTCGACGCCTGTAATGTGAAACGACAAGTGGTTCGACGCCTGTAATGTGAAACGACAAGTGGTTTGACGCCTGGTAAAGGTAATCACTATTGACGAAGGTAATTACTATTCACAAAGGTAATTACTATTGACGAAGAGACTTTTAGATGATGACATATAGGCCCCCCATAAAATAATCAAACTTACCACAAACGTCTCATAACAGACTCTTTATATACATCAAGGATTGAATAAATATTACCACAAATCATTTTATTTTTAATCAACACATAATTAATCTTTCAACAATTATTAATCATTTATAACTTGTCGTCTCAATTATTGACTTAATATTATAACATATTATACAGATGATACTGTGACAATAATTGAATCAATAATATAAGAGATATGATGCAAAGAATTATCGTAGCAATAATTGAGCATAGGTGAGTGACTTCTCACGTAAAGCATCAATAATCAATATCGTGTGCTACTATACAACTACGGCAGACATCGCATTTTTTACTCTAGGGTAGTTCAACAGGTTTTAACGGTAACACCTTCCTAGTTATTTTTATAGAAAGATAATTTTGTCGTTTTTTAACTACGACAATACTTCCGTTGTGGGGTCCACCAATGATTGAGCCGTCGTACGGATATTTCCCGACAAAAAGAATATTCCCCGACCAAACGAATATTTTATAACAACTTGCTTACTTTGCAAAATTTATAAATATTACCCACAACTATAACATTATATCAAATTTATTCCATAATATTCAAAAAATAATATTTTAAAAAAAATTCATCTTTATTTATAAAAGTTGGGGTCTTACAACCTCCCCTTATTATGAAATTTCGCCCTCAAAATTAGGGTACGTACCTGGTATGTCGAAGAGGTAAGGATACCTTGATTTCATTTCGATTCTAACTCCCAAGTCATTTCCTCAACATCGTGGTTCCTCCACAAAACTTTGACTTGAGGTATAACCTGGAGCGTAGAATATGTTCCTTCTTATCCAAGATTTGAACAGAACCTCTACATATGTCAAATCTTCCGCTATTTCGTCCGGATTTCTAACTCAATAATGTGGTTCGGGTCTTTCACATATTTACGTAACATGGATATGTGAAAAAGCGTTATGAACACGAGACAAACTTAGCGAAAGCGAGTCTATAGGCCACGGTTCCTACTCGATCGAGGATTAAAATGGACCGATGAATCGAGGATTGAAGTTTCCTCTCTTTCCAAATCTTGTAACTCCTTTCCATGGAGCAACTCTTAACAACACATGATCTCCTATATCGAATTCCACGCCCTTTCGATGAAGATCAACATAACTCTTTTGTCGATTTTGTGAGGTTTTTATACGTTGTCGGATCATTTGAATCTTTTCCGTAGTCATACGCATTCAACTCCCGGTCCCAACAACGTTGCTTCACCCACCTCATCCCAAAGATACCGAGAACGACACTTTCTTCCATACAACGCTCGAATGGAGCCATACCAATACTTGCTTGATAAGCTGTTGTTGTAGGAAAACTCCACCAATGGTAAGAACTTGTCCCAACTTCCTTGAAATCAAGGACACGAGTCTTAATAGATCTTCAAGAGTTTGAATAGTCCTCTCCCATCGTCCGTCCGTCCCGAGGATGATATGCCGAAGCTAAATCGTAAGTCTGTGCCCATAGCTTTTTTTGCAAACTAACCCAAAATCGGGAAGTGAATCTTGGGTCTCGATCGAAACTATGGATACCGACATACCATGCGATCTTATAATCTCGCTTATGTATATACTGAGCAAGACGTTCAAGTGTATAAGTTTCTCGATTTCAGAAGAAATGAGCGAGACTTGGTCAATCTATCAACAATGACCCAAATCGCATTTATGCCTTGAGAAACCTTAGGAAGACCCAGAACTGAAATCCATGGTAATGTGCTCCCACTTCCATTCTAGAATTTCAAGTGGTTGCAATGGACCTTTTGGTACTTGATGCTCCGCTTTAACTCGTTGACAAGTTAGACACCTTGAGATAAACAACGCTATCTCTCTCTCTTCATATTGCTCCACCAAAATGTATGACGAATATCATGATACATTTTGGTACTCCGAGATGGATTGCAAATGGTGTGTCATGCGCCTCCATCATGATATTATACTTTAAATCAGGTCATTAGGAACACAAAGTCCGGAGTTGACTCAAGTATTCCTTCTTCATCGATTCTTGCTTCTAGATATAGCACCTTCTTGCACTTTCTTCCTCATACGCATCGGCTCCGTGTGCAGTAGCAAGCGACTTTAACTTTATATATTAAAGTCGGTTCTACTCAGATACTCGCTATCATCACACGCGTCCCCTCGAGTCTTTAACTCTATCTCCATCCTTTGCAAGTCACACAAAATGGGCTTTGCGTTGACAATATCGCTTTTCATTTTTGCATATGATCTTCTACTCAATGCGTCGCCTACCACGTTCGCTTTTCGAGGATGGTATTGGATGGTATGATCATAATCTTTCATCATTCAAGCCAACGTCGTTGTCGCATGTTGAGTTCCTTTTGAGTGAAGAAATATTTGAGGCTTTTATGATCCGTAAAGATCTCCACTTTCTCCCCAAACAAGTAATGCCTCCAAATTTTAAGTGTAAAGATAAATACCGCTAACTCTAGATCATGAGTAGGATAATTCCTCTCATATTCTTTGAGTTGTCGCGAGGCATAGGCTATAAATTTTCCATGTTGCATGAGAACACATCCCACCCTTTTGTTCAAGCATCATCTTGTTGATGACAAATCCCTCCGAGCCAAATGGTATTGTCGTAACGTCTTTGAAATAAGTCTCTTGAGTTCATGAAAACTCTTCTCACATTCTTCGCTCCAACCGAACTTTGTATCTTCCGAGTTAAATGAGTCAATGGAGTAGCGATTTGAGAAAATCCTTCCACGAATCTCCGATAATAACCAAATTTAAACCGAGAAAGCTACGATTTTGATCACTAATTTAGGTTGTTCCTACTTTGAATAGCTTCAATCTTTCTTTGGGTCAACAGATATTCCATGACTTGATACCACGTGCCCAAGGAATGCTACTTCTTCAAGCCGTAACTCGCATTTCTTCAACTTGGCATAAAGCTTATATTCATGAAGCTTTTGGAGTGTCGACCTCAAGTGTTGCTCATGATCTTCACTTCGCTTTTGGAATAAATAAGGATGTCATCAATAAAGACGACCACAAAGTGATCCAAATATTCCTTGAATACTCGGTTCATCATATCCATGAAGGCAACAGGAGCATTAGTCAATCCAAAGGACATGACTAGGAATTCATAATGCCCGTCATCGAGTTTCAAAGCCGTCTTTGGAATGTCACGGTTCTAATCTTCAATTGGTGATATCCAAACGAAGATCAATCTTTGAAAATAATTTGGCTCCTTGCAATCGGGTCATACAGTCATCAATACGTGGAAATGGATACCTATTTTGATGGTGACATGATTCAACTCCCGATAATCAATACAAAGTCGCATACTCCCATCTTTCTTCTTCACGAATAATGTAGGAGCACCCCAAGGAGAAGTACTAGGACGAATAAAGCCAATGTCTAACAATTCCTCGCAGTTGGGTCTTTAACTCCACGAAGTTCAATAGAGCCATTCGATATGGGGCTTTGGAAATAGGTTTTTGTCACGGGTTCAAGGTCGATACAAAATTCAATTTCACGCTCTGGGGGTAGGCCAGGAAGTTCTTTGGGGAATACGTCAGGAAATTTATTAACAATAGAAATATCGTTCAAAACTAACGTATTTTTGTTTAAATCTGTCATGAGCTAAGAAAGCTTGACATCCGTTTTTCAATAAACGAATAGCTTTATGGCTTGAGATGACCGTGATTGATTTTAATGGTTTGGTCGCTTGAATTCGCATAATAGGTTGGTTAGGAATATGAAAGCTAACAACTTTACGAAAACAATCAATTTTTGCATGATAAGTAGTTAACCAATCAATCCCTAGAATCACGTCAAATGCAAGTATTTTTAATGAAATAAGATCGACAGGTAATGTGAGGGTACCGATTTGAACCAAACAAGACTTATAAACAGTGGATGTAATGAAGGTTTCTCCCAACGGAGTTTCCACAGATAAGTCAAAGTCTAATTTCTCCGGAGTCAAATTTAATCGATGAGCGCAAGTAGGAGAAATAAAAGAATGGGTAGAACCCAGATCAAATAAAGTATAGACTTCATTAGAGTTTATGATAAGCTTACCCGTGATGACCTCATTCGGGTTCCTTGCTCTCTCCGGGAGGTCACAACAAACGCTCTCCCTTGCACTCACGGTTTGACTTTTTCCGGGACTGACCTTTGGTGCCTCCATCCTAGTTGAATTTGTCTTGATGAAACGACAAAATCGAGCTAAGTGACCTTCTCTTCCACAATTATAACATGCTTTGACTAAGCATGGCGCAGCTTTGATTTGGGATGATGTGTCCTCTCCTCCGCATTTGAAGCATATGATAGGTGGTCTTTCTCCTTCCTTAAGCTTGTGGTCTTTGGTGCCGACGTCTTTCCATCATTGTTGAATCTTCTTTTCTTGAAATGTCCATTCTTATTGTTTGGGCCTCGATTACCACCAAGTGGTTACCATATCCGGCCCGTTGATTCCCTCCACACTTGTTGTCACCGCTTCGATGACTACTCTACCGGTATTATAATTTTGCCGTTGCTCTCTTTTAGTTGCGTTGACTCGTTATCGCGCTCCACTAACTGAGCCCTATTTACAACATCTGAATACAAACACAGTTTATGAGAAATAATATGTTGACGTATCTACGGATTCAAACATCTTAAAAACATTCTCGCCATTCTCTCTTCATTATCCACCAAGTGGGGACGAAACCGTGATAACTCCGCAAATTTTGCCTCGTATTGTGACACGGCCATATTGTTTTGTTCCAACTTGATAAACTCCACCTCCTTCATGTGGTGAATACTTTCGTGAAAGTATTTGTCGTTGAATGACTCCTCGAACTTCTCCCAAGATATCTTCAAGACAAAGAAGTTGAGTACGTTTTACCGATTCCCACCAAGAATCGCTATCCGCCGCAACATAAAGGCGTAGAAAGGAACCTTTGTCCCTGAGCATCCCAAGACATCAAATATCTTGGTAATCTGCTTTATCCATGCTTCCCTTGTAAGTGGTTTTGGCTCTCCTTAAACTCCGGTGGTCCCCGGCTCCTTGAATCTGTTTAGCGGTGACCACCGAGAATTTTCCGTGTTTCCACCCACGTTTTTGGACAGAGTCGCTCTCGCTTCTTTGTTGCATGAATCGCATAAAGCCTCCGAACATTTGATCATTCATCATTTGGTCGGTTGTTGTTGTTTGCATGAGGATTGTCGCCTTCTCGATGCACATTATCCACGATTATTGATATGTGAATGAATCAACGATCGCACGTGCTCCATTGCTATTCTCAACATTCTCGATCTCATTTTCGACATCGCCACAAAACAAAAGGTTAATTGACATGTAACATATTATCCCTATATTCTGACCGACCAATAAAATAGCACATAAACTTAGGTAGGTCATACTAGCGAAGGAATTCCCCGTCTCTCCCCTCCTAGTACTATTCTCAAATCTTAGCCAGGGATCATATCCCTAAGCTCGATACTAATCGTGACGCCCCCAAAATTAGGTATACATCACCCATCTTGGGTAGTCAAAAACATGGTATGTAATTTAAATACAACTTACTAATATAACTGCGTGGTATAATACGACATAAATTGTGAGTTTGAATACAAATATTGTCTACTAGAGATCATACAAACTCAAAAGGAGTCCTCATTACAATTATCACACTATTTCACGTAATAGTGAGGACTACTAATGCTATCCTCCGACCATTACTCCGTTCCCCGACTCGTCCCGGCTATATTCTCATTTCTCAAGAGAAAAAGTGAAAGAAAAAGGGTGAGCTCAACTAGCTCAAGAAGAAATATTATGACTAAGATAATGCGTAATAAATTATCATTAGCCTACAAATGATGTTAAACCGATAAAATATAATGAACATCAAGTTTAACTACAATGAACCAAAGAATCCATTAAAAGAGTCAAGTAAAAATAAAATCTACTATCTTTTATGATTTAAAAGGTTTTTCATCATTGTTATAGCCGAGACTCAAACTTTAATAAATATTCCACATCATCGAATCACCCCCGCACTACGGCCAAGGATATTCTTTAAGTATCACGACCACAATTATTCATGCACTACGGCCAAGAATATTTGTGTATTCATTAATGGTCATGATCATGCCAACAACTATCCATCAATGCACTACGGGCAATCGAGGATTTTACCACATCATTTGTAACATTACGGTCATGATTACACCGAAAGTCTCTCTGGTCATAATCATACCAAGTCCATCTATGCACTACTGAGCCACGAGATGACTTTCAACATAATATAAACATGAGGATGATGACAATGATATAAGAATTCAATAAAACAAATTCAAGAATTAATTTATCTAGGAACCAATAACATCCAAACTATCAACATGATATCGCTTTGTAGAGTAAAATTCAAGAATATCGAGAAGAATATTTCCATGAAAGGATCTTTGGATGAAGCGCAAATATCAAGGATATTCCACTAATTTCATGGAGTATAGAAGTCAAAGTTTTAACCAACTGGGTATAATAAAGAATGGAATAACAAAAGAAATCACCACGCATGCGATAGACCAAGATGACTGCAAAAGTTATTCCAATGTAATAATAAATAACGGAACCGTGTCCGCCGTAAAAACGCATGCATGTGATATTCAAATGAATAATAATAAAGAATGGAACCCGGTCCGGCGTAAAACACATGCATGTGATGTTCCAAGCAGAATAATAATAAAGAGGCGGAACCGGTCCGTGTAAAACACATGCAGAGGATGTTCCAATGAATAATAATAAAAAGATTTTAACCAGTCCGGTGTAAAACACATGCATGTGATGTTCCAATAGAATAATAATAAAGACGGAACCAGTCCGGTGTAAAACACATGCATGTGATGTTCCAATGTAATAATAGAAGAATGTCACCAAGTATAGGGTAAACCACATTACAAAAGTTATTCCAATGTAATAATAAGCAATGGAATAACAATAGTTCTCTTCATGAAGAAAAAAAGAATAACACCCCTTACTTTTGGTAGAGATTGATTGAATCGCAAAGAGTGTAGTAACAAAATACTCTTCTTCTTTCTCTCTCTCTATTCTCTCTATAGCT
Source organism: Panax quinquefolius (assembly GCA_020205615.1). Lineage (NCBI taxonomy): Eukaryota > Viridiplantae > Streptophyta > Magnoliopsida > Apiales > Araliaceae > Panax > Panax quinquefolius. The sequence continues at coordinate 9,321,833 of CM035174.1, read as the reverse complement.
TGAATGAATTCGTGAAAATAATGAAGCACTAGGCCTCTATTTATAGAAGATTTCTAGCTTAAGACCGCCATGTGAAAAGGCAAGTGATGACTTGATGTTGGTGATCCGAAAAGAAAAGTGGTTCGACGCCTGTAATGTGAAACGACAAGTGGTTCGACGCCTGTAATGTGAAACGACAAGTGGTTCGACGCATGGTAAAGGTAATCACTATTGACGAAGGTAATTACTATTCACAAAGGTAATTACTATTGACGAAGAGACTTTTAGATGATGACATATGGGCCCCCATAAAATAATCAAACTTACCACAAACGCCTCATAATGGACTCTTTATATACATCAAGGATTGAATAAATATTACCACAAATCATTTTATTTTTAATCAACACATAATTAATCTTTCAACAATTATTAATCATTTATAACTTGTCGTCTCAATTATTGACTTAATACTATAACATATTATACAGATGATACTGTGACAATAATTGAATCAATAATATAAGAGATATGATGTAGCAATTACTGTAGCAATAATTGAGCATAGCTAAGTGACTTCTCACGTAAGCATCAATAATCAATATCGTGTGCTACTATACAACTACGCCAGACATTCTTTGTACTTTTTACTACCGGGTAGTTCAGCGCTTTTAACGGTAACACCTCCGCTGTTATTTTATAGAAAGATAATTTTGTCGTTTTTAACAACGACAATACTTCCGATTAATGGGGTCCACTAATGATTGAGTAGTAAATACGAATATTCCCGACAAAAAGAATATTCCCCACCAAATGAATATTTTATAACAACTTGCTTACTTTTGCAAAATTTATAAATATTACCCACAACTATAACATTATATCAAATTTATTCCATAATATTCAAAAAATAATATTTAAAAAAAAATTCATCTTTATTTATAAAAGTTGGGGTCTTACAAAAAATCTGATAAAATATATTAGACAACAAGTTTTAGATCAACAACTGCAGCAGAAACAACAATCCATTAGAAGAGTCAAGTAGAGAATGAGTTCTACTATCTTCTAAGATTTAAAAGTTCATCATCAATATTTTATCCTCAGAATAACAATCAATATACATCTTTAATCAAATATTCATCTTTGCACTACAGGTCAAAGATATTCATTTGTATCACCAGATTGGTCATGTTCATCTCAACACTGCTCATCTTTGCACTACGGCCAAAGATATTCATCGATTAATCATTTATCTTTTTGCACTACGTGCCAAAGATATTTAGTAATATCATCATTTAGGACCGAGGATGATGAAAAATATTTTAAAGAAAACGAATCCAATTGAGAGCGGAAGGACAAATAGTAGGGATTCATATAACGGTTTATCCAAGATCAATAATACTCCATAATAACCAATTTTGAAGCAAAATTCAAGAATAAAGATCAAAACATGGATACAATCAAAGATAGTAACCATAATAGACATCTTGGACAAAAAGAAGAAAATTTCATTTTTTTAGGTGAATAGTGCCAGATTCGTGAATAGTGTCAGATACGTGAATAGTGGCCGATACGTGAATAGTAACCCGACACAAAAAGTTCCAAATTTGATAAAATTCAGATCAATACTTCTAAGATAATGATATTGAAGAAATAATATCATATATGAAGAAAATAACATCCCTTACCTCAAAATATCGTATTTTCGATTGAATTTCTGGATATAGTCTTGTAAACTTGTACTAAAAATAAAAACTCACAAAGTATCTAAATACTTTCAAAATACGCTCGATAATATAGTGAGAGAAAGAGAGAAAGCTTATGTTTCTGGTGTGATTTTCAATTCTAACTTAGTCCTTTATTTATAGGAAAATGTTAGCAGAATTGACCTGCAACCTGATGCCTTTACCTGCTACTATTCCCACCCACCACATTTGAAATAAAATTCAGCACATTTCTTCACCAACCACAAGTGGGGCCCACTCAATTATAGAATTTTCCACCAAAATGCTAAATTCGGATACTTCAACAAATTCTGAACCAGGCACCTCTTAAAATTCATAACAAATTATACGTTCATTTTTAACGGTTCAAAATTTGTGGACATATACTCAACTTATATATGTATAACATATCCAAAAATCCTAACGATCAAACTATTCGGATTAAAAATTATAACTCATTTAATATACCTCAAAAAATAATGGTTTAATTTTTAATACCTTCATTCCAAACAAAAATATTGATAAAACACCTCAACATTAACTCTTTCATTTTTAACCACAATAAATATATCCAACATTTATATCCACATAAAATAAATATTTCCTTATCATATGAATCAATAATTAATTATTCACAAATAATATTATGTAATCACATTTATGACAATGAAACAGACGCGCTCCTGTGAAAGAGGGGCTTTCCTATAAGAATTTCTCCTTATTGGCGCGCAATTAGGTGACCAAACCTCTCCTCGATGTAACTTTCTAGACATTGTCAATAATGTTATCTAATAATATTATTCAAATAATATGAATTATTGATCCGATAGTGGAAATATCGTGCGTTGACAATTATTGAAACAACAATAATATAAAATATCAACGCAAACAATTATTGAATCAATAAAATAAAATATTGAACAAGAATTCATCGTAATAATTATTGAGTAGTGCCTTCTTACGTAAGGATCAATAATTCATCAATATCGCGTGCATCCACGCTTATTATCGTATTTTAACCACCGGGTATTCCAACAAGTTGTTAATAGCAGAATAACTACGCCATTATTTATAAAAACTCAAACTTGTCATTTTCTTCATCCGACAATTATTTTGTTATGGGGCCCACAAATGACTGCGTCGTCGTACGAATATTTCCCGACAACAAGAATATTCCACGACCAAATGAATATTCCCCGACAACAATGATTATTTTATAACCACTTGCATATTTTGCAAAATTTTCACATTTCACCCATAACCAGAGAATTATATCAAATTAATACCTTATTATTCACAATAATAATTAGAGGAAATTCGATTTTATTTATAATAAGCTGGGGTCTTACAACCTCCCCTCCTTATGAAATTTCGTCCTCGAAATTGACATACGTACCTGGTGTTTCGAAAAGGTGAGGATAACTCGCTTTCATTTCTGATTCCAACTCCCAGGTCATTTATTCAATAACATGGTTTCTCCACAAAACCTTAACTTGTGGTATAACCTTGGTGCGTAGGACATGCTCTTTCCTATCTAAGATCTTAACAGGTACTTCTTCGTACGTTAAATCTTCGGCTATCTCGTCTGGTTTTAACGCAATAATATGGTTCGGGTCTTTCACATATTTACGAAGCATGAATATGTGAAAAGCATTATGAACACGAGACATACTTGGAGGTAATGCGAGTCTATAGGCCACATTTCCTATTTAGTCAAGAATCTCAAATGGACCAACAAATCGTGGATTGAGCTTTCCTCTATTTCCAAATCTTGTAACTCCCTTCCATGGAGCAACACGTAACAATACATGATCTCCAATATTAAACTCCACGTCCTTTCTATAAAGATCAGCATAACTCTTTTGTCGATCTTGTGAGGTTTGAATACGTTGTCGAATCATTTGGATCTTTTCTGTAGTCATGCGTACTAATTTTGGTCCCAACAACGTTGCTTCTCCCACCTCGTCCCAAAGATAATCGAGAACGACACTTTCGCCCATACAACGCCTCAAATGGAGCCACGCCTATACTTGCTCGATAACTCGTTGTTGTAGAGAGAATTCCGCCAATGGCAAGTACTTATCCCAACTTCCTTTAAAATCTAGGACACAAAGTCTTAATAGATCTTCAAGGGTTTGAATAGTCCTCCTTGATTGTCCGCCTGGTTTGAGGATGGTATGCCGAATCAATCAAATCCGCCCATAGCTAGCTTCAGCAAGCTAACCCAAAATCGTGAAGTGAATCTTAGGTCACGATCCAAACTATGGATATCTTGGCATGCCATGCAATCGCACAATCTCATTTCATACATATATGAGCAAGACGCTCAAGGAATAAGTCTCACGTATTGGTAAGAAATGGGCAGACTTGGTTAATCTATCAACAATAACCCAAATCGCATCTATGCCTTGAGAAACCTTGGGAAGACCCGTAACGAAATCCATAGTAATGTGTTCCCACTTCCATTTCAGAATCTCAAGTGGTTGTAATAGACCCTTTGGCACTTGATGCTCCGCCTTTACACGTTGACAAGTTAAACACCTAGAGATAAACTCCGCGATCTCTCTCTTCATATTGTTCCACCAAAATGTATGTCGAATATCATGATACATTTTGGTACTCCCAAGATGGATTGCAAACGGTGTGTTGTGTGCCTCCATCATGATTCTATGCTTCAAGTCAGAATCGTTAGGAACACAAAGTCTGGAGTTGAATCTAAGTATTCCTTCTTCATCAATTCTTGCTTCTGGAATAGCACCTTCTTGCACTTTCTTCTTCATACGCATCAGCTCCATGTCCGTAGCTTGAGCAGCTTTAACTTTATCGATTAAAGTCGGTTCTACTCGTATATTCGCCATCATCATGTGGGTCCCTGGAGTCTTTAATTCTACCTCCATCCTTTGCAAGTCATACAGAATGGGCCTTTGCATTGACAATATCGCACTCGTACTCGCATATGATCTTCTACTCAATGCGTTAGCTACTACGTTTGCTTTTCCAGGATGATATTGAATAGTGTGATCGTAATCTTTCAATAGTTCAAGCCAACGTCATTTCCGCATGTTGAGTTCTTTTTGGGTGAAGAAATATTTGAGGCTTTTATGGTCCGTATAAATCTCCACTTTCTCCCCATACAAGTAGTGTCTCCAAATTTTCAACGCGAATATGACTGCTGTCAACTCTAGATCATGAGTAGGATAATTCCTCTCACATTCTTTGAGTTGTCGTGAGGCATAGGCTATGACTTTCCCATGTTGCATGAGAACGCATCCTAACCCTTTGCTCAAGCATCGTTCAGATATAACAAATCCATCCGTACCAGATGGTATTGCCAGAACAAGTGCCGAAATGAGTCTCCTCTTGAGCTCTTAGAAACTCTTCTCGCATTCCTTGCTCCATACGAATTTTGTATCTTTCCGAGTCAGCTACGTTAACGGAGTAGCGATTCGAGAAAATCCTTCCACAAATCTCTCGATAATAACCAAATTTAAGCCCGTAAAGCTACGCGACTTTGGCCACCGACTTTGGTTGCTCCCAACTTCAGATCGCTTCAATCTTTGTCGGGTCAACAGATACTCCATGTTTTGACACCAGGTGCCCAAGGAATGCTACTTTCTCAAGCCAGAACTCACATTTCTTCAGCTTGGCATAAAGCTTGTTTTCACGAAGCCTTTCAAGTATCAGCTTCAAATGGTGCTCATGATCTTCACGGCTTTTGGAATAGATGAGGATGTCATCAATAAAGATAACAACAAACTGATCCAAATATTCCTTGAATACACAGTTCATCATATCCATGAAAGTAGCAGGAGCATTAGTCAACTCAAAAGACATGACTAAGAATTCATAATGCCCGTACCGAGTTCTGAAGGCAGTCTTTGGAATATCCTCAGTTTTAGTCTTCAGCTAATGATATCCAGAACGAAGATCGATCTTTGAAAAGAATTGTGCTCCTTGCAACTGGTCGAACATGTCATCAATGCGAGGTAGCGGATACCTATTCTTAATGGTTACATGGTTTAATTCTCGGTAGTCAATACAAAGTCGCATACTCCCGCCTTTCTTCTTTAAGAATAAAACAGGAGCACCCCAAGGAGATGTACTAGGACGAATGAAACCTATGTCTAACAATTCCTGTAGTTGGACTTTTAACTCCTGAACTTCAATAGGAGCCATTCGATATGGGGTTTTAGAAATGGGTTTTGTACCCAGCTCAAGGTTAATAAAGAATTCAACATCACGTTCTGGGGGTAGACCAGGAAGTTCTTCAGGAAATACATCAGGAAATTCTCTAACAACAAAAATATTATTCAAATCTGATTTATCTTTGTTTAAATCCATAACATGGGCTAAGAAAGCTTGACATCTGTTTTTTAATAAACGAATAGCTTTATGGCTTGATATGATAGTGACTGATTTTAGTGGTTTAGTTGTTTGAATTCGTATGACAGTTTGGTTAGGAAAATGAAAAATAACAACCCTACGAAAATAATCAATTTTGGCATGATGAGTGGTTAACCAATCAATTCCTAAAATCACATCAAAAGCAAGTATCTTTAAAGAGATAAGATCAACAGGTAATGTGATAGTGCCAACTTGGATCATGCAAGATTTATAAACTATGGATGTAACGAAATTTTCACCCAATGGAGTCTCCACTGATAAATCAAAGTCTAATTTCTCCGGAGTCAAGTTTAAACGTTGAGCACAAGCAGGAGAGATAAAAGAATGGGTAGAACCGGTATCTAGTAAGGTATAAACTTCGCAGGAGTTCAAGATTAGCTTACCTGTAATCACCTCATTCGGGTTCCTCGCGTTTTGGCGATCACGACAAACGCGCTCTTCCAGAAACCGATTTCGACTTATCCGGATGACCCTTGGAGTCACCATCCCGTTGAACTTGGTTTTGCTACTGAACAATCTCGAGCTATGTTGCCTTTCTTTCCACAGTTGTAACATACCTTGGATTGTTGTGGGACGGTTTAAATGATATGTCCCTCTTCCCGCATTTGTAACATCTAACCAAGGTCGTTCTCCTCCCTAGAATTTGTTGTTGGCTTTGGTCTGTCTTCTGCTGATGTCTTCCGTCATTGTTGAATCTCCTCTTTCTAAAATTTCCACTTGACTCACCTCTCCTATTATCATGGCCATGATGACCACCCGAGTGGTTACCGCCTTTGTTCGTATTTTTCCCTCCTCGTTGGTTATCATCGCTCGATGATGATCGCTTTGTCATTAGGGTATGACCCTGGTTGTGGTCCCTCGATTGCACATACTCATTATCTCGCTCTAATAATTGAACCCTATTTACAACATCTGAATATAAAGAAAATTTGTGAGATATAAGATATTGCCGAATCTCTAGGCTTTAGACCTCTCGAAACATCCTCGTTATTCATTCCTCATTTTTCATTTAAATGAGGTGCAAACCTCGATAACTCGCAAACTTCGCCTCAGATCGGGATATCGTCATATTGTTTTGTTCATCGATAAGCTCTACCTCTTTCATATGACGAATACTTTCAGGAAAGTACTTATCATTGAACAGTTTCTGAAACATTTTCCAAGACATGTTGAGTGCAGCAGGCTGGGTACGCTTCACAGACTCCCACCAGTAGTCTGCCTCACCGCGGAACATAAAGGTGGCGAATGGAACCTTCTGTTCCTCCGTGCATCCCAAGACATTGAATATCTTGGTAATTTGCTTAACCCATGTTTTCGCCTTGATCGGATCCGACTTTCCAATATATTTTGGTGGTCCCAACTCCTTGAACTGCTTGGGTCATGTGATGCACAAGCGTGTTGGTATCACTTCCACCAGTATTTTGTACACGAAGTCTCCTCGTCTCGATTTTTTGCATGAATCGCAAAAAGCTCCTAAACATTCCACCATTCATCGTTTACTCGGTAGTGTTGTTTATAGGAGGAATATTGCCTTCCTATTGTACGTTCTCCTTGTTTGTGACTAAAGGTTGTTCCACAGTCTCATACACTCCATTGTTAACGTTCTCAGCAGCCATTTTTAAATACTTCCATAAAACAAGGGTTAATTAAATAAATTAACATATCACATAATATCCCTATATTACGGTCGACCAACAAATAAGCTTAGATAGGACACACTAAATGAAGGATTTACTCATCTATCACCTCCTAGTTCTATTCCCTGATCTCCGCCAGAGACCATATCCCTAAGCTTTGATACCAACTGTGACGCCCCCAAAATAGGTATACAACACCCATTCTGAGTCGCCAAATACATGGTACATAAAGCAAACTACAACTTCAATAATACAATTGTCGTGCAAAATATAATACAACACATATTGTGAGTTTAAATACAAATATTGTCTTCAGACAATATCCACACTCAAATAAGTCATCATTACAATTATTCAAACATTATTTTACGTAAATAGTGAGGATTCGCTAAAACATCTTTCTAGAACCATCACTCCGCAATTACCCACTAGTTCTCGCTATGTTCTCACCTTCCGAGAAAAATGGAACAAAAAGGAAAAGGGTGAGCTCAACTAGCCCAAAGAAAGAATATTATGACTAAGATAATATACAACAAATTATCGTTAGTCTTCAACAGGAAATATCGATAAAATATAATAGACAACAAGTTTTAGATCAACAATCGGGGCGGAAACAACAATCCATTAGAAGAGTCAAGTAGAGAATGAGTTCTACTATCTTCTAAGATTTAAAAGTCCATCATCAATATTTTATCCTCAGAATAACAATCAATATACATCTTTAATCAAATATTCATCTTTGCACCACAAAGTCAAAGATATTCATTCATATCACCAGGTTGGTCATGTTCATCTCAACACTGCTCATCTTTCAGACTACGGGACAAAGATATTCATCAGTTAATCATTTATCTTAACACTACAGGCCAAAGATATTTAGTAATATCATCATTTAGGACTGAGGATGATGAAAAATATTTTAAAGAAAATGAATCCAGTGAGACAGAAGGACAAATAGTAGGGATCATTATAATAGCTTTATCCAAGATCAATAATACTCCATAATAACCAATTCTGAAGCAAAATTCAAGAATAAAGATAAAAACATTGATACAATCAAAGATAGTAACCATAATAGACATCTTGGACAAAAAGAAGAAAATTTCATTTTTTCTATGAATAGTGCCAGATTCGTGAATATTGTCAGATATCGTGAATAGTCTGCCGTATCGTGAATAGTAACCCGACACAAAAAGTTCCAAATTTGATAAAATTCAGATCAATACTTCAAGATAATGATATTGAAGAAATAATATCATATATGAAGAAAATAACATCCTTACCTCAAAATATCCGTAGTACTTCAATCGTGAATTTTGGATATAGTCTCGATGTGAAACTTGTACTAAAAATAGAAACTCACAAAGTATCTAAATACTCTCAAAATACGCTCGATAATATAGAGAGAGAAAGAGAGAAAGCTTATGTTTCTGGTGTGATTTTCAATTCTAACTTAGCCCTCTATTTATAGGAAAATGTTAGCGAGACTTGAATTTGTAACTTTGATGGCTTTACTCGCTACTATTCCCACCCACCACATTTGAAATAAAATTCAGCACATTTCTTCACCAACCACAAGTGGGGCCCACTCAATTCTAGAATTTTCCACCAAAATGCTAAATTCGGATACTTCAACAATTTCTAAACCAGCCACCTCTTAAAATTCATAACAAATCATACGTTCATTTTTAACGGTTCAAAATTTGTGGACATATACTCAACTTATATATGTATAACATATCCGAAAATCCCAACGATCCAACGGTCGGATTAAAAATTATAACTCACGCAATATATCTCAAAAATACTGGTTTAATTTTTAATACCTTCATTCCGACAAAAATACTGATAAAACACCTCAACATTAACTCTTTCATTTTAACCACAATAAATATATCCAACATTTATATCCACATAAAATAAATATTTCCTTATCATATGAATCAATAATTAATTATTCACAAATAATATTACAGTAATCACATTTATGAAAAATGCAGACTGCCCTGTGAAAGGGGCTTTCCTATAAGAATTTCTCCTCATCGGGCGCGCTTGATTAGGTGACCAAACCTCTCCTCGATGTAACTTTCTAGACATTGCCAATAATGTTATCTAATAATATTATTCAAATAATATGAATTATTGATCCGATAATGGGAAATATTGCAAAGATGATAATTATTGAAACAACAATAATATAAAATATCAACGCAGTAATTATTGAATCAATAAAATAAAATATTGAACAGTAATTACTGTAACAATTATTGATTAGTGCCTTCTTACGTAAGGATCAATAATTCATCAATAATGTGCATCCACGCTTATTACTGTATTTTAACCATCGGATATTCCAACAGTGTTAACGGTAACAACTACGCCGTTATTTATAAAAACTCAAACTTGTCATTTTCTTCATCCGACAATTATTCTGTTATGGGGCCCATAAATGACTGCGCCGTCGTACGAATATTCCCCAACAACAAGAATATTCCACAACCAAATGAATATTCCCCGACAACAATGATTATTTTATAACCACTTGCATATTTTGCAAAATTTGCACATTTCACCCATAACCAGAGAATTATATCAAATTAATACCTTATTATTCACAATAATAATTAGAGGAAATATGATTTTATTTATAATAAGTTGGGGTCTTACACTGATTTACTATTAAAACTTTAAACCAACGATCCATATTGATTTACTATTATAACTTCCACCAGCGGTCCATATTGATTTACTATTATATCTTCAACCAACGGTCTGAAAAATTAGCACATCTCCTCATGGAATAATATTGTACCCAAAAATGATTTGGACCGAAAATAAATATATTTTACGGGTGAATAGTATCCCGTGAATAGTAACTCATGAATAGTAACTTGTGAATAATAACTAATGAATATTAACTCATGAATAGTAACTCATGAATAGTAACTCGTGAATATTAAATCATGAATAGTAACTCGTGAATAGTACTCCGACACGAAAAGTGTCCCGAATATCCAATTGAACAATATATCCTCCAGACATCAATTATACTAACACAAATAAGTCCAACACAATGGAACTATAAAATTCATCTTTAATCAACACAAACTTATTCATCATTAATATTATAATTCACAATATTTAACAACCAGGTCATTTCGAGGAAAGAGGGGGCTTTCCGATAAGGATTTCTCCTTATTGGTAGCAATTAGGTGACCAAACCTCTCCTCGATGAGAACTTCAGACATTGTCAATATTGCAAATAATAATATGAATAACTTTGCCGTCTCAATTATTGATTTAATAATATATCATATAATGCGATGATGATCTTTGTAACAATAATTGAATCAATAATATGAGAAATATGATGCAAGCAATTCTTCGTAGCAATAATTGAGTATGGTGAGTGACTTCTCACGTAAGCATCAATAATCAATACCTGTCGTTCTTTGTGAAACTACACGCCAGATTACTATACTTTTACTACCGGGTAGTTCAAGCGGTTTTAACGGTAACACCTCCGCCGTTATTTTCATAAAGTATTTTTGTCGTTTTCTCAATTCGACAATAATTCTGTTGTGGGATCCACCAATGATTGTGTCGTTGTACGAATATTTCCTATTAAAACGAATATTCCCCGACCAATCGAATATTATATAACAACTTGCATACTTTGCAAAATTTATAAATATTACCCACAACTATAACATTATATCAAATAAATACCATAATATTCAAAAATATAATTCAAATTTTTTTTATTCTTTATTCATAAAAGTTGGGGTCTTACAATAAGCATGAATTTATTGATATTCGAAGAATATTGCAATTTAGCTTTACGTCAATAAGAATTTAAATTTTCACTTATCTCTATTTCCTTGATCTTTTGCGAGGTGGATTGGCATACTCCTCAGCTCTTCTTTTCCTGTTTGCTTCATCCCATCTGGCTAGTTCTTCCAGCTCACTAGGACTTAGCCTAGGATTTTTATCATGCCTCTTCATGAATGCAGGATCTCCAGTTGGCATTCTAAGGCCTGTGGTGGTGACATTTTATGAGCTGGTAGCTGGCCCTATACTCCTTATTGGCTGAGCCATTAAAATTTCCTGCTGATCAGGTCATTGAGTCTGATGGCTGGATCGTGGAGTCTATTGGTGGAATTGCCTTGTAGGAGGACTCTTTGAAGATTGACTTTGAAGTTGTCCTCTGCCTCTGCCCTTGCCTTGAACTCCTTTCCCTTTATTCTCCCCCTTTATGTCAGCATCAAGGGTTCGAATGTCTTCGGAGAGGCGAGTCACTCCTTGGACGAGCTCGTTGAGTTGGCTTTGGGTTTGAGTAATGTCCTCTCGATTTTCCTTGATCAAAGCTTCAGATCGAGCTTCCCTGTTTTTGAGGACGACTATAAATGTTCTCCATCATAAGTTTATTTTGGGCTTCTTAAGTGGTTTGTAAAGCAAGAAAAGCATCTCTGTGTCTTTTGGCTGCTATGAAGTGAATATCATCCCTGTCCTTTATGCTTTGAATCCTTTCCTTTGTAATATCCCTTAGTTTCTTAGTAAGCTCAGCGTTTAGGGTGCTTGGGAGATTATTTGCAGTAGTGATCATTTTTTTTAGTCTGAGATGAATGAGTTCTGAGTGAGCTTCAAGGCTATCATCGATGTCCTTGATCACTTTCTTGGACACTTCTGTCAACTCAGCTTTGGTGGGCAGATCTGAGAGTAGTTCACTAAGTTGAGGATAGTTTAAAGGAGGGGATGTTTTCTTGTATTGATCTTATAAGGAGAAGAGGGCAAGATCAAGGTTGACGTATTCATTGGTGGATGAAGAGGGAATATCTGATGGAGGGGACTTGGTTTGGGTGTCTGAGGAGGGTGGCTCTACGATTTGAGTTTGGGACTCTACGATGAGGCTAGAGTCCGCAATCGTAGGGATGATAGGAGTTGGGATCAATATGAAGTTAGGCACATTTGGTTTATCAGTTACAGAATTTTGAGATTTTGTAACTGGGAATTGACTTGGTGGGTTTAGAACTACTTCCAACCAGCTTGGAAATTCATAAAACTGGCTAGCAAAAGACAGTGGATAGTGATTCACTCTAAAAGGGATTGGGATAGTTAATACCTAATGCACCAATCTTGAAGAGGGACCATTAGTTATCAACTTCTTGGCAAAGTTGACGTTTCCGGGGAATCCATGAGCTAGCACAGAGATGGCTGGATATTCTTTGAAGCTTCAGAACATGTGATTAGAAGAGTTTAGAATTTGAGCTTGATGAAAAGGCATCATGGGTAGATAAGAGAACAACTGCTCATAGTTAGCCTTTCTATGCCCATTGCAACCCACAACTATGATCTCGACTTCATCATCTTCGTCCTCTTCTTTGTCTTCGTTCAAAGATTCCACTATATCAATGACTTCATTTTGTTCCTGCTCTGGTTCTCCCTCAATTTCTATAAGAACATCTACTTCTGTAATGGGGATATCATGAGGTCCCACTCAACCTGATCATCCATCTGTAGGACTAATAGCTCCCCCTCAGCTGGAGCATTTTCTGTCATGAGAGCTTCAGGTATCTCCCCCTCAGCTTGAGCATTTTCTAAGGTGAGAACTCAAGTATCTCCCCCCCAGCTTGAGCTATGTCCTTTTGGTTTTCTTTGGATAGTTCCTTTTCAGCAGCCATCTTCTTGTCTTCCTCCTTGAGTACTCCTTCATTGACAAGGATGTACTTTTTAACCAATTTTCGTCTTGGTTTTTCAATTGAGCCACGACCTCGGGACTTTCTTGACTTGACTCACTCTGTCCTGATGATCGATCAGGGCTATACAGTGCGGCATCTTCCTTGCCTGAGGTGTTCAGTCTGGTCTCTACGATCGAAGAGACAGATGGCCTCTTGGACTTATGACTGATTTTGTTCTTCTTTAGCAGCTGAGAGATGGTGGCTCTATCTTCATCTACCTAAGCCTGCTGTTCTTTTCTTCTTAGTATCCTTAGGGATTCAATGTCAGAAGACTCTACAGGTATATCAGTAGTTGATCCTTGGGGTTTTTCTGCCATTCTAGTCTTTAGCTTTCTCTTGCCCTTGCTTTTTCTGACAAGGGTAGTAGGTTCTCCCTTGTTGATCTCTTCCTCTTCTTCTTCAGTCTCTTTGACAACTGACATGTTTCCTGGAATCCCTGATTCCTTTAGATCACCAGTTCTACCACTGGACTCAGTCATCATGCGTACATACTCAGCTGGATTCCTCTTTTAGTTTTCAAACAGTTGCTGGGTCATCTGTCTATTTGGATTGATGGACTCTCCTTCATTGTCCCCAATTTTATCACCCAGAGCAGACTGTAGAATGATGCTTATGAAGCGCCAGTAGAGCATCTTTTGAGAGCCCTTTGTCTTCTTCGAGCTAAGGATCCATTTTCCTATCCATTCAAGTAGTAGAGCTCCATAATTAAGTTGTATCCCACAGCTTATGGCAGTCATGAGCTTTAGCTGCACCTCATTTACAGAATCGTGGCCAGAGCTCTTGCAGCATATATACTTCCCAATAATATCACCCAGAAATTCGTACCTCTGAGGAAACTCCTTCTTCTTGTATCCTTTGACAGTGGGGAATTTCTTGTGATGCATCCTTTTTAGGCCTTCATGGAAGTCAATGCCATCTATGAATGAGAACCCTTCAGATTTGAAACCTAGGGCTTGGTTGATGTCCTCAGCCTTTAGCTTGATTTCCACAACCTTGACTTTCGTCGTGATGACCTCATTTTCGAACACTCCATTCCTGTAAAACTCCTTTATAAGCTTCGGGTAGATCCAGGTGCTTATACCCAGAGCATCTTCGAGACCTGCCTTCTTTAATAATCCCAGAATCTTGTGAAATTTGGGCTCTACATTTTTGAACTCATCGAAGCATAGTCTATATCCAGAGACGATGTTGGAGGCTGCCATTGATTTCTTTGCAAGGAGTATGGTTGTCTGAACTTTCTTAAGGGTTAGGTTTTTTTTGCTTGTAGAGAGAGAGAAGGGAGATAGGCCTTTTGAACTTTTGATTTCAAAAAGGCGTTTTTGAACTGTACTTGTAGTTTCCCTCTCTCCATTTTTATTTAGTGGGGCAAGTGTCTAATTCTGCTTAGCTTTACGAATTTGACTGAGGAGGATTGTACTGATTTGCCCTTGGCTCCTTCTGAGCTCATGTGTTCTTAGGGAGGACTACGATCGTTGAGGTGGCCTTTGTGATCGTTGAGTCTGCTTTGCATTCGTCGAGTCTGAACTGTAATTATCGTGTCTGAACTACGATTGTCGAGTCTGCTCAACAATCTTCGTGTCTGAACTACGATCGTCGAGTCTGACCGAGTCCTTGTGATGAGCTTTTGACTTAGCATTCTTCTCGGTTTTAAGGTAGCTCAGGAAGGGCCAACCTCCTGGAGTGTGTCAGGGGTTAGGTTTGTTCCTGAGGCGCTTATCAGAGCGATTGCTTTGTTTTGAACTTTGTCATCACAGGATGCTCCTTTGTTTTGTTGATGGGACTCTGTTATCATTGAGTCTGTACTACGATCGTTTTCTTTTCTGTCACTGCAGCTCTGAGATCGTGGACTTCCCATAATCATGTCTACGATTTCAACCATAGCCTTTATATTTTTATGGTTAACACACACTAGAGCATATATTTCATGGTTGTAAATTAAGCATTCCTAGCTCACTTATTAATTTGTTAAATCTGGATTCATCTAGAGGCTTTGTAAAGACATCAGCAAGTTGATTTTCAGTAGGGATATATTGTAAAGATATAGTCCCATTTTGCACATGATCGCTAATGAAGTGATACCTTATTTCTATGTGCTTAGTTCTAGAATGAATGACAGGATTATGAGTTATTGCTATGGCACTTGTGTTATCACAATGAATAGGTATTGATTTGAATTCAAACCCATAATCTGCTAGCTGATTTTTCATCCATAGGATTTGAGCACAACAGTTGCCAGCAGTAATATATTCAGCTTCTGTAGTTGAGGTAGATACTGAGTTTTGCTTTTTGCTAAACCAAGACACAAGTCTATTTCTTAGCAATTGACAGGTGCCACTGGTACTCTTTTTGTCTATTTTGCAGCCAACAAAATCAGCATCTGTGTATCCTGTTAGTTCAAATGAGGACTCCTTGGGATACCAAAGCTCCAAGTGAGGTGTACCCTTGAGATACCTAAAAATCCTCTTTACAGCAGTTAAGTGTGATTCTTTAGGATTAGCCTGAAATCTAGCACATATTCATGTTGCAAACATTATATCTGGTCTACTGACAGTTAGATATAAAAGAGAGCCTATCGTACCTTTGTATTGAGTTATATCAATACTTTTACCTTTTTCATCTTTGTCAAGCTTGGTTGCAGGAACAATTGCAATTTTCATGGGAGATGTTGATTCTATGCCATACTTCTTAAGTAAGTCTTTAATGTACTTGGCTTGGTTAATGAATATTCCTTCATCAGTCTGCTTTACTTGCAGTCCAAGGAAGAAGTTCAGCTCACCCATCATGCTCATTTCAAATTTGCTCTGCATAAGCTTGGAGAATCTCTAACATAGTTTTTCATCAATAGAGCCAAAAATAATGTCATCAACATATATTTGAACCAATAAGACTTTGTCTTTATGCTTTCTAAGGAATAATGTGGTATCTACTCTACCTCTAGTGAACCCATTTTCAATAAGGAAGTTAGTTAGTGTTTCATACCATGCTCTAGGTGCTTGTTTAAGACCATATAAGACTTTGTCTAATCTATAAACATAATTAGAAAGAGATGGATTGATGAAACCTGGAGGTTGCTCTACGTAGACTTCTTATTGAAGTTCACCATTCAGGAATGCTTTTTTGACATCCATCTGAAAAACCTTGAATTTCATGTGAGCAGTAAAGGCAAGGAATATTTTGATGGCTTCTAGTCTGGCAACAGGTGAAAATGTCTCATCATAGTCAATGCCTTCTTCCTGAGAATAACCCTTTGCGACCAGTCTTGCCTTATTCATGATTATTACTCCATCTTCATCCATCTTGTTTCTGAAGACCCATTTGGTTCTAATGACAGGATGACTTTTTGGTTTTGGTACCAATATCTATACTTTGCTTCTTTCAAACTGATTGAGTTCTTCCTGCATGGCTTCTATCCAGCTTGAGTCTTCCATAGCATCCTCTATCTTTTTAGGTTTCATTTATGACATGAAGCTTAGATAAAAACATTCATTTTGGGTGGCAGCTCTTGTTTTGACTCTTGCACTAGGTTCTCTAATGATTAAGTCTTGAGTGTGATCTCTAGCCCATCTTTTTCCAGTTGGAACATCTGTCCTGATGCCTTCTTGTCTTAGGTCTTCAAGATCTATTTCTTCTTCTTGGTGTGGAGATTAGTTGTCTTGCATAGGCCTCTCTACGATCTCATTTCCTTGCTCAACGATTTCACTATCTGGCACTACGATCATAGTGTTGAGCTCGATGACCTCATTCGTAGTGTCTGAACTGTTGGTCGTAGTGTCTTGAAGCACTGTTTTGTCTAAGTCTGTTTCATCAAAGATGATGTGAATTGAGACTTCAACACTCAGTGTCTTCTTGTTGAACACTCTATAGGCTTTACTGTCTGTGGCATATCCAAGAAAGATTCCTTCATCTGACTTGGGTTGAAACTTTGTTAAGTACTGCTTTCCATTGTTGAGAATGTAGCATGCACAGCCGAATACATGAAAGTAGCTGACACTTGGCTTTCTTCCTTTCCACAGTTCGTAGGGTGTCTTCTTAAACATAGAGTTTATGAGTGATCTATTCTGAGTGTAGCATGCAGTGTTGGATTACGCGAAGTATTGAGTAGATGGGTTGCTGCTTTAGTAGAGTTCTTCCAGCCTCTATCAAAGTTCTGTTCTTTCTCTCAGCTACTCCATTTTGTTGAGGAGTTCGTGGAGTTAAGAAGTTATGACTGATGCCATTGTCTATACAGAACTGGTCCATTTCTGAGAAGTCGAATTCTCTGTCATGATCACTCCTTATAACCTTGATTTTCTCTCCTTTCTCATTCATCACCAGCCTGAACATCTTGATCAGTTGGGAGCTTGTTTCATCCTTTGAGGTTAGAAAGAGCACCCATGTGAACCTGGTGTAATCGTCGACTATAACCAATGAGTATCTTTTCCCTCTGAGACTTGAAGTTGGAATTGGCCCAAATAGATCCATGTGAAGCAACTGTAGAGGCTTGTCAATTGAGTTGGCAATTTTGCTCTTGAATGAGCTTCTGGTCTGCTTTCCAAGCTGACAGGCATTACATGGCCTTTCTTTGACGAAGTTGAACTTGGGTAGGCCTGCAACAAGATCTTTTGAGGCCAGTTTAGACATGCTCTTGAAATTGAGATGAGACAGTCTTCTATGCCAAAGCCAACTCATTTCTTCAGATGCTTTAGCCAGAAAGCATATTGTCTCATCTGAGCTTAGCTGTCCAAGATTCACTGTGTAGACATTTTCTTCTCTTGTTCCAGTTAGCTTTACAGCAGATGTCTTCAAATCTCTGACTTGACATTGATTGTTGAGGAATGTTACTTGATGGCCCTTGTCGCAGAGTTGGCTGATGCTCAGAAGATTGTGTTGTAGTCCTTCCACATAGACCACTCTACTGAAGGACACTGCTCCATTTCCAGCTGAGCCGTATCCTCATGTCTTTCCAGAGCCGTTGTCTCTAAAGATGACTGAGGGGCCTTCCTTTTCTATGTAATTAGACAAAAGGGCTTTGTTCCCAGTCATGTGCCTTGAGCACACAAAACACCTAGTATGATGCATGCCTATGTGTGTGTATGAAAGTTCATCCTCCATTTAGACTTTTGTGGATCTTTAGTCATCCTTCTGTTAAACTGATTTTTCTTCTTTCACATGTCCTTGGGTTTCATGAATTGTGAGGATTGTACCTTACCTCTACTGTACCTTCCCAGTTGGTTCGTAGAGTTGGTCTTACTCAACTCTAGGATCCTTCGAGGTTGGTGAGTAGAGGATGTGTTACTCTTCTCTTTTCTGAAACCCAGGCCAGCATGAGATCCTTTACTCCTTGGAGTATGAATTGAATCAGTAGAATAGGGTTGGGCTGGTTCTTCCTTCTGTGAGGATTTCACAAATGTAATGCCTCTACTAAAACTTGAAGCATTATTAGTGCTAATTTCCTTTATCTTTTTCACACATGGCTCTGAGGTGGATTCCCCAAAGCCTAAATCTGTTCTGTCAGATGCACTTCTCTGACTAGAGGGTAGGGAGTCCATGGATGATGAGGATTTATTCCATGTAGAGATTATCTTTTCTAGTTCCTCAATTTTAGAGATTAGATTGGACTCTCTTTGTGCATTGAGCTCATCAGTCTGTTTTAAGATCTCATTCTCAGCCTCAAGCTTGGAGAGAAAGTTATTACTTAGTAGGGCTGTTTCTAGTTCTTCTTGAACTTTCTTTTTCTCCTCTTGAAGAAGTGAATAATCATTCGACAGAACTCTGAACCACTTCATGTATTAATGCAGATCAGTTGTTATACCATGCAGTGCGGTTCTCAAATCATTAATGTCTACATCAAGAGAGTTGAAGTCAAATACCTCATCGGTACTTACTTCATGTATGTTGGAGTTCAGTTTATCCTTTACATGTTTGGCCATTCGGCACAGATTAGCCATTTGAGGATCTTCATCATCTCCAGATTCGGGAGTTGAGTCATTATCTGAATCACTCCACAATCCTCCAGCTTTAAGGCATTTGTCTCTCTTCTGAGGCCTTTTGTTGCCTTTGTATTCTTTCTTCGGATGTGATTTCTTCTTTAGCTCTTCTCCGAGAGGTTTGTTGCATTTGGCAATGAAATGGCCAGGCTTCTTGCAGTTGTAGCATAGATCGTTCATTTGCTCCTGACTGCTGTAGTTGCTAATCTTCTTTGGTTTGTTGGTTTTGCCTTGACACATGAACCTTCTGAGTCTTTTTACCAGCATTGCAAGATCTTCATCGTCATCTTCATCATAGTCAGAGTTAATTTTAGTGTTGACCTTGGATGCACTTTCAGTTGCTTTGAGAGCAACACCCTTATCCTTTTTTCTTCCTTCTGATAGAGTTTCTTTCGTTGAGTCGACTCCGGTTCAGATATCAAGAAGGTTTCCATATATATTGATTGAGCGATCATCTCGTGGAGATTTTTTGACTCTCTAATAGCGGTGGTTTTGGTATCCCACCTGCTTGGTAAGGCTCTCATGAACTTTATGATTAGATATTTGTTTGGATAGATCTTCCCATAGGCTCGTAGAGAGTTGAGCAGAACGTTGATTCTCTCGTAGGTGGCCGTGACGTTTTCACCTTGAACATGAGCAAACATTTCATACTGCTGTGTTAGGAGAGACTGTTTGTTTTCTCTTACTTCTTTCGTTCCTTCATGCATGATAAGTAGTGCTTCCCAAACTTCCATTGCTGTTTTGCTGTTGACCACATTTTCGAATAGATCATTTTCTAATGATTGAAACAAAATTTTCTTGTCCTTCTTGTCGAGTTGAACATCTCTCTTCTCCTTGTCTGTCCACTCCTCTTTTACTTTGATTTTTATTCTGTTTGGGTCGTCTGTAGT
This sequence comes from Panax quinquefolius, assembly GCA_020205615.1. Classification (NCBI taxonomy): domain Eukaryota; kingdom Viridiplantae; phylum Streptophyta; class Magnoliopsida; order Apiales; family Araliaceae; genus Panax; species Panax quinquefolius. The sequence continues at coordinate 9,301,495 of CM035174.1, read as the reverse complement.
TGGTGCAAGCTTTGTTGGAATGTAGAGCCCATTCTGAACAGTTTCGAATAGATCTTCATCTATGGAGTCCATGTATGCTTGCATCCGAACTTTCCAGTTTGCAAATTTATCTTTGTTGCACATTGGTGGCTTGCTGCCTCCTCCAGTCCTTGATTCGCTTGGTAAGTGTGCCATTGTATCTACTTAAGCTTTGTAGGCTATATAATAGAACCTGCTCTGATACCAATTGTTAGTTCTCGGAGGCACAATAGTTATCTAAAGGGGGGGGGGTCAATAGATATTTAAAAATCTTTTCGTTTTACTTTGTTAGAGTGATAATGATTAAAACACAGCGGAATTAATATTTGTTTTAATCTCCCTTAAGATAGTGAATTAATGAGAGTGAGGTAGATATACCAGTTATAGCAGATATAACAGTTATAGCAAGAATGTAATAGACACAGTCGTTTTAAGTGGTTCAGAGCACTTAAAGCTCCTAGTCCACTCTTCTACTCCTCGAGTAGGAAATCCACTAAGGATGTCTTTTACACTTTCTGAATCACACAGATTCCTTCTAGACCAGCAGTATAGGAACTTCTTAGTTCACTCTTGAACTCTTCAAGTTCAACAGACTTGGCTCTTCACAGTTCACTTAGAACTCTTCAAGTCCTTCTGACTTGGAACTCTTACTTCAGTTGATTGTTAGTTGTTGAGTTCTTGATTGGTGCTACTCAGTTGCTGCTTAAGCACTTGTTCGAAAGAACTGAGTAGCTGAGCAAGCTTTCTCTTTTTCTCAGATCGTAGAGTTGAGAGTTGAGTGTTCTTGTGCATTTTGTTTAATGCTTGCTTGCATCTTTCATCTGCATATGTTTTGCATATATGTGATCTTGAAATCTATTCGTTGGATCCATCCGTTAAAGCATTAAATGCGTTTGATATTTCTGTACTTTGATGGAGACTTTTCTGCACATCTTCTGAATTGCATTTCGCCCACCGACACGATGATCGCTTTCTCACCTAACACCTGAAAAGGTGTTTTCCTCTTACCAATGGTACTTTCCTTAGCTTCTTCAATACGCATCTTTTTTGCATACTAAGGATATCTTTTGTACCGTTGGGACTGGTGAGGACTTCAACATTTAAGACTCATTCCACATTGGTTGCAATTTGTCTTTCATTCAGATGGTAGGGCTCGATGCTTCTGACACACGGAAGATGATACTCTACGATTCAGATCGTGGTGTCTTATTACCTTGGTGCTTGGTCTGATGTTACCAAGTAAGAGCACTACGATTTCTCTTAAAGACCTGCACACTACGATCTTTACTTGCTGGTTTTGCAGGTTCTACGTTTCTGAGAGCACACTACGATCTTCGAGTTGGCTCGGCAAACGTTGGGACTACTCTGCGATTTTCGACGAGGTCCTTCAAGGCAGGGACACGACGATCCTTAATGCTCTACGTTTCTGCCTTGGCTTCTGTAATCTTGATCAGCTAGATACACTACAATCTCTTCGAAGTCTATCTATTATATATCAAGATCAACCTAACAAGTTTGATCTTCTTTTCTATACATTCATTTACAGAATGATACACATTAAGAGTTTAGATCAACCTAACAAATTTGATCTATCACTAAGTCCTTGTACATATATTCCTTGAAGGACTTTACATATAATCATGAGCCTTTATATTTAAACATCAAATCAAAATATGCACTCTCCCAACATGAGATATTCACTTGTCCACTTTACGATCTGAAGTAGCTTTACGATTTGAAGTGAATTTTGGGACAGATTCAAGTAGTTCTGCGATCCACTTGATGTATTGCGATCTTTCACTTACTCATCGATCCTTCTTTCAAAATAGCAGAGTATCTTTACGAATATTCAAAAACCTATCAACTATACATCAAGACAGCTTCTTCAAGATCAACCTAACATTATTTGATCTTTCTAATCTAAGTCCTTGTATATTTAGTTGAATCTTTATAAGGACTGTACAAATCATACTGGTACAAATATACATTAAGCTTATTCATCATCAAATTTAAATATGCAAACTCTAACAATATTTACTATTATACTTTACAAATATAAAATCACAATTAAAATTAAAAACAAAACAAAATAATAATAATTAATTATCCTAATTTGATTTAATTTTTTTATATATTCTAATTGAATCTGTATCAATAGAGTATGTATCGAATCACAATCGAGAAATTGAGTAGTTTAAATTTTAAACGAGTCGAGTATAACTTTACTCAGATTAGATCTACTTATATTTTTATTAGAACTATTTTTTATACTCAGATTTGGATCATATTATTAACGAATCCCAGTCTTGTTTGTATTTTTTTTCGAGTTATGTCCAAACTATTTGGTTCGTTTACAACCCTATTAATCTTTCAACCTTCCGGATACACGACAACATATTATTTTCAAATTACAAAATCTACCAAATCTCTCTAATTATAATAAACCACTATTTTAAAGACACCATAATTAAGATGATTCTTCCAAATGTAAACTCCTTCACAATCACGAGATTGGGAAAAATTATAGACTGATCAGACTAACACTCTTTCTCTCATATCTTGTTACTACATATAAATATATAACAGTTAGTTTAATAACAACATTAGATCAAATGTACACTCTAAATCCAATTCAGAATTAGAGATTCCTCTACCACTTGAAAATTTACATGGACATATTATTAGTTGCGTTAATGTTTAATGGATACTTAATAAAAAGGGATGTTTGCTGTAAATAAGATAATGAGTTTGGCGATAATACATTATACTTAGATTGCATATAAGTTTATAACTTGTAATTTAGATGTAATACCCGGTAAAATAAATAAATAAATATTGAGTAATAAAAAAATTATTTTGTTTTAAATTATATTAATTGTACTTTGTCTTTTATTTGAGTCAATCTAGTCCTTTAAGTTATGTGGGCTAATAAGTATTAATGAATGATGGATAAATTAAAGGGTCCTGTGCATAATAATATACAACATTTAGTAAGTAATTACAACAATAGTGCACTCATAAAATATTTACACAATTAATACACTTTTCATATTTATTTACAATATTAGTGCAATTAGGATTACTTAATTTAGGGAATTAGTATATGATTTAATTCATAATAATAAGAAAACCTAAAATCAAAGAGAAATAACTGCCATAATTAATAATTCAAATATCTTGGATCTAACAACAAAAACAAATTCAAATTCAAAAATAATTGCATACTAATTCCCAGCAAGAACAAAGTTACCAAACAAATCGAAAACAAAACAAATAGGGAATCACGAACAACCAAAACAAATCGCAAAAAGAAAAAGTCAGAGTTACCAAACCAGCAAGAACAGATCCAAAACGAATTCGGAGTAGTCGAACAAAGAGGAAATCACGAACAACCAAAACAAAACAAATCGAAGAAGAAGAAATCAGAGTTACCAAAACAAATCAAAGAAGAAGGAGTCGAAGTTACCAAACCAGCAAGAACAAATCCAAAACGAATTCAGAGTAGCCGAACAAAGAGAAAATCACGAACATAATTTTGGTACATTTTGGTACTCCCTCTTCATATTGTTCTACCAAAATGTATGTCGAAGATCATGATATATTTTGGTACTTCTAGGATGGATTGCAAACGGTGTGTTGTGTGCCTACATCATGATTCTATGATTCAAGTTAGAATCGTTAGGAACACAAAGTCTGGAGTTGACTCGAAGTATTCGTTCTTCATCAATTCTTGCTTCCGGAATAGCACCTTCTTGCACTTTCTTCTTCATACGCATCAGCTCCATGTCCGTAGCTTGAGCAACTTTAACTTTATCGATTAAAGTCGGTTCTACTCGTATGCTTGATATCATCACGTGGGTACTTGGAGCCTTTATCTCTATCTCCATCCTTTGCAAGTCATACAAAATGGGCCTTTGTGTTAACAACATTGCACTTGTACCCGCATATGATCTCCTACTCAATGCGTCAGCTACCACGTTTTCTTTTTCAGGATGGTATTGGATGGTATGGTCGTAATCTTTTAATAACTCGAGCCAACGTCGTTGCCGCATGTTGAGTTATTTTTGGGTGAAGAAATATTTGAGGCTTTTATGATCGGTATAGATCTCCACTTTCTCCCTATACAAGTAGTGTCTCTAGATCTTCAACGCGAAAACGACTGCTGCCAACTCTAGATCATGAGTAGGATAATTCCTCTCATATTCTTTGAGTTGTCACGAGGCATAGGCTATGACTTTCCCATGTTGCATGAGAACACATCCTAACCCTTTGCCCGAAGCATCGCTGTAGATAACAAATCCATCCAAACCAGACAGTATTGTCAGAACAGGTGCCGAAATGAGTCTCCTCTTGAGTTCTTGGAAACTCTTCTCACATTCCTCGCTCCAAACGAATTTTATATCTTTACGAGTTAGCTGAGTTAACGGAGTAGTGATTCGAGAAAATCCTTCCACGAATCTTCGATAATAACCTGCTAAGCCCAGAAAGCTACGTACTTTGGTCACCGACTTCGGTTGCTCCCAACTTTGTATTGCTTCAATCTTCGCTGGGTCAACAAACATTTCATGTTTTGACACCATGTGCCCAAGGAATGCTACTTCCTCAAGCCAGAACTCGCATTTCTTCAGCTTGGCATATAGCTTGTTATCACGAAGCCTTTGCAGTACCAGCTTCAAATGGTGCTCATGATCTTCATGACTTTTGGAATATATGAGGATGTCATCAATAAAGACAACAACGAACTGATCCAAATATTCCTTGAATACTCATTTCATCATATCCATGAAAGTCGCAGGAGCATTAGTCAATCCGAAAGACATGACTAAGAATTCATAATGCCCGTACCGAGTTCTGAAGGCAATCTTTGGAATATCCTTAGTTTTAACCTTCAGCTGATGATATCCAAGCGAAGATTGATTTTTGAAAAGAATTATGCTCCTTGCAATTGGTCAAACAGGTCATCAATGCGAGGTAGCAGATACCTATTCTTGATGGTGACATGGTTCAATTCTCGATAGTCAATACAAAGTCGCTTACTCCCATCTTTCTTCTTTACAAATAAAACAGGAGCACCCCAAGGAGATGTACTATGATGAATGAAACCGATGTCCAACAACTCCTGTAGTTGGACCTTTAACTCCTGAAGTTTAATAGGAGCCATTTGATATGGGGTTTTAGAAATGGGCTTTGTACCAGGTTCAAGGTCAATAAAGAATTCAACTTCACGTTCTGGGGGTAGACCGGGAAGTTCTTCAATAAATACGTCAAGAAATTCACTAATAATAGAAATATTATTCACATCTGATGTGTTTTTGTTCAAGTCCGTGACATGGGCTAAGAAAGCTTGACATCCGTTTTTCAATAAACGAATAGCTTTATGGCTTGATATAACAGTGATTAACTTTAGTGGTTTGGTTGTTTGAATGCATAACAGGTTGGTTAGGAATATGAAAACTAACAACCTTACGAAAATAATCAATTTTAGCATGATGAGTGGTTAACCAATCAATCCCTAAAATCACATCAAATGCAAGTATTTTCAACGAAATAAGATCGGCAGGTAATGTGATGGTTCCAACTTGAATCAAACAAGATTTATAAACAGTAGATGTAACGAAAGTTTCTCCTAACGGAGTCTCAATAGATAAGTCAAGGTCTAATTTCTCCGGAGTCAAATTCAATCTTTGAGCACAAGCAGGAGAGATAAAAGAATGGGTAGAACCGGTATCTAATAAGGTATAAACTTCGCAAGAATTTATGATTAGCTTACTCGTGATCACATCGTTTTGGTTCCTCGCATTTTGACCAATCACGACAAACGTTCTTCTAATAACCGTTGACTTTGACTTTTTTGGAACAGCCTTTTGAGTCACCATCCCCGCTGGACTTGGTTTCGCTACAGTACAATCTCGAGCGATATGTTCTTCCTTTCCACAACTATAACATACCTTGAACTATTGCGGACAGTTTGGGCTGATGTGTCCCTCTTTTCCACATTTATAGCATACGACCGGTGGTCATTCTCCTCCCTTAGAAACAGTTGATGTTGGTGTTGACATCTTCACGTTGTCATTGTTGTATCTTCTCTTCTTGAAATCTCCTCCTGAATCGTTTCTTCTATTATCATGGCCACGATTACCACCAGAGTGGTTACCGCTTTTGTTCGAATGTTTTCCTCCCCGCTGGTTTTCATTGCTCCGATGACTGCTGCCACCGGTATGACCCTGGTTGTGATCCCTCGGTTGAACATACTCATTATCTCACTCTAATAATCGAGCCCTGTTTACAACATCTGAATATAAAGAAAATTTATGAGAGATAAGGTATTGCCGAATCTCGGGTTTTAAACCTCTCAGAAACATCCTCGTCATTCGTTCCTCATTCTCTACCAAATGAGGTGCAAACCTGGATAACTCTGCGAACTTCGCCTCGTATTGGGACACCGTCATGTTGTTTTGTTCTAGTCTAATAAACTCTACCTCCTTCATATGGCGAATACTTTTAGGAAAGTACTTGTCGTTGAAAAGTTTCTGAAATGTTTCCCAAGACATGCTGAATGCGGCAGACTGGGTATGTTTCACAGACTCCCACCAGTAGTCTGCCTTGCCACGAAACATAAAGGTGGTGAATGGAACCTTCTGTTCTTCCGTGCATCCCAAGACATCGAATATCTTGGTAATTTGTTTAACCCACGTCTCTGCCTTGATCGGATTCGACTTTCCAATAAATTCTGGTGGTCCCAACTCTTTGAAATGTTTGGCCGTGACAAGCCGCGCGTTGCTATCATTTCCACCCATATTTTGTACACAAGTCTCCCTCGTCTGGTTTTGCATGAACTACAAAAAGCTTCTAAACATCCCATCATTCATCATTTGTTCGGTAATGTTGTGTACAGGAGGAATATTGCCTTCCTGTTGCACGTTCCGCTGGGTGGTGATTAAAGGTGTCTCCACGGTCTTATTCACTCCACTCTTAATATTCTCAGCTGCCATTCTCAAATACTGCCATAAAACAAGGGTTAATTAAAGAAATTAACATGCCATATAATATCCTTATATTATGACCGACCAAACAAATAAGCTTAGGTATGACACACTAGCGAAGGATTACTCGTCTCTCCCCTCCTAGTTCTATTCCCCGATCTCAGCCAGAGACCATATCCCTAAGCTCTGATACCAACTGTAACACCCCCAAAATAGGTATACATCACCCATTCTGAGTTGTCAAATACATGGTACAAAAACGAATACAACTTCATTAATACAATTGTCGTGTAAAATACGACAACACATATACTGTGAGTTTAAATACAAATACTGTCTAATAGAGAGTATACAAACTCAAAAAGAGTCCTCATTAAAATTATTATCACACTATTTTACAAAAATAGTGAGGACTGCTAAAACCACTTTCTAGAACCATCATTCCACACCCCGACTACTTCCCGTTACATTCTCGTTTCCTGAGAAGAACAATGGAACAAAAAGGAAAAGGGTGAGCTCAATTAGCCCAGTAAAGAATATTATGACTGAGATAATATACAACAATTTATCATTAGTCTTCAATAGGTAAAAATCTGATAGAATATAATAGACAACAAATTTTAGATCAACAACTGCAACGGAAACAACAATCCATTAGAAGAGTCAAGTAGAGAATGAATTCTAATATCTTCTAAGATTTAAAAGTCCATCATTAATATTTTATCCCTGTAACATCAATCAATATACATTTTGAATCAAATATTCATCTTTGCACTACAGACCAAAAATATTCATTTGTATCACCTGTTGGTCATGTTCATCTCAACACCTGTACATCTTAGCACTACGGGCCAAAGATATTCATCAGGAAATCATTCATCTTTACACTACAGGCCAAAGATATTTAGTAATATCATCATTTAGGACTGAGGATGATGAAAAATATTTTAAAAAAAATGAATCCAGTGAGACAAAAGAACAAATATTTGGGATTCGTACTTCGGTTTAACCATGTTCAAAAACACCCCATAATATACCATAGTAGAGTAAAACTCAAGCATAACGATCAAAACATGGATACAATCAAAGATAGTAACAAAATATATGTCTGGGACAAAGAAGAGAAAATTTTATTTTTTTGGATTGAGTAGTCTTCAGATATCGTGAATAAGGTCGTAGTACGTGAATAGTAACTCGACGACACAAAAGGTAGAAATTCCACAATAATATTCATATCAATATTTCGGCATAATGATATTTGAAGAAATAATATCATTTATAAAAAAATAACATCCCTTATCTCAAAAGGCGATATAAGATTTGGAATCTTGGATATAGTCTTTGAAGGAAGGAACTTGCATCGTATAGCAACACTCAAAGTATCAAAATACTCACAAGAATACACTCGATAATATAGAGAGAGAAATCTTTAGTTTCTGGTGTGATTTTCAATTCTAACCTAAGCACCCTATTTATAGGAAAATACTTAGAACACCAAAGCAGAAAATTTAATAAAATATTAATATATATTAAAATTTTCCTATGCCCACTTAGACTTCTGAATTCAGCAGGTTTACAACACATGTGGGGCCCACACAATTGCAAAAAAATGTTTTTATTAAAAATAATAATTAAAACTTCAAAAATCAATTATTCCGGAACTTCAATAATTCATAATAAATAGCCCTTTTATCAGAAAAATTCAAAACTTATGTCCTTCCATAGGAAATTCAATTCTCTACAACTTTGTAAGTTTAAGTTTTTCCAAATTCCAAACAGAAATTGACCGAAATCCACATACGGACGATTTTGCTGGCTATAATCAAATTCTAGTCAAGAAATGGGGCCCACCAACACACAAAACATGTGTTAAATATTTTTAATAACAAAAATATTCTTCCTCCTCATTTATTCATATATCCCACATTCATTATAAAAATATCACCATTATTATATTATTATATTATAATAAAAAATTATTTTATCAAAAAAGATAAAATATCAATTTTTAACAATTGTCACTTTTCTAAAAATTCCTCCATTTATATCCACATAAATAAATATTTTTCTTATCATATAAATTAATAATTAATTATTCACAAATAATATTACAGAATCACAATAATGACAACCAGGCCGTTCCCAGGAAAGATGGGGCTTTCCAATAAGGATTTCTCCTTACTGGCGCGCAATTAGGTGACCAAACCTCTCCTTAGACAGAACTTTCTAGACATTGCCAATAATGTTATCTAGTAATATTATTAAAATAATATGAATCATTGATCTAATAATGGAAAATACTGTGTAGTGACAATTATTAAAACAACAATAATATAAAATATCAACGTAGCAATTATTGAATCAATAAAATAAAATATTGAACAGTAATTACTGTAACAATTATTGAGTAGTGCCTTCTTACGTAAGAATCAATAATTGGTGCAATACCATGTGCTACTATGCAACAACACGTATTACTATGTTTTAACCACCGGGTATTCCAACAGTATTAACGGTAACAACTACACCGTTATTTATAAACAACTTATACTTGTCGTTTTCTTTATCCAATCACTTTTTGTTATGGGGTCCACACAAGGCTGCGTCGTCGTACGAATATTCCACGACCAAATGAATATTCCCCGACAATAATGAATATTTTATAACCACTTGCTTATTTGAAATATTTACGTATTTTACCCATAACTAACCACATTAATCAATTCAACCCTTACTATTTCAAAATAATAAATAGAGAAATTCAATTTCATTTATAATAAGTTGGGGTCTTACAGAAATCCTTATCCGAAAGCCCCCTCTTTCCTGGAAATGATCTGATTGTTAAATATTGTGAGTTATAATATTACTGATGAATAAGTTCGTGTTGATTAAAGATGAAATTGATATTTCCATTGTGTTGGAATTATTAGTGTTAGTGGAAATCGACATTTATTTCGATAAAGTTATATTGACCAATCGGGTAATTAATCGGATAAATGAGCAATTAATTGCTATTAATTCACATACTTATAACTATTTGTTCACATATGTGTACTATTGATTCACATCCATGTACTATTAGGAGAGGTGGTGCAAGAATAATAATACTTGCATGACTAAATTAAAAATGGAGGTACAGATGAAGGTACTATACTGTAATTATTTTTTCACATGTATAGAACTATTGAGTCACATGATTGTACTATTAATTCACATGATATACTAATAAGGGAGGTGGTGCAAGTTTGATACTACTTGCAGGACTAAATTAAAAATGAAGGAAAAGATGAATGTATTATTGAAAGTATTATGCATACAAGTCAATCATGTATGATGATAAAGCATATACTGTGTAATCAATCTTATTTATTTATTAATAAAAGAATTATTTATTAAAGGCATTTATTATCTACATGGTGCTGTTTTAATAATATGTGATAAACCCATAGTTTTAAGCAATGCTTTTAGAATCATGATGAGATCATGCTAATGAGATCTAAATTCTTAGATAGCTTAAAACTAAAATGTTCCCAATCAATGGATTACTAAAAAGGGGATTAATGAATCTCGATAGATTGGTACGTACGTTGTTTGCTCATTGGATGAGGATGATTGATCTCATGATCATTTGTGTGGAGACACTAAAGCAAGTATGTAGGTGTTTATTAGAGAATAAGTTCCTTTGAGCGTGACTCGCTAAGGAATACCTAATGGAGTTTTACTTACTGTCAATAGGACTCTGTAGTGATAGTAGTACAAATGATCCTTAGACTTGAGATCATCATAGTATCTTATATATAATGAATTACACTTTGACTTATTCCTTAAGACTCTTAGAGTATATCAAAGGGTATGCTTGGGTGTAATAAGTTATATATGAAGATAATGAATGATCGATAAAGAATCTACCACTTCTAGTAAAAAGGAGAAATGTCTATGTGATTCGATAAATGACAACCTTGGGAATCCTTGGCGAGGTGGAATGAAATTAGAAAGTAGTTTCTAATTTGCATTCATTAGGAGTTGTGCATTTAGGAATCGAAATACATATAATTAAATAAAATAAGACTTGACAAAGTAATTCCATGTCTTATATTTAATTGGGACATTGTATGGTGGAAGGATTGAATTGTCACGGTAACTATTTACTCAAAGGTTCTTTTATGATTAATGTTGAAATCTATATTATACGGAAAGTCGTTGATCATTGGGAGGCTTATCCTATTGTAGAATAAATATTATTTATTTAAATAAATTATTTGTTTAATTTATTTATTTAAATGAGATTAGAATTGTTCTAATTGATTTATTCACAATAGGTTTAATATGGAGAACCTAAAAGGTCACACCATAAAAGGAAGAATAATTATTTAAGAAGTTAATGGCATAATTGTAATAATATGTTAAGTATATTTAATTTAATCTATGGTGATAGAATAAATTAAATAGCTTAATATTTATTATTTAATAATTTAGAAATAGTAAATATAAATTAATAAGAGGAGTCTTATTAATATTATTACAATTATTATTATTTTAATTTCTAAAAGGTTTAGGAATTAATTTAATATAAGTACTCTCATTTATTCTAATTGGATTAGGAAGGAAAATTAGTTAAAGGAGTTTAATTAATTATCCCTAATAAGATTAGGGAGCCCATTTAATTAAAAGAGTTTAATTAAATAAATAATACCTTATTTTAATTAAAATAGGGTTACATGATATCTTTATAAGAGGAGTCTTATATCAGATATCTAATATATGTAATTCCTAGAGTTGAAGAGTACGCCTCCTTTTTCTATACAGATAGGAAAAACAAGGGTTTGAGCCAATACCCCTTCTTCTTGAAAATTCTTCTTCTTTGGTGGATCACCTCTAGAGGCCATACACTTGGGTGGCTTATCGCATTGATCAAAGGAAGGAATCTACCCAGGAGATTCAAGGAGATCATGAGAAGTAGGAGGTGAACTTCGTGCACTGAGGAAGCTTCGTTTCTACAAGGGTATGATTTCATAATTTCTTATTCTTCGTTTAATTAATAATATGCATAAAGGATGATCCGGGCAATTGGTTTGTGAAAAAATTTTAAAATCTGATTTTATTTCGCTTCCGCTAATTTTTCAATTTGATTGCTACTTTGATTTTCACAAAACCTAACAATTATACTATAAAATTTCGAGCCCCAAAACGTGCAATTATCGAAACTATATTTTCCTATAAATAGAAGCTCATTCTTCCTTCATTCTCACCAATTCACTAATGTAAGACCCCAACTTTTATGAATAAAGAATAATTTTTTTTCGAATTATATTTTTGAATATTATAGTATTGATTTGATATAATGTTATAGTTGTGGGTAATATTTATAAATTTTTAAAAAATGCATGAGTTGTTATATAATATTCGATTGGTGGGGAATATTATACAACAAGACAATCATTGGTGGACCCCACAATGTAAAATTATTGTCGATTGAGAAAGCGACAAAAATACTTTATAAAAATAATGGAGGAGGTGTTACCGTTAAAAGCGTTGAACTACCCGGTAGTAAAAGAAAAAATCGATGTCTGGCGTGAGTCAAGATAAAGTAACACATGGTATTGATTATTGATGCTTACGTGAGAAGTCACTCGGCTATACTCAAATATTACTACGATAATTCTTTGCATCATATTTCTCGTATTATTGATTCAATTATTATTCTGATTATCATCCGCAATATATGATATATTATTAAATCAATAATTGAGACGGCAAAGTTATTCATATTATTATTTGCAATATTGACAATGTCTAGAAGTTACATCGAGGAGAGGTTTGGTCACCCAATTGCGGTACCGATAAGGAGAAATCCTTATCGGAAAGCCCCCTCTTTCACAGGAGCGATCACGGTTGTTAAATATTGTGAATTATAATATTAATGATGAATAAGTTAAATATTGATTAAAGATGAATTTTATAGTTCCATTGTGTTGGACTTATTTGTGTTAGTATAATTGATGTCGGAGGATATATTATTCAATTGGATATTCGGGACACTTTTTTGTGTCGGAGTACTATTCACGAGTTACTATTCATGAGTTCTTATTCACGAGTTATTATTCACGAGTTCTTATTAAGTAAGTCTTATTCACCGTAAGATATATTTATTTTCAATCCAAATCATTTTTGGGTACAATATTATTCCATGAGGAGATGTGCTAATTTTTCAGACCATTTGTTAAAGATATAATAGTAAATCAATATGGATCGCTGGTTTAAAGTTTTAATAGTAAATCAGTAGGGACCGTTGTTTTAAGTTTTAATAGTAAACCAATCTGGATCGTCCGTTTAAAGTTTAAAGTAAATCAATCTGGACCGTTCATAAGTTAGTTACTATGAAGTCCATTCTTCTATAAATAGAAGCTCATTCCTTCATTATTTTTTACGAATTCACTAAAACTCTAGAGAGCTAATTATAAGAGAACCTATAGAAAAGTATTCTGCTACTTCCCTACTCTTATATTCAGTTCTTTTACGATAAGGGATGTTATTTGTTGTACTCATGAAGAGAACTTCTGTTATTCCATTATTTATTATTACATTTGAATAACTTTGTATCATGAGCTACCCTATACATGGTGACATTTTTCAAATAATGCATTTCTTTATTATTACGTCGAGAATATCACATACATGCGTTCGTTCTGGGACTGGTTCCATTATTTATTATTACGCCGGAATATCACATGCGTGCGCGTTCTGGTGGGACTGGTTCCATTATTTATTATTACGTCGAGAATATCACATACATGCGTTCTTACGGACTTGGTTCCATTATTTATTATTACGTTGGAATATCACATGCATGCATTTACGCCGGACTGGTTCCATCCTTTATTATTACATTGGAATAACTTTTGCTGTCTTGATCTATCGCATGCGTGGTGATTTCTTTTGTTATTCCATTCTTTATTATACTCGGTTGGTTAAAACTTTGACTTCTATACCCATGAAATTAGTGGAATATCTTTGATATTTGCGCTCCATCTAGTATCTTTTCATGGAAATATTCTTCTGAGCATTCTTGAATTTTACTCTACAAAAAAAGATATCATGTTGACAATTTGGACGTTATCGGTTCCTAGATAAATTAATTCTTGAACTTGTTTTATTGAATTCTTATATCATTGTCATCATCCTCATGTTTATATTTTGTTGAAAGTCATCGTGGCTTTGTAGTGCATAGATGGACTTGGTATGATTATGACCGAGGATTATTGATTGTAATCATGGTAGTAATGTTACAAATGATGTGATAAAAGTCCTCATTAGCCCGTAGTGCATTGATGGATAGTTGTTGGCATGATCATGACCATTAATGAATACACGAATGTCCTTGGCCAGTAGTTCATGGATAATTTGTGATCGTGATACTAAAGAATATCCTTGGCCATAGTGCAGGGGTGATTCGATGATGTGGATTATTTATTAAGCTGAGTCCCAGCGATAAAAGTGATGAAAAACCTTTTAAATCATAGAAGATAGTAGATTTTATTCCCTACTTGACTCTTCTAATGGATTTCTTATTTCGATGCAGTTAAACTTGATAGTTATTATATTTTATCAGTTTAACACTGTTGAAGGCTAACGATAAATTATTCTGCATTATCTTAGTCATAATATTTCTTCTTGGGCTAGTTGAGTTCACCCTTTCTTTCTTTATTCTCTTGAGGAAATGAGAGCGAATTTGGGACTAGTCGGGAACAGTGATGGTCCTAGATGGTGCATTAGTAGTCCTCACTATTACGTGAAATAGTGTGATAATAATTGTAATGAGGACTCCTTTTGAGTTTGTATAATCTCTAGTAGACAATATTTGTATTCAAACTCACGGTTTATGTTTTGTCGTATTATTATACGGCACGATTGTATTATTAAGTTGTATTTGAATTCTGTACCATGTATCTGGCGACTCAAGATGGGTGATGTATACCTAATTTTGGGGCGTCACAGTTGGTATCAGAGCTTAGGGATATGATCCCTGGCTAAGATGTGAGAATAGAACTAGGAGGGGAGAGACGGGGAATTCCTTCGCTAGTATGACCTACCTAAGTTTTTTTTGGTATTTACTTGGTCGGTCAGAATATAGGGATAATATGTTACATGTCAATTAACCTTTTGTTTTGTGGCAGTATCTGAAAATGACATTTGAGAATGTTGAGAATAGCAATGGAGCACAGGCAACCGTTGATTCACCACATATCAATAATCAGGATAATGTGCATCAGGAAGGCGACAATCCTCATGCAAACAACAACACTGACCAAATAATGAATGATGGAATGTTCAGAGGCTTTATGCAATTCATGCAACAGCAGGTGAGAGCGGCTCCTGTCCAAAATGTAGGTGGAAACACTGGAAACTCTCGGACGGTCACCGCTAAACAGTTCAAGGAGCTGGGACCACCAGAGTTTATTGGAGAGCCAAAACCACTTAAGGCGGAAGCATGGATAAAGCAGATCACCAAGATATTTGATGTCTTGGGATGCTTCGAGGAGCAAAAGGTTTCCTTTGCCGCCTTTATATTGCGAGGAGAGGCAGATTACTGGTGGGAATCGGTAAAGTGTACTCAACCTGCCGCACTGAAGATGTCTTAGGAAAAGTTCAAGAACTATTCAACGACAAGTACTTTCAAAGAAAGTATTCGTCATATAAAAGAGGTAGAATTCATCAAGTTGGAGCAAAATAATATAACCATGTCGCGATCTGAAGCCAAGTTTCTTTGAGTTGTCGGTTTGCATCCCACTTGGTGGATAATGAAAGAGAATGACACGGATGTTTTAAGAGGTTTGAAGCGGAGATCGTCAACATCTTATTTCTCATAAAGCGTGTTTGTATTAGGATGTTATAAATAGGGCTCGATTAAGCGGAAGCGCGATAACGAGTCAACGCAAGCAAAGGAGAGCAGTCATCGAAGCGGTGACAACAAGCGTGGAGGGAATCAACAGGCCAGAAATGGTAACCACTTTGGTGGTAATCAGGACCAAAACAATAAGAATGGATATTTCAAGAAGAGGAGATTCAACAATGATGGAAGGACGTCAGCACCAACACCCATTGTTAAGGAAGGAGAACGACCACCTATCATATGCTTCAAATGCGGAGGGGAGGGACACATCAGTCCAAACTGTGTGATGCCGTCCAAAGCATGTTATAATTGTGGAAGAGAAGGTCACTTAGCCCGATTTTGTCGTTCAACGAAGACAAGTTCAGCTAGGATGGAGGCACCAAAGGCCGTCCCAGAAAATTCAAAATCGGTAGTGCAAGAGAGAGCATTTGTTGTGACCTCCCAGAAAGTAAGAAACCCGAATGAGGTCATCACGGGTAAGCTTATCATAAACTCTAGCGAAGTCTATACTTTATTTGATACCAGTTCTACCCATTCTTTTATTTCTCCTACTTGCGCTCAACGATTAAATTTGACTCCGGAGAAATTAGACTTTGACTTATCTGTGGAAACTCCGTTGGGAGAAACCTTCATTACATCCACTATTTATAAGTCTTGTTTGGTTCAAATCGGTAATCGCACATTACCTGTCGATCTTATTTCTTTAAAAATACTTGCGTTTGACGTAATTCTAGGGATTTATTGGCTAAATACTCATCATGCAAAAATTGATTATTTTCGTAAGGTTGTTAGTTTTCATATTCCTAATCAACCTATTATGCGAATTCAAGCGACCAAACCATTAAAATCAATCACGATCATTTCAAGCCATAAAGCTATTCGTTTATTGAAAAACGGATGTCAAGCTTTCTTAGCTCATGTCACGATTTAAACAAAAATCGTCGGTTTTGAGCGATATTTCTATTGTTAATAAATTTCTGCCAGTATTCACGAAGAACTTCTGGCCTACCCCGGGCGTGAAATTGAATTTTATATCGACCTTGAACACGTACAAAACCCATTTCCAAAGCCCCATATCGAATGGCTCTATTGAACTTCGAGGAGTTAAAGACCCAATTGCGAGGAATTGTCAGACATTGGTTTCATTCGTCCTAGTACGTCTCCTTTGGGTGCTCCTATTCTATTCATGAAGAAGAAAGATGGGAGTATGCGACTTTGTATTGATTATCGAGATTTGAATCATGTCACCATCAAAAATAGGTACCCATTGCCACGTATTGATGACCTCTTTGATCAGTTGTAAGGAGCCAAATTATTTTCAAAGATTGATCTTCGTTAGGATATCACCAATTGAAGATTAGAGCCGATGACATTCCAAAGGCGGCTTCCGAGAACTCGATGACGGGCATTATGAATTCCTAGTCATGTCCTTTGGATTGATGAATGCTCCTCTTTGCCTTCATGGATATGATGAACCAAAGTATTCAAGGAATATTTGGATCACTTTGTGGTCGTCTTTATTGATGACATCCTTATTTATTCCAAAAGTCATGAAGATCATGAGCAACACTTGAGGCTGACACTCCAAAAGCTTCGCGAATACAAGCTTTATGCCAAGTTGAAGAAATGCGAGTACTGGCTTGAGGAAGTAGCATTCCTTGGGCACGTAATATCAAGTCATGGAATATCTGTTGACCCGGCAAAGATTGAAGCTATTCAAAGCTGGGAGCAACCTAAATCAGTGACTGAAGTACGTAGCTTTCTCGGTTTATCTAATTATAATCGGAGATTCGTGGAAGGATTTTCTCGAATCGCTACTCCATTAACTCAGCTGACTCGGAAAGATACAAAGTTCAGTTGGAGAGAAGAATGTGAGAAGAGTTTTCAAGAACTCAAGAGGAGACTCTTTTATTTTGTTACGACAATACCACCATCCGGCTCGGAGGATTTGTCATCTACAGTGATGCTTCGGGCAAAGGGTTGGGATGTGTTCTCATGCAACATGGGAAAGTCATAGCCTATGCCTCAAGACAACTCAAAGAATATGAGAGGAATTATCCTACTCATGATCTAGATTTAGCAGCTGTTGTCTTCGCACTTAAAATTTGGAGGCATTACTTGTATGAGGAGAAAGTGGAGATCTTTACGGATCATAAAAGCCTCAAATATTTCTTCACTCAAAAAGAACTCAACATACGACAATGACGTTGGCTTGAACTGTTGAAAGATTATGATCATACCATCCAATACCATCCTGGAAAAGTGAACGTGGTAGCTGACGCATTGAGTAGAAGATCATATGCAAGTACGAGTGCGATATTGTCAACGCCAAGGCCCATTTTATGTGACTTGCAAAGGATGGAGATAGAGTTAAAAACTCCAGGGACCTATGTGATTATGGTGAATATACGAGTAGAACCGACTTTAATTGATAAAGTTAAAGTTGCTCAAGCTACAGACCCAGAGCTGATGCGTATAAGGAAGAAAGTGCAAGAAGGTGCTATGCCGGAAGCAAGAATCGATGAAGAAGGAATACTTTGAAACAACTCCAGACTTTGTGTTCCTAACGACCCTGATTTAAAGTATAAAATCATGATGGAGACACACAACACACAGTTTGCAACCCATCCTGGGAGTACCAAAATGTATCATGATCTTCGACATACATTTTGGTGGAGCAATATGAAAAGAGAGTTAGCGGAGTTTATCTCAAGGTGTTTAACTTGTCAACGAGTCAAGGCGGAGCATCAAGTACCAAAAGGTCCATTGCAACCACTTGAAATTCCAGAATGGAAGTGGGAGCACATTACCATGGATTTCGTTACCGGTCTTCCTAAGGTTTCTCAAAGCATAGATGCAATTTGGGTCGACAAAAGAATTATGCTGATCTTCATCGAAAGGACGTAGAATTCGATATTGGAGATCATGTGTTGTTACGTGTTGCTCCATGGAAAGGAGTTATGAGATTTAGAAAGAGGGGAAAGCTCAATCCTCGGTTCATTGGCCAATTTTTAATTCTTGAGCGAATGGGAACTGTGGCCTATAGACTCGACTTACCGCCAAGTATGTCTCGTGTTCATAATGTTTTTCACATATCTATGTTAGGTAAATATGTGAAAGACCCAAACCACATTATTGAGTTAGAACCAGACGAGATAGAGGAAGATTTAACGTATGAAGAGTTACATGTTAAATTCTTGGATAAGAAGGATCATGTTCTACGCTCCAAGGTTATACCTCAAGTCAAAGTTTTGTGGAGAAACCACGATGTGGAGGAAATGACTTGGGAGTTAGAATCTGAGCTGAAGTCAAGGTATCCTCATCTCATCGACATACCAGGTATGTACCCTAATTTCGAGGATGAAATTTCATAAGAAGGGGAGGTTGTAAGACCCCAACTTTTATGAATAAAGAATAATTTTTTTTCGAATTATATTTTTGAATATTATGGACTTATGGTATTGATTTGATATAATGTTATAGTTGCGGGTAATCTTTATAAATTTTTCAAAGTGCGCAAGTTGTTATATAATATTCGATTGGTCGGGGAATATTCATTTTAACAGGGAATATTCGTACAACGTCATAATCATTGGTGGACCCCACAACAGAATTATTGTCGGATTGAGAAAACGACAAAAATACTTTATGAAAATAACTACGGAGGTGATACCGTTAAAACTATTGAACTACCCGGTAGTAAAAAATACGATGTCTGGCGTGCAGTTGCGCGATGCTTACAGGTATTGATTATTGATGCTTACGTGAGAAGTCACTCACTATACTCGATTATTACTACTGATAATTCTTTGCATCATATTTCTCATATTATTGATTCAATTATTATTACAAAGATATCATCGCAATATATGATATATTATTAAATCAATAATTGAGGCGCATAAAGTTATTCATATTATTATTTGCAATATTCGACAATGTCTAGAAGTTACATCGAGGAGAGGTTTGGTCACCTAATTGCGGGCTTGATAAGGAGAAATCCTTATCGAAAAGCCCCCTCTTTCACAGGAATGACTGGTTGTTAAATATTGTGAATTATAATATTAATGATGAATAAGTTCGTGTTGATTAAAGATAAATTTTATAGTTCCATTGTGTTGGACTTATTTGTGTTAGTATAATTGATGTCTGGAGGATATATTGTTCAATTGGGTATCCGGGACACTTTTCGTGTGAGGAGTACTATTCACGAGTTACTATTCATGAGTTACTATTCGAAAGTTACTATTCACGAGTTACTATTCATGAGTTACTATTCACGAGTTACTATTCATGAGTTACTTATTCACAAGTTACTATTCACGGGTACTATTCACCGTGAAGATATATTTATTTTTGGTCCAAATCATTTTTGGGTACAAATATTATTCCATGAGGAGATGTGCTTTAATTTTTCAAACCGTTGGTTGAAGATATATAAAGTAAATCAATATGGATCATTTGGTTTAAAGTTTTAATAGTAAATTAGTATGGATCGTTGTTTTAAGTTTTAATAGTAAACCAAACTGGATCGTCAGTTTAAAAGTAAATCAATCGATGGACCGTTCATAAGTTAGTTCTTATGCGATCCATTCTTTTATAAATAGAAGCTCATTCATTCATTATTTCTTACGAATTCACTGAAACTCTAGAGAGAGGATTATAAGAGAACCTATAGAAAAGTATTCTGCTACTTCCCTACTCTTATATTAGGTTCTTTTTTACGGTAAGGGATGTTATTTGTTGTACTCATGAAGAGAACTTACATTATTCCATTATTTATTATTACTGTTGTAATAACTTTCATATCGTGGGCTACCCTATACATGGTGACATTCTTCTAATATTCCGTTCTTTATTATTACGTCGAGAATATCTCGTCATGCATGCGTTCTGTGGGACTTTGGTTCCATTATTTATTAATCAGTTTAAATATCACAATGCATGCGTTTTCATGGGACGATTCCATCCTTTATTATTACATTGGAATAACCGCCTATCGCGATCTATCGCATGCATAGTGATTTCTTTTGTTATTCCATTCTTTATTATACTCAGTTGGTTAAAACTTTGACTTCTATACCCATGAAATTTGTGGAATATCTTTGATATTTGCGCTTCATCCAGTATCTTTTCATGGAAATATTCTTCTGAGCATTCTTGAATTTTAATCTACAAAGCAGTATCATGTTGACAATTTGGACGTTATCAGTTCCTAGATAAATTAGTTCTTGAACTTTTTTTATTGAATTCTTATATCATTGTCATCATCCTCATGTTTATATTTTGTTGAAAGTCATCTGTGGCCTGTAGTGCATAGATGGACTTGGTATGATTATGACCATGGATTATTCGGTGTAATCATGACCGTAATGTTACAAATGATGTGATAAAAGTCCTCATTGGCCCGTAGTGCATTGATGGACAATTGTTGGCATGATCATGACCATTAATGAATACACGAATGTCCTTAGCCCGTAGTGCATGGATAATTTGTGGTCGTGATACTAAAGAGTATCCTTGGCCGTAGTGCAGGGGTGATTCGATGATGTGGATTATTTATTAAATTTGAGTCCCAAATGATAAAAGTGATGAAAAACCTTTTAAATCATTGAAGATAGTAGATTTTATTCCTACTTGACTCTTCTAATGGATTGCTTGTTCATTGCAGATTAAACTTGATAGTTATTATATTTTATCGGTTTAACATCATTGAAGGCTAACGATAAATTATTCTTCATTATCTTAGTCATAATATTTCTTCTTGGGCTAGTTGAGCTCACCCTTTCTTTCATTTGTTCTCTTCAAGAAATGAGAAGCGTGGGGTGGGACTAGTCAGGGAACAGAGTGATGATCCTAGATGGTGCATTAGTAGTCCTCACTATTTTCGTGAAATAGTGTGATAATAATTGTAATGAGGACTCCTTTTGAGTTTGTATAATCTCTAGTAGACAATATTTGTATTCAAACTCACAGTTTATGTTTTGTCGTATTGTACACGACAGCTGTATTATTAAGTTGTATTTGAATTCTGTACCATGTATCTGGCGACTCAAGATGGGTGATGTATACCTAATTTTGGGGGCATCACAACTAAGACTCATAAGAGCAATTATAGAGAGAGAAGTTATAGAGAGAGAAGTTATAGAGAGAAAAAAGAAGAGTAGTCTGCTACTTCACTATTCCAGTATCCAGTCTTCTTCTGAGGTAAGGGGTATTATTTATTTCATATTCTGAAGAGATATTATTTTTTGTATTCGTATGAATATTATTTTCGTTCAATATTCGTAAGGAATGTCATCTTCGTTCAATATTCGTAGGAATATTATTTTCATTCAACAGTCGTAAGTGGTATTTTTTATTTCATATTCTAAAGAGATATTATTTTTCGTATTCGTATGAATATTATTTTCGTTTAATATTTGTAAGGAATATCATCTTTGTTCAATATTCATAGGAATATTATTTTCGTTCAACAGTCGTAAGGGGTATTATTTATTTCATATTCTGAAGAGATATTATTTTTCGTATTCATATGAATATTATTTTCGTTCATTATTCGTAAGGAATATCATCTTCCTTCAATATTCGTAGGAATATTATTTTCGTTCAACAGTCGTAAGGGGTATTATTTATTTCATATTTTGAAGAGATATTATTTTTCGTATTCGTATGAATATTATTTTTGTTCAATATTCGTAAGGAATGTTATAAGACCCCAACTTTTTAATGAATAAAATCGAATTTCCTCTATTTATTATTGTGAATAATAAGGTGTTAGATTGATATAATGTTTTGGTTATGGGTGAAATGTGCAAATTTTGCAAAATAAGCAAATGGTTATAAAATATTCATTGTTGTCGGGGAATATTCGTTTGGTCGTAGAATATTCTTGTTGTCGAGGAATATTCGTACGACGGCGTAGCTATTTGTGGGCCCCATAACAAATAACGGTCGGATGAAGAACACGATAAATTTGAGTTTCTTTTATAAATAACGGCGTAGTTGTTACCGTTAACACTGTTGGAATACCCGGTGATTAAAATATAGTAATACGTGTGGTTGCACAGTAGAACACGGTATTGCACAATATTTTTGAATTATTATTTCTTACGTAAGAAGGCACTACTCAATAATTGTTACAGTAATTACTGTTCAATATTTTATTTTATTGATTCAATAATTGTTACGTTGATATTTTATATTATTGTTGTTTTAATAATTGTCACTGCACAGTATTTCCCATTATCAGATCAATAATTCATATTATTTGAATAATATTATTAGATAGCATTATTGGCAATGTCTAAAGAAGTTCTGTTTAGGAAAGGGGTTTGGTCACCTAATTATGCGCCAATAAGGAGAAATACTTATCGGAAATCTCCCTCTTTCCTGGGAATGACCTGGTTGTCATAGATCGATAAGTAAATAGAAATTTAAATCATAGTATTTTGTTGTTAAATCAAATTCTGATTCACAGACTGAGAAGAACAACCTTTTATATAAAGGGAAACATTTTATTGGTCGTATATTCGGCTTTTGCGCGCAATTAAGTATTATGCATAATATAGGGTACAAGGAGTTGGCCGGCTCTAAGTACTTTGTAAGACCCCAACTTTTATGAATAAAGATGAATTTTCTATAAATATCATTTTAGAATATTATGGAGTGAATTTGATATAATGTTATAGTTGTGGGATATATATAAAATTTTCAACATACGCAAGTGGTTATAAAATATTCATGTTGTCGGGGAATATTCGTTTGGTTGTGGAATATTCTTTTTACGTGGGAGAATATTAAATGCGACGACGCGACCATTTGTGAGCCCCATAACGGAAAACCGCTTGATGAAGAAAGCGATAAGTTTGAGTTTTATAAATAATTGGCGTGGTTGTTACCAATTAACAATTGTTGGAATACGGTGGTTAAAATACTGATGTCTGGCGTGGTTGCATAGTAGCACACGATTTTGCACAGTATTTTTGAATTATTGATTCTTACGTAAAAAGGCACTACTCAATAATTGTTACGATAATTCTTTATTCAATATTTTATTTTATTGATTCAATAATTATTACGTTGATATTTTATATTATTGTTGTTTCAATAATTGTCCTTTGACTGATATTTCCATTATCGGATCAATAATTCATATTATTTGAATAATATTATTAGATAGCATTATTGGCAATGTCTAAAGAAGTTCTGTTTAGGAAAGGGGTTTGGTCACCTAATTATGCGCCAATAAGGAGAAATACTTATCGGAAATCTCCCTCTTTCCTGGGAACGACCTAGTTGTCATAATTGCGATTCTATAATATTATTTGTGAATAATTAATTATTGATTTATATGATAAGGAAATATTTATTTTATGTGGATATAAATGATGGATATATTTATTGTGGTTATAAATGAAAGAATTAATGCTGAGGTGTTTTATTAGTATTTTTGTCGGAATAGAAGTTTTGAAAATCGTCCGTATGTGAATTTCGGTCATTTTTCGTTTGGAATTTGGAAAAAACTTAAACTTACAAAGTTGTAGAGAATTTAATTTCCTATGGAATAGACATGAGATTCGAATTTTTCTGATAAAAGGGCTATTTATTATGAATTATTGAAGTTTCAAAAATAAATATTTTTATTAAAATATGGTGGGCCCCACTTTTGGTTGATGAGAAATGAAATGTGCTGGAATTTATTTTCAAAAGTGGTGGGCTTGAATAGTAGCAGGTAAAGTCATTAGGTAGCAAGTTAGTCTGCTATGGCGTTCTAAGCAATTTCCTATAAATATGGTGCTTAGTTAGAATTGAAAATCACACCAGAAACAAGTTTTCTTTCTTTCTCTCTCTATATTATCGAGCGTATTTTGTGAGTATTTAGATACTTTGTGAGTTGTTATTCATCAGTGCAATTTTCCTTCAGCCTTGTACCGATATTCCGATCAGAAGTACCGTTATTTTGAGGTAAGGGATGTTATTTTCTTCATAATGATGTTATTCTTTCAATATCATTATACCGAAATATTGGTATAGATTTTATTGTGGAATTTTTACCTTTTTGTGTTGGGGTTACTATTCACGTATACGGCACTATTCACGAATACGGCACTATTCATAAAAAAAATAAAAAAAAATTTCTTTGTCCAAGTTGTTTATTATGGTTACTATCTTTGATTGTATCCATGTTTTGATCTTTATTCTAGAATTTTGCTCCACAATTGACTATTATAAGGTATTTTTGAACTTGGATAAACTAAAGTACGAATCCTTAATCTTTGATCTTTTATCTCACTGGATTCATTTTCTTTAAGATATTTTTCATCATTCTCAGTCCTAAATGATGATATTACAGAATATCTTTGGCCTGTAGTGCAAAGATGAATGATTAACTGATAAATATCTTTGGCCTGTAGTGCAAAGATGAATGATTAAGTGATGAATATCTTTGGCCCGTAGTGCAAAGATGAACATGTGTTGAGATGAATATGACCAACTGATGATACAAATGAATATCTTTGGCCTGTAGTGCAAAGATTAATATTTGATTCAAGATGTATATTGATTGATGTTACAGGGATAAAATATTGATGATGGACTTTTAAATCTTAGAAGATAGTAGAATTCATTCTCTACTTGACTCTTCTAATGGATTCTTCATTTACATTGCAGTTGTTGATCTAAAACTTGTTGTCTATTATATTTTATCATATTTTCCCTGTTGAAGACTAATGATAAATTGTTGTATATTATCTTAGTCATAATATTCTTGACTGGGCTAGTTGAGCTCACCCTTTTCTTTTTTGTTCCATTTTTCTTCTCAGGAGGTGAGAACGTAGCAGGAACTAGCCGGGGTATGGAGTGATGGTTCAGGATAGTTGTATTAGTAGTCCCCACTATTTTGTAAAATAGTATATCAATAATTATATTGAGGACTCCTTTTGAGTTTGTATCCTGTCTATTAGACAATATTTGTATTCAAACTCACAGTATATGTGTTGTCGTACTTTGCACGACAATTGTATTGCTGAAGTTGTATTTGTTTCTGTACCATGTATTTGGCGACTCAGAATGGGTGATGTATACCTATTTTGGGGGCGTCACAAATATCATCTTCGTTCAATATTCGTAGGAATATTATTTTCGTTCAACAATCGTAAGGGGTATTATTTCTTTCGTATTCATGAAGAGAGTTATTTTCTTTGATACTTTCGTAAGGGTTGTTATTCCATTCTTTATTATTACGTTGGAATAACTTTGTCTCACGCGGACTCACTGCATGCATGGTGAAATTCTTATGTTATTCCATTCTTTATTATTACATTGGGAATAACCCGCTCACGCGGACCATCAGATGCATGGTGAATGACCCTTCGTATTCATTCTTTATTAAATTATGGAAATGATCTGTCTACGTGGATTACCGTATTGTGGATGAAAATCCATTTACAGTTTCGTATATTCTATTATACTAGTATGAGATATCCTTTCTTTTGTACTCGTCATGGAATATCGTTTTCTTTTGTATTTTTCTTTTATGAGTACTATTCATGAAGTACTATTCACATGTACTATTCACAAAGTACTATTCATAAAATATTATTCACGAAGTACTATTCATGAGTACTATTCATAAAGTACTATTCACAAGGTACTATTCCCGAAGTACTATTCACCGGAGTACTATAACCCCGGAGTACTATTCATGATAAAAATTGATTTCTTTTTGGTCCAAATCATTTTTGATACAATATCATTTTTGAATTTTACTCCACAAAGCAGTATCATGTTGACAATTTGATCATTATTGAATTCTGGATAAATTAAATTATAAATCTTTAAAAATTTATCATTTGCTTTCTTTTAATTGAATTCTTATATCATTATCATCATCCTCATGCTTATATTATGATGAAAGTCATCTTTGGCTTACGTGCATAGATGGACTGTTGATTGGTATGATTGTGATCAGGGATCAATCGATATAATCATGACCCGTACTATTATAAATGATGTGGTAAAAGTCCTCATTGGCCCGTAGTGCATTCATGGACAGTTATTGGTATGATTATGACCAGGGATTATTCGGTATAATCATGACAATTGATGATTACATGAATATCCTTGGCCCATAGTGCATGAATGATTCGATGATGTGGTTTATTTATTAAGCTGAGTCTCAACGATAAAGTTGATGAAAAACTTTTTAAATCATAAACGATAGTAGATATTATGATCTACTTGACTCTTCTAATGGATTGCTTGTTCCACTGCAGTTGTTGATCTAAAACTTGTTGTCTATTATATTCTATCAGTTGTTATACTGTTGAAGGCTAATGATAATTTATTTTGCATTATCTTAGTCATAATATTTCTTACTGGGCTAGTTGAGCTCACTCTTTTCTTTCATTGTTCTCTTCAGGAAATGAGAATATAGCTAGGATGAGTCGTGGAATGGAGTGATGGTCCAGGATAAGTGGCTTTAGTAGCTTCACTATTCTGTGAAATAGTGTGATAATAAATGTAATGAGGACTCCATTTGAGTTTGAATACTGTCTAGAAGATAATATTTGTATTAAAACTCTCAGCTTATATTTTGTCGTATTTTACACGACAATTGTATAATTAAGTTGTATTTGATTTCTGTACCATATATTTGGCGACTCAGAATGGGTGATGTATACCTATTTTGGGGGCGTAACATATATATATATATATATATATATATATATATATGTAATCCCTATATAATAATAATATATATAATAACGTTATTATATATATTATTATTATATAGGATTATATATATATATATATATATATATGCTTATAATATTGCTTGCGAGGTTTTCTGAGAGCCATGATTTCATTTTATATATATATATATATATATATATATATATATATATATATATTATATTCTAATAAGTATTGGCCATGAAACTTATAAATCGAATTGGTAAATAAATTTGAAGTTATGTATATTAATTTAAATTAATTAATTTTGCCAACATAGTTCTAAATTTTTTTAATAATAATTTAATAGTATTATGTTATTAATGATTGGATTGTAATAAAATCTTATTAAAATATTTATATTGAACGGAGAGAGTCTAAATGAGTTTTTGGAATATACTTTGGGAAACATTGCTTAATTCAGGTACGGATTCCGTACTCTTTCAGTGAGACTCTTTTGATTTTAATTTGTTCGTTTCGTTATTCGTTTTGAAAATTAGTATTGTCTCTCATAATTTTTCTTTGTCAATTTATTATGATAGTTTTGTTTTGGCATTATTATGGAAACTCATATTTGTACTCTTTAGACTAGTGCATCATGTATATAATTTATTTTGATATTTGTAGTGATGTACATGTTAATATATATTTTGGAGACTTTGTATTTTTTTTTGATTCGGTTCAATTTAACATGTATATATTAGAACCGTTTGTGTTAATATTATGTCGCATGTGTTGTGACATGATATTTTTGTTAGAATAGTGTAGGGTATACCTGAGCTATAAACACCTATGGGGGTACCACATGCATGTCCTCTTAGCATCGAGGCATGACACCTTCCATGGCGGTGTGATCAGTCCACGACGTCTCCATTTTGTGATCCGGTGGGAGTTGACCATTTGGTGTTTTATTGTGGGAGGCGTATAGGTCGACCCTAGTTTTCTGTTTTGTTCTGCGGAGTGGTGATGTTTATGCCAAACATGCCTTCCAATTTTGCATGCATTTGGATTGCGCAGTCCGAAGTGTGATTGCATGTGTGGCATTATTTGACTTACCTGTGTGGCAAGGTATATTACTATTTATTTTGAGCTCGGTATGAAATAACACCTAGCCATTTGATTCAGCCTATCATTTCGTTGTGTTTGTTTTGTTCGTTATAGTTCAGTTCATTTAATTGTGTTAGTTATTTTGTTTCATTATTCTTGTACTCCATATTTGTACTGGGCATTTGGCTCATGCTGTGTTTTCTTCCGACATGTAATCAGGGGGATCAAGGGCAAGTATGACGAGAGCTTCCTTCATTCCAATAGTTTAGAGATATTCCGTTTAGGCTTGATATGTCAGTTTATTTAAAATTATAATAATTATTTTAGATTGTGGCTTGAGATAGTTTGATATTTATTATGGTTGACTTGTGGTATTAATTAGTTATTAAGACTATTCTTTTGTGGCTTTGAGCCTTGCTATTGAATTCATTAGTTTTGTTGTGTTTTGAGTAACCTCTCTTTCTATTTCGGAAAGGGGGTGTTACAGAGTTGGTATCAGACCTTAGGTTCTTTCTTGTAGAAAACCTATTTAGGCTTGATCTGTGAGTTATAGGTAGACTTCTAGGTTAGGTTTCTATTCCGTTTGATTATTTTTTTGTTCAGCTATTATATCAGCTATATTCGAATTTGTCTCTAATCTGCTTTGTTTATATTCGTGATCACTTTCTTAGATGGCTCGTAGATCTGCTAATTATCCCGGGAGGCAGTGCCATAGAATCACCGGTGCATGCTTCTTGTGTGGACAGATGGGTCATATGACTAGAGATTGTACCGGGTTACGTGGAAATAGTGGAGGTGGTGATAATGGTGGCAATGAAGGTCAGCGTCAGGGTGGTCAAGTGTTTGATTTGACGTATAACTAGGCGGCAGGTGCATCAGGTACTGTTTCTAGCACCCTTTTAGTTGGAAATCGTGAGGCTTCTATTTTGTTTGATACGGGTTCCACTCATTCCGTTATTGCTCAGTCTTTTATTAGGCACCTGGGTGTGCCATCTCAGTTATTAGATTATGTTATGTCTATTGCTACCCCGATGGGGACTTCTATTTTTATCTCTAATTTATATCAAGGGTGTTTGATCATTTTTGGGGATAAGATTCATAGGGCTAATCTTCTTCCGATGTGTATGCACGATTTCGATGTCATTCTTGGGATGGACTGGTTGGATAAACACCAGGCCACTATCGATTGTCAGGCGAAGAAGGTTATATTTGGAGATGTGAAGTCTCCAGAATTCGTGTTTCAAAGTTCACAACCGAGTAGATTGGTGAAGTTAATTTCAGCTTTGAAGGCTGGGAAGTTAGTGGCAAAGGGTTGTGAGGGGTATTTGGCGTTTGTGAAGGATACCTCTAAGGGTGAGTCCCGTATTGAGGATGTTCCAATTGTTCATGACTTTTTCGATGTGTTTCTTGAGGAGTTGTCAGGGTTTCCAACGCAGTGAGAAGTAGAGTTTTCTATTGAGCTTGTTCCTGGTGAGGAGCCTATCTCTAAGGCGCCATATCGGATGGCACCATGGGAGTTACATGAGTTGAAGGAGCAGTTACAGGAGCTATTAAATTGTGGTGTGATTCGACCGAGTGTTTCACCGTGGGGTGCTCCAGTTTTGTTTGTGAAGAAGAAGGATGAGTCTATGAGGCTGTGCATAGACTACAGGGAGTTGAACAAGATTACCATCAGGAATCGGTATCCATTGCCGAGGATTGATGACTTGTTTGACCAACTTCAGGGGTCAAAGTATTTTTCAAAAATAGACTTGAGGTCGGGATATCATCAGTTGAGGGTGAGGGATGAGGATATCCCTAAGACAGCTTTTCGCACTCGATATGGGCATTACGCGTTTCTGGTGATGCCATTAGGTTTGATTAACGCTCCGAAAGTATTTATGGATTTGTTGAATCGGGTGTTAAGGGAGTACTTGGACCAATTTGTTATTATCTTTATTGATCACATTTTGATTTACTCCAAGTCTAAGGAAGAGCATGAGGAGCATCTTCGCATAGTGTTGGGGGTTTTGCAGAAAGAGAAGTTGTATGCTAAATTCTCTAAATGTGAATTTTGGTTGGAGCAGGTTGCATTTTTAGGCCACGTTATTTCTGCTGAAGGCATTAAGGTGGATCCTGCGAAGGTTGAGGCTATCACTAAATGGCCAAGACCTATTACAGTGACAGAGATTAGGAGTTTCTTGGGTTTAGTAGGGTATTATAAGCGGTTTGTGGAAGGGTTTTCCTTGCTTGCTTTACCATTGACTCAGTTGATAAGAAAGGGCACAAATTTTGTGTGGAATGAGGAGCATGGGAAGAGTTTCGAGGAGTTAAAGAAACAACTTGTGTCAGCTCCTATACTTGCATTGCGTCAGAGACTGGAGGTTACCAGATTTATAGTGATGCTTCTAAGAAGGGTTTGGGGTGTGTTTTGATGCAACACGGTAAGGTGATTGCTTATGCTTCTAGGCAGCTTAAACCTTATGAGGTGAACTACCCCACACATGATTTGGAGTTGGCAGTAGTGATCTTTGCCCTAAAGATTTGGAGGCATTATTTGTATGGAGAGACGTGTAATATCTTCACCGATCACAAAAGTCTTAAATACAATTTCACTCAGAAGGAGCTCAACATGAGGCAGAGGCGTTGGTTGGAGTTTCTAAAAGATTATGATGCTAGAATTTAGTATCACCCGGGGAAGGCAAATGTGGTTGCAAATGCTCTTAGCCGAAAGAGTTCAAGGAGTGTAGCAGCCCTTATTACACAACCTCATCTTATTTTGGAAATGGAGCCACTAGAGTTGGAGTTGTTTGTGAAAGATTCAGATGGACATGTGGCTGGTATGAGAGTGGATCCCTCTCTTATCTCGCGGGTCAAAGAAGCTTAAAAGGAAGATAGGGAATTGTGGAGTATGGCGCAGAATCTAGAGGAGGGCAAGCAGTTTGAGTTTTGTATTGATGATCACAGTATAATTTGGTTGGGTGAGCGATTGTGTGTACCATCAGATCCAATCATTCGGGAGGTTGTGTTTGCTGAGGCTCATAGTTCGCCATTTTCTATTCATCCAGGTTCTAGGAAGATGTGTAGAAATTTGAAGAATAATTTTTGGTGGAATGAGATGAAACGAGACATGGCTGATGTTCGTCAATTTCGCAATCAATGAATACATGCAAGTATACACGGTCAACAAGTAATAAAGTGAAAGTAGAGTATCGTTCCCACGAGGAATTATTTAATAAAAATCACCAAGTACTAATTCTTAACCAAACTAATTTTATTTAAACAATCTCAAATCGTGATTTTTCTAATTAAGAAAACTAAATTAACTAAT
The DNA here is from genome assembly GCA_020205615.1 of Panax quinquefolius. NCBI lineage: Eukaryota > Viridiplantae > Streptophyta > Magnoliopsida > Apiales > Araliaceae > Panax > Panax quinquefolius. Next base: position 9,269,511 of record CM035174.1, on the reverse strand, counting down.
TAAACTGAATTGCTTTATGACTGAATTTAGATAAATAAAGATTAAGACTTCAATATCCCCAATTATGAACTATAAATCAATTATCTAATTATCCCAATTATTATGCCTACTGAATTGTTAACAGGAATTCTCAAATGCCAAAAGCCCTTTTCCAAGTGATCAATTGACTTCTATTTAATCCATATTAATCTTGCTATATTCCTATGCAAAACAATTGAATTAAACTCCTTCAATTCCAATTCCTTATGTGTTACATGCGGTGAACATATATTTCCATTCAATTCACAAACCTAATTATTCAACATGCAAATAACTAAGTCACATGTTATAATGCCCAGTTCTAACCCTAGAATTCCTCTTTCAATTCCTTCTAGAGTAACAAGGTAATTAATGATCAGATAATTAATCAATAAGCTCAAGACAAGATAAACAATTCACTTTGACATAAATAATTGGAATAAATCAAATAACTAATTTATAGACAAAAAAGGTTCAATTGAAATCTTAATAAAAGAGTTAGTTCATAATTAATGAATTGAAACCAAGAATCCACAACTGAATAGACATTAAAAGATAAAAGTATGATAAGATAAGAGAATAGAATTTGTTGTCAGCAAATCTGATGCTCCCCTCTTGCTCTTGCTCTTGATCTTCAGTGTTCTCCAAGTTGCTTCAATCTCCAATGGCTAATTAAGAACTAGAGTTTATATTCTAATCTAATGGAGTGTTTTATCTAAGCTAAGCTATGTAATCTCCCTTTATTTTATGCCTTACATCATGTATTTATAGGTTACAAGTACAATTTTTAGCTTAGGAACAAACCCAATCCAATTTGGAGTCAAAAAGGTGTCAAAATTCACCCCAAAACGAGTCCAAGCCTCACCAAACTCTTCCCCAATGCCCCGGTGCTGTGACACTGCCATCCAGCGCCCCGGCGCTGGGCATAAACCTTGGTTGGGCGCCCCGGCGCTGGGCATAAACCTTGGTTGCGGCCCGGCGCTGGGCATTTTTTGGAAATTTTCTACTTCGACGTCCTTTGGGAAAATGGTCATAACTTCTTTGTCTGAACTCCGATTTCGATGATTCAAGATGTTCCGAAAAGAGTAGTTGTAGATCTAAAACTTTCATTCTTTGAGTTTTTCGAAATAAGGTCCATAGCAATACTCAAATTGGCTCTGAAGTGACTACTGTTTAAATAGTTTGCCAAAAACGCGAATCTAGCCACCCCAAACGTCGATCCATGTAACGTTTATCCCAATACCTACAAAACAACATAAAACATGCATGAATAGACACAAACACTTAAAATCAACCAAAAGATTAAGCTCAAATGCACTCAATTATAAGTATAAAACTCACTCATCAAATACCCCTAAACTTAAACCTTTGTTTGTCCTCAAGCAAAAACACGAAATAACTAAAAATAAACAAACTAACTCAACTACATGAATGCATATGCATGATCTACTTCCTAATATACCTACGAATCTAGTAATAAATCAGTATGATATATATCAACAGGCCTCAAAGATACCATTGGTACTTAAATAATATATCCAATCAAGTCAAAATCCATAACTCTAACTAATTAGTCAATCCAAACCTGTCATCACCCATGTTGTGTGTGTGTGCTTGTTAACCATTCTAACCAACCATAGTTCAAGATAATCACATAACAAACTTCTTAGAAGGAAAATTTCAGTTCTAATTCAATTACTTTTGTGAACATGACAACTCCGGTTAAAACTAAGCAATTATTAAGTCTTAGGGTAAATACAAGATTTATTTATACTTTTATTCAACCACGAGGGCATTTTTGCTCTTTCTCGTGTTTTATTCATTTTTTTTTATTTTTTCTCATGACTGTGCAATGTCTTATTCCCTTAGGCTTTTCAGTGCTACCTTAACGAGCTTTCGACCAACGACTCTCAAGCCATTAAGACCTTAGGGCGCTAGGTGTAAAGACAATCCCCTCGAGCTTACTTACTCATGTAACAAAGGCCACAAAACTAGACAAGCATGCCACGGTGTTTATTCTCTCTTCTTTTTTTTTCTCTTTTTCTGGATTTTTTATTCTTTTTTTTTCTTTTCATCATTTCTTTTCCTTTTTTTCTTTTTTTTTCTTCATTTTTTTTCATTTTCATTTTGTATATATATATATCTCATAGATTCCCCCAAACTCAAGCTTTTACGTCATTCCAACCTTTACCGCCAATTCACCAATTTTCTTAAATTTTAGCCAAGATTTTCCCTCAAAAACAAATTATGCACCCCTTGAACCAAGTGGATTAAAACAGTTAAACTTTAAGTGCTAACCGATTCACGTAAGTTTCGTATGTGCTCAGATTATCATCATGATCAAAATTAGAACTCATCATCAATTATCGACATTGTTCAAGTTACCATGCAAAATCAATCTTATCATAGGCCGAGTTAAGACCACACCAACCGATCACACAGATTCATGCAAAAAAAATGCAATTATACTACATGAACACATACTAATGCAACACATATATGAATATGCAAATAACTACCATGTATTATATGCAACCTAAAAAAAACACAATGCTAACACATAAAAAAAATGAACTACTATGCAGATAACTAACTATATGCAATACAACACTAAAATGCCCCCAAACTTAAACTAGACATTGTCCTCACTGACTAAAATAGAAAAAATTAAAGCAGAGGACTTCCCTGAAAATATAGCAATCTTCCTCCTTGTCCGCTAAGTTTGGAGAATAGGCTAAGCACGTGGAACAAATTGGGCACCACACTTGAATTTGACTTGAATAACCTGTAAACCATGATAGACATAATTTTATTAAATCCTAAACTACTAATATAAAACCTAATAAAAACTAAAAACAAAAATTAAACTTGGGTTGCCTCCCAATAAGCGCTTGTTTTATAGTCTCAGTCTGACTTCTTCAATTCTCTATCCAATTCCCCTACGAAAATTGAGGAACCCTCCATCCATCAGTAATAATGTATCTTTTAGGAGGTTCCCATTAGCAAAGACCCTTGAATTAAAGTCACCTAGCATGCTCTTTGTAGATAGGTTCCCTATTAAGAACGTCCAACAACTAGGTGTTTTCTCCATTATGTCTATGATCAGATTGGGGCATGGAAGCTTGTCAAACACAATGGGCTCTTCCTCTATCTTCTCCTTTTCAACCCACCATGACTCCACAGTTGTACTAGCTCGTATGTCACAAAGAGCTTTGCCTACGACATGACTGCCAATTGGGCATAGTTTTGCAAAACTGCCCGGATTCTTGAACTTTGGTGGAGGAGACACATGGGATACTAATGAAATCGGTTCATCTTTGTTGAATCTTACAGTTAAATCTTCGCTGATCTCCTTTTCTTGGTCCCCAAGTCTTTCCTCTCTTTCAACATCTATATCATTTGGCACATCTAGTTGCAGATTTGGTTCGGACTCACCATTAGTCTCAAAATTCATGTCATAGAGCCAAGTGTATTGAGGACAAATGTTCGAGGCATTGGTTGGTTGTTCCGTTTGGTTCGTAAAATTTTGACTCAATATCTCTTGATTAATCCTCCTCTCCTCAAATGAAGCTATGTACTTGGACAAAACTTCCTCCAAATTTGAATGTTCTTCCTGTTGTAGTGGAGGTGGACACGAGAAATTCGGTGGGTATATTGGACTTGGAGCATAAAATTGATCTTGATGCGTATGGCTCCATGAAAAATCCGGGTGATATCCCAATCCTGATAATAGTTATTGGGATAGACATAATTGTTAGGGTAATCACCACCATACGGTGCCGGCTCGAAACTGGTGGTGCATTGATGATTCATATGATTTCCAGCACAATAATCACAAGTAACCGCCACACTTTGACGACATTGAGCTTCAAAAGCGTCGAACATCTTTGAAAGTGTCTCAATTTGTGCTAATAATGCAGAAAGTGCTGACGCGAGTCCATCATTCTCCGCTCCCCTTGGCTGAGTCATTTTTGCCATCCTTCGACTCTGTTGGGCTACGATAACCTCCAACATCTTCGAATTTGCCTCAATTTGTATTGGCTCTGGATTATATGCATTTTGATTTGAATACGGTTGGGTAGATCGATTATAGCTCCCTATGAACTGAGCTGATTCCCAATTGATGGCACATTGATCTGTAGTATGACCCCCAGCACATAACTCACAAACCATTGCTACTTGTTGTGTGGATGGTGGGCTCCATGTTTCCATTGGTCGAGTCATGTTCGTGTATGGCCATTGATACGCAAAGTCATTTATGGTACCTGAAAAGAGAGAAAGAAAAAAAAATAAAAAATTGAAAGAGAATTAAAGAAAAAAATGTTTAAATTAAAACTAATTTGATAAAAATTAATATTGGCAAAATTATTAAACTAATTCCCAGGCAGCGGCGCCAAAAACTTGTTGGTCAATTTCGCAATCAATGAATACGTGCAAGTATACACGGTCAACAAGTAATAAAGTGAAAGTAGACTATCGTTCCCACGAGGAATTATTTAATAAAAATCACCAAGTACTAATTCTTAACCAAACTAATTTTATTTAAACAATCTCAAATCGTGATTTTTCTAATTAAGAAAACTAAATTAACTAATTAAACTGAATTGCTTTATGACTGAATTCAGATAAATAAAGATTAAGACTTCCATATCCCCAATTATGAACTATAAATCAATTATCCAATTATCCCAATTATTATGCCTACTAAATTGTTAACAAGAATTCTCAAATGCCAAAAGCCCTTTTTCAAGTGATCAATTGACTTCTATTTAATCCATATTAATCTTGCTATATTCTTATGCAAAATAATTGAATTAAACCAAGCCCTTTTTCAAGTGATCAATTGACTTCTATTTAATCCATATTAATCTTGCTATATTCTTATGCAAAATAATTCAATTGAAATCTTAATAAAAGAGTTAGTTCATAATTAATGAATTGTAACCAAGAATCCACAACTGAATAGACATTTAAAGATAAAAGTATGATAAGATAAGAGATTAGAATTTGTTGTCAGCAAATCTGATGCTCCCCTCTTGCTCTTGCTCTTGCTCTTGATCTTCAGTGTTTTCCAAGTTGCTTCAATCTCCAATGGCTAATTAAGAACTAGGGTTTATATTCTAATCTAATGGAGTGTTTTATCTAAGCTAAGCTATGTAATCTCCTTTTATTTTATGCCTTACATCATGTATTTATAGGTTACAAGTCCAATTTTAAGCTTACGAACAAACCCAATCCAATTTGGAGTCAAAAAGGTGTCAAAATTCGTCCCAAAACACGTCCAAGCCTCACCAAACTCTTCCCCCGGCTGCTTGCTACTGGCACAAATACAGGATATCGCCTTCCACCGCCCGGTCTTGGGCATAAGCCTTGGTTGGCGCGCCCGTACCGGGATTTTTCAGAAATTTTCTACTTCGACGTACTTTGGGAAAATGGCCATAACATCTTCGTCTGAACTCCGATTTTGATGATTCAAGATGTTCCGGAAAGAGGAGACGTAGATCTACAACTTTCATTCTTTGAGTGTTCCGAAATAAGGTCCATAACAATACTCTAATTGGCTCTGAAGTGACTACTGTGTAAATGGCTTGCCGAAAACGTGAATCTAGCCACCCCAAACGTCGATCCATGTAACTTTTGTCCCAATTCCTACAAAATAACGTAAAACATGCATGAATAGACACAAAAACTTAAAATCAACCAAAAGATTAAGCTCAAATGCACTCAATTATAAGTATAAAACTCACTCATCAGCTGACTATGTTGGGAAGTGCCTCACTTTTCAATAAGTGAAGATAGAACATCAACGAGCTAGTGGTTTACTGCAACAGTTAAACATTTCAGTGTGGAAGTGGGAGGATATCACAATGCATTTTGTGGCTGGTTTGCTGAAGATTTTTAGGAAGAATGATGTCATTTGGGTAGTAGTGTACCGGCTAACCAAATCGGCACACTTTTTGGCTATCCATGACGGTTACTCGGTGGATAAGTTGGCATAAGTTTTTCAGCAAGAGATTGTTAGACTTCATGGTACTCCGGTGTCTATTTTTTCAGATCGGGACCTACGGTTCACTTCACGGTTCTGGAAAGGGTTTCGACGAGCTTGGGGCATTCGGCTCAACTTCATTACTTCTTTTCATCCGTAAACTGATGGGCAATCCGAAAGGACTATTCAGACGTTGGAGGACATGTTAAGGTCTTGTACACTTGGGTGGTCGGGTAATTGGGATGATTACTTGAGCCTAGTTGAGTTTGCTTATAACAACAGCTGGCATGCAAGTATTGGAATGGCTCCGTTTGACGCATTGTATGGTAGGAAGTGGCGAGCACCAACTTGTTGGGATAAGGTTGGTGAAAGGGCCATAGAAGGGCCTGAGTTAGTTCAAATCACTACGGAGAAGGTAGCAGTGGCTAAGGAGAAATTGAAGTCGACTCGATCACGACAAAAGAGTTATGTTAATAAGCATATGAGGAATTTAGAGTTTGAACCTGGTGAGCATGTGTTTCTAAACGTTTCTCCTTGGAAGGGCATTCGGCGATTTGGGTTGAAAGGAAAACTTAGTCCGCGTTATATTGGCCCATTGGAGATTTTGGAGAGGGTTGGTGAAGTTGCATATCGGTTAGTTTTGCCTCCACAACTAGCTCATGTACACGAGTTATCATTATCATTCGTTGCATGTGGTACAATATCCGTTCGATAAGATTTGGGAGGATCTTACTTGTGATGAGCAAGTCGAGGCGATTTTGGATCGTCAAGAGCGAATTATGAGGAGGAAGACTATTCCGTTTGTTAAGGTTTTATGGAGAAATCATTCGGTGCGGGAGGCTACATGGGAGATGGAAGAGTCTATTCAAGTGGAGTATCCGCATCTTTTTGATAATTAGGTACGTTCATTCTTTTGATTCCGAGGAAAGAATCTTTTTTAAGGGGTAGGTGATGTAATACCCGGTAAAATAAATAAATAAATATTGAGTAATAAAAAAATTATTTTGTTTTAAATTTTATTAATTGTACTTTGTCTTTTATTTGGGTCAAACTAGTCATTTAAGTTATGTGGGCTAATAAGTATTAATGAAAGATGGATAAATTAAATTAGTAAAATTGGATTTTAAACTAAGTGGGTCTAATTTATAATTGTGTAATTTTCAAATACTATTAAAATTTTGAGAGTTAATATATATTAATTAATAAAATCTATTTTTATGTGAATAAATAACTAAACCTAATTCACTTAAACATCACGCCTGATACGAGTTAAGGGAAAAGAAGGGAGAAGCGGCATCATAGCAGCACAAAGAAAAGACGAAGAAATAATAGGAGGCTTATATTTCAATACTAATACCTTTCGGTGAGTAATTGATTTAATTTTATAGCATCTTGCTGATTGAGGGCACACAACATAGGCATATGAGAATGATGGGCATTAATTTTTATATTAATAAAATGAATCTGCTGAATGCTTGGTATTAAATTGGTGATAGATTGGTATATATATATATATATATATATATATATATATAATATTTTAATAAGTATTGGCCATGAAACTTATAAATCAGAATTGGTAAATAAATTTGAAGTTATGTATATTAACTTAAATTAATTAATTTTGTCGACATAGTTATAAAAGTTTTAATAATAATTTAATAGTATTATGTTATTAATGATTGGATTGTAATAAAATCTTATTAAATTATTTAGATTGAACGGAGAGAGTCTAAACGAGTTTTTGGAATATACTTTGGGTATTACATTGCTTAATTTATGTATGGATTTCGTACTCTTTCAGCGAGACTCTTTTGATTTTAATTTGTTCGTTTTGTTATTCGTTTCGAAAATTAGTATTGCCTCTCATAATTATTCTTTGACAGTTTATTATGATAGTTTTGTTTTAGCGTTGATATGAAAACTCATATTTGTACTCTTTAGACTAGTGCATCATGTATATAATTTATTTTGATATTTGTAGTGATGTACATGTTAATATATATCTTGGAGACTTTGTATTTTTTTTTTGATTCGGTTCAATTTAACATGTACATATTAGAACCCTTTGTGTTAATATTTTGTCGCATGTGTTGTGACATGATATTTTTGTTAGAATACCGTAGGGTATACCTGAGCTATAACCACCTGTGGGGGTACCACACGTGAAACAACCCGGGTCAAATACTGAGTCCGGAACAAATCTCGGGTCAAATCCCAAGTCTGAATCGAATCAAATCCATCAAAATAAGGTCTCAAATTACTAGCCCAATAGTATCTTCTTGGGTTATCTTAGCCCACCACAGGCTCCCAAAAGATCATGACTTGAAGGTACTATTGGTAGTAACTTATTTCCTTATATGCAGACAAATTTTTCCCCTATCTTTCGATGTGGGACTGGGGTGTTACAAACTCCCACACTTAAATTTTTGACGTCCCCGTCAGAACCCAATCACACACACGGGCCCAAAGATCTTTGCATCTCTAGCCATTGTGGGATAATACCGGCTAGCTTCGTGTCCCCACCTCCAGACCTCCATCTCTCCATTGTGGGATAATATCGCCAGCCTTCGTGTCCCTACCTCCGACAACCCGATCGGATGACCCGACCCGAGCTTTCGAGAGTCGGCTCTGATACCATATCTGTAACACCCTTTCCCGAAAAGGAAAGGGAGGTCACGTGCAAAGCACAACAAACCTCAAACTATGTAAATAGAGCACTAATAACTTCAAAATATATAATGATATCCATCAATGAAGTACTAATTATAATTCTCCAACTAGAGTCAAAATAATCAAAACTTAAAATTCAAAACAACCTAGATGGTCAAAGGCAACTCTCTCATCACACTAACCCTGAATCACCCATGCAAACCTGTCGGAAGAAAAACACAGCATGAGCCAATTGCCCAGTACGGATACAGATTTTCAAAAGATATACAACTGATATACGAAAATAACTGAGACAAACTACTGAACAAAGCATCAAGTGTAAATACTGACAAAAATATAATCTCCAAAGATTTGAATGGAATATATCTGAATCAACAGAAGAGTAAAGAAATAATAAACTGAAGTAACTAACTCAATGACTTGAACTGAACAGAAAACAACAAAACTAATCCAATAAAATAATAGGCTGAAACAAATGGTTGAGTTTTATTTCATACCGAGTGAGCTCAGAAATATATCTTGCCACACAGGCAAGTCAAACTAATGCCACACAGGCAAATCAAATGATGCCACACAGGCAACCAAAATAATGCCACACGGGCAAATCACACATTGGACCGCAAATCCAAATGTATGCAAATCGGATAGTGTGTTTGGCACAACATCACCAATCCGCAGAACAGAAAACTAGGGTTAACCCATACGCCTCCCACAACAAAAGACCAAATGGCCCACTTCCTCTGGAGCCCAAAACGGAGACGTCGTGGACTAATCACACCGCCACGGAAAGGGTCATGTCTCTCGTGCCAAGACGACATGCCTGTGGTACCCCCACAGGTGGTTAGCTCAAGTATACCCTAAGGATCAAACTACAAAATGTAAGCCAAAAGGGGTTCAAATCACAAGGCTTACATGACCATATTTAAATGAAATCAAATTATCAAATACAAACATTATTAATTATCACAATATATCAATGATCAAAATAACTCCCGAATGTGAACGAAAATATACGAACAATGGTACAAACGAATAAAGTCTCCAAAACATATTGGCACGATTAACAAGTTCAAAAAGTACAAATACGAATTCCAAATATCAACGCCAAAACGAAACTATCTCAATAATTTTGACAACAAGGAATAATCCTGAGAGGCAATACCAAATTTCTAAACGAATAACAAAACGAACGAATTATATTTACAAGAGTCTCGCTGAAAAAGTACGGAATCCGTACCTGATACTTCAAAACCATTTATAGCACACTCCACAAAATCTTACCCTTAATTGCCAACGATATCAAATACGAAACGTCATTCGCAACCTAAACATATTAACCTCAAATTAAAAACAATCCAAACTAATAATTCCAAAGTGATTCATAATCTATTTAATATGCCTTTAATCATCGCCTTTTATCAATTACTAATACTCCAAAATTTATATTCCAAAAATAACTATTTAAATTTCCTCCGTCCGATCTAATAAAAAGGTAATAATAATACAATTATAAGTTACTTACTAATTATAATTTATATAATATGAAATTGATTCTCCAATTACATCAATTTTACAAAATAACCTTAATTAAATTATAATTTATCTTCTAATCATTTTTTTCTTTTTATTATACTTTAACAAATTAATAACCTAAAGATATTATATATTTAATAAACTTTATTCAATCAATAAAGTAATATTGTGATATAAGTATATATATCATGAGTCAGTGGTGGTTAACATGCAGAAAGCTTAATCATGATTCGGAAAGCTCTTTTTTTTTTTTAAACAAAACCGTACCTTATTATATATAGCAACGTACAACAGCTTTTTTTTATTCATCCTTTTAACTTTTTTTTTACATGTTCAATATATATATAAATATAATCCAATGTACTCTAATCCAACAATAAAACACATATGCATAACTAGTCTAATCAATCATGTGTACCATTAATAACAGTAAAATTTCTATTAAAACACCTCTAATTTCGTGCAAGAAGAAGTCTGATAACACACATATATATACATATATATGAATATTATACTCAATAATTTTAATAAGAAACCACAAACAGACTTAGATGTATAACAAAAAGGATTAAATTCCTAATCTTCACAGTGCCGCCTCTTCTTTTTCTTTCAGACGAATAATGGCTTGAGTATAAAATAGGGTTTGTGTTTTAGTTATTTATTATCAATATTTAATTAATTCTCCTAGTTCTAATAGGATTTATTATCCAAATATAATTTAAATATAATTAATTTAAAAGCCCAATTTTATCAAATTAATTTACCCATCACTTATTATTATTTATTAGCCCATATAAATTAAATGACCACTTGACCCAAACAAAAAACAAAGTCCAATCAATATGTTTTAAAATAAAATAATTTTTACTATTTAATTTTTTTTTCGGGTATTACATCACCTACCCCTTAAAAAGGATTCCGGCCCCGGAATCAAAAGAATGAACGTACCTAATTATCAAAAGATGCAGATACTTCGCTCGAATAGACTCCTCCATCTCCCAAGTGGCTTCTCGCTCCGGATATTTTATTTTCTTTTCCTCAAAAATTTAACAAATGGGATTGATTTCCTCCTCATACCCCGCTCTTGACAATCTAACATTACCTCAAGTTTCTCCCTTATTCAAAATTGTAGAGGACGAAAAACTGAAGGAATCTGATTTGGATTCACTCAATTCCGACATCAAATTAATAAATTATAATCTTCTAATGGGTTGCAGCACGTATAATTATTCTACTCAGAAATTCAACTAATCAAATTATAATAGGATTAAAGTTACAACTTCACTCTTTATATATAAATATAACTCAATATAAGAGCTACCAAAACTCTAATGAACTCCTCATTTTTAATTTAATCCATTATTTAATTATCTACTAAAATAATTTAACTTTCCAAACAAAACAAGTAGAAAAGTAAAAAAAATCACTTACCTTTTCCACTTAAATACAATTGTATAAAATAAAAAAATCAATTAATATTTAATTATTAAAAAAATATGGGTTATTACATTTTTATTCCGTTAAAAATAATTCCGTCCTCGGAATTCAAATAAGCTACAAAAAAAATAGTTACGACGTTGCTCCGCCATTTGTAACGATCAACGCAGATAAGTCATCGGTCCACGTAATTATCAATGTACTTGTAAAAGATTCGTCAGCTATCGTGTCAAGCCTTGGTAAGTTGTGGGTTGTAGCGCAGAATATGGATGAGGGTAGGCAGTCAGAGTTTCGCATTGACGACCAAGGTGTGATATGGTTTGGTAAACGGTTATGTGTTCCAGTAGATCAAATGATTTGTGAGGTAGTGTTGACTGAGGCTCATAGTTCACCATTTTCTATTCATCCGGGGTCTACAAAGATGTATAAGGATCTGAAGGAGAATTTCTGGTGGAGTGGAATGAAAGGGATGTAGCTGAATTTGTGAGTAAATAAGGGTGTAATTGTTACCGTTAACACTGTTGGAAACCCTGTGGTTAAAATACAGTAATACGCGTGGTTGCACAAAGAAGACATTACCAGATTACACAGTATTGTTGAATTATTGATCCTTACGTAAGAAGGCACTACTCAATAATTGTTACAGTAATTACTGTTCAATATCTTATTTTATTGGTTCAATAATTACTGCGTTGATATTTTATATTATTGTTATTTCAATAATTGTCACTGCACAGTACTTCCCATTATCGGATCAATAATTCATATTATTTGAATAATATTATGATATAGCAGTTGTAAGACCCCAACTTTTATAAATAAAGATGAATTTTCTATAAATATTATTTTTGAATATTATGGAATAAATTTGATATAATGTTATAGTTGTGGGTAATATTTATAAATTTTACAAAGTAAGCAAGTTGTTATAAAATATTCGTTTTGCCTGGGAATATTCTTTTTGTTGGGAATATTAAATACGATCAATCATTGGTGGACCCCACAACTAAGTGTTGTCGTGGTTAGAAAAACGATAAAATTATCTTTCTATAAAAATAACGGCAGAGGTGTTACCGTTAAAACTGTTGAACTACCCAGAGTAAAAGTACGATGAATACGTGTAGTTGTATAGTAGCACACTACAGATTGATTATTGATGCTTACGTGAGAAGTCACTTAGCTATACTCAATTATCGCTACAAAGAATCTTCGCATCATATCTCTTATATTATTGATTCAATTATTGTCACAAGATCATCTCGTATAATATGTTATATTATTAATTGAGACGACAAGTTATAAATGATTAATAATTGTTGAAAGATTAAAATGTGTTGATTAAAAATAAAATGATTTGTGGTAATATTTATTCAATCCTTAATGTATATAAAGAGTCCATTATGAGACGTTTGTGGTAAGTTTGATTATTTTATGGGGGCTCATATGTCATCATCTAAGAGTCTCTTAAATCAATAGTATTTACCTTCATCAAGTAAGTAATTACCTTCAATAGTAATTACCCTTGTGAATAGTAATTACCTTCACAATAGTAATTACCTTTACCAAAGGCGTCGAACCACTTGTCGTTTCACATTAAAGCGCCGAACCACTTGTCGTTTCACATTACAAAGGCGTTGAACCACTTGTCGTTTCACATTACAAAAGCGTCGAACCACTTTTCTTTTCACATCACCAATCATCAAGCCACTCGCCTTTTCACATGGCAAAAGCTAAGCTAGAAATCTTCTATAAATAGAGGCCTAATGCTTCATTATTTTTCACTTAATTCATTCAAGCTTTAGAGAGAGAAAGTATAGAGAGAATAAGAGAGAAAGAAGAAGAGTATTTTGTTACTACACTATCAGCAAAGATTCAATCTCCTACCAAATGTAAGGAGTGTTATTCTTTCTTATTCATGAAGAGAACTGTTGTTATTCCATTGCTTATTATTACATTGGAATAACTCGTATAACGTGGTTTACCCTATACTTGGTGACATTCTTCTATTATTTCGTTGGAACATCCATGCGTGTGTTTTACAGGACCGGGTTCCGCTTTTTATTATTATTACGTTGGAACATCCACATTTATGTGTTTTACGGACTGGTTCCGCTTTATTATTATTATTCGTTGGAACATCCCGTCTGTAGTGTTTTACAGGACGGGTTCCGTCTTTATTATTTATTCTCGTTGGAACATCATGTATGTGGTGTTTTACACCTAGGACTCGGTTAAAATCTTTATTATTATTCTCATTGGAACATCCCGTCATGCGCTTTTAATACGGACTGGTTCTCGTTATTTATTATTACGTTGGAATAACTCCGTGCGTGCGGTCTATCGCATGTATGGTGATTTCTTTTGTTATTCCATTCTTTATTATACCCAATTGGTTAAAACTTTGACTTCTATACTCTATGAAATTAGTAGAATATCCTTGATATTTGCGTTTCATCCAAGAGATCTTTTCATGGAAATATTCTTCCGATCATTCTTGAATTTTACTCTACAAAACAAAGATCATGTTGATAATTTGGACGTTAATAATTCCCGGATAAAATAATTCTTGAACTTGTTTTATTGAATTCTTATATCATTGTCATCATCCTCATGTTTATATTATGTTGAAAGTCATCCGTGGCCTGTGAGTGCATAGATGGACTTGGTATGATTATGACCAGAGACTATTTGGTGTAATCATGACCGTAATGTTACAATTGATGTGATAAAAAAATCTCTCGGGTCAGTAGTGCATTGATGGACGATTATTGGCATGATCATGACCATTAATGAATACACAACTATTCTCGCCCGTAGTAGTGCATGAATAATTGTGGTCGTGATACTAAAGAATATCCTGGGTCAGAAAAGTGCGAGGGTGATTCGATGATGTGGAATATTTATTAAAGCCGAGTCAATTTATAACAAAGTTGATGAAAAACCTTTAAAACCTAAAAGATAGTAGAATTTTATTTTCTACTTGCCTCTTTTAATAGATCAGATATTCCGCTCTGCTTAAACCTGGTTGTCTATTGTATTTTATCGTTTAACATTGTTGAAGACTATTGATAATTTATTCTCGCATTATCTTAGTCATAATATTTCTTCTTTGGGCTAGTTGAGCTCACCCTTTCTTTCACCGTTTCTTCGTGAAATGAGAATATAGCCGGGACTTAGTCGGGAAAACGAAAGTGATGGTCATGAAGATAGCATTAGTAGTCCTCACTATTCGCGTGAAATAGTGTGATAATAATTGTAGTGAGGACTCCTTTTGAGTTTGTATAATATCTAGTAGATGATATTTGTATTCAAACTCACAGTTTATGTTGTATTGTACACGACAGTTATGTTAGTAAGTTGTATTTAAATTTCGACTATGTATCTGACTACCCAAGATGGGTGATGTATACCTATTTTGGGGGCATCACAAAGATTATTGGTAATGTCTAGAAAGTTGGTCAAGGAGAGGTTTGGTCACCCTAATTGCGCCAAGAAGAAGAAATCCTTATCTGAAAGCCCCTCTTTCGGAACTACCGTTGGTTGTCATAATTGTGATTCTATAATATTATTTGTGAATAATTAATTATTGATTTATATGATAAGGAAATATTTATTTGATGTGGATATAAATGTTGGATATATTTATTGTGGTTAAAATGAAGGAGTTAATGTTGAGGTGTTTTATCAGTATTTTTGTCGGATTGGAGGTACTAAAGATCAAACCAGTGTTTTTGAGATATATTACGTGAGTTATAATTTTTGATCCGACCGTTGGATCGTTGTGATTTTTGAATATGTTATACATATATAAGTTGAGTATATGTCCACAAATTTTGAACCGTTAAAAATGAAAGTATGATTTGTTATGAATTTTAAGAGGTGACTGGTTCAGAAATTGGTGAAGTTTCAGAATTTATCATTTTGGTGGAAAATTCTAGAATTGGTGGGCCCCACTTTTGGTTGGTGAGAAATGTGCTGGAATTTTTATTCAAATGTGGTGGGTGGAAATAGTAGCAGGTAAAGCCATCAAAGTTGCGGTCAAGTCTCGCTTGACAGTCTTAACATTTTCCTATAAATAGAGGGCTAAGTTAGAATTGAAAATCACATCATAAACAAGTTTTCTCTCTTTCTCTCTCTATATTATCGAGCGTATTTTGTGAGTATTTTGATACTTTGAGAGTTGCTATTCAGCACAAGTTTCATTCAGCCTCATATCCGATATTCCGATCAGAAGTACTGTTCGTTTAAGGTAAGGGATGTTATTTCTTCTTAAATGATATTATTTTCTTCAATATCATTATGCCGAAATATTGGTTTGAACTTTTTATCAAATTTGAAACTTTTTTTGTCGGGGTTACTATTCACGTATACGTCACAATTCACGTATACGACACTATTCACGAATACAGCACTATTCACCGAAAAATAAAGTTTTCTTCTTTTTATCCAAGATGTCGATTATGGTTACTATCTTTGATTGTATCCATGTTTTGATCTTTATTTTTGAATTCTGCTTCATAATTGGTTATTATGGAGTATTATTGAACTTGGATAAACTGTAATACGAATCCCTAATATTTATTCTTCTATCTCACTGGATTCGTTTTCTTTAAGATATTTTTCATCATCCTCAGTCCTAAATGATGATATTACTGAATATCTTTGGCCTGTAGTGCAAAGATGAATGATTAACTGATGAATATCTTTGGCCCGTAGTGCAAAGATGAATGGTGTATTGAGATGAACATGACCAATTGGTGATATAAATGAATATCTTTGGCTCTGTAGTGCAAAGATGAATATTTGATTCAAGATGTATATTGATTGATGTTACAGGGATAAAATATTGATGATGGACTTTTAAATCTTAGAAGATAGTAGAATTCTTTCTCTACGTGACTCTTCTAATGGATTGTTGTTTCCGCTGCAGTTGTTGATCTAAAACTGGTTGTCTATTATATTTTATCAGATTATTCTCTGTTGAAGACTAATGATAATTTGTTGTATATTATCTTTAGTCATGATATTCTTTGATGGGCTAGTTGAGCTCACCCTTTTCCTTTTTGTTCCATTGTTCTTCTCAGGAAGAGAGAATTTAGCAGGAACTAGCCGTGGTATGTAGTGATGATTCAAGATAGTTGTTTTAGTAGTCATCACTATTTTGTAAAATAGTGTATCAATAATTGTAATGAGGACTCCTTTTAAGTTTGTATACTCTCTATTAGACAATAGTTGTATTCAAACTCACAGTATATGTGTTGTCGTATTTTGCACGACAATTGTATTACTGAAGTTGTATTTATTTTTGTACCATGTATTTGGCAACTCAGAATAGGTTGGGTGGAATGGACCTATTTTTGGGGCATCACAGTTGGTATCAAAGCTTAGGGATATGATCCTTGGCTGAGGTGTGAGACAAGAACTAGGAGGGGAAAGACGGGGAATTCCTTCACTAGTATGACCTACCTAAGTTTATTTGGTATTTAATTGGTCGGTCAGAGTATAGGGATAATATGTGATATGTCAATTAACCCTTATTTTTGTGGCAGTGTTTGAAAATGGCATCTGAAAATGTTGTGATAAGCAATGAAGTATATGAGACCGTTGAGTCACCAACGATCAATACCCAGGATAATGTGCATCAGGATGGCAATAATCCTCAGGTAAACAACAACACCGATAAAATGATGAACGATGGAATGTTCAAAGGCTTTATGCAATTCATGTAACATCAGGCGAGAGGGACTCCTGTTCAAAATGCAGGTGGAAACACTGGCAACTCTCGGATAGTCACCGCTAAGCAGTTCAAGGAACTGGGACCACCAGAGTTTTTGGGAAAGCCAGAACCACTTACGGCAGAGACGTGGATAAAGTAGATCACCAAGATATTTGATATCTTGGGATGTTCCGAGGAGCAAAAGGTTCCCTTTGCCACCTTCATGTTGCGAGGAGAGGCAGATTACTGGTGGGAATCTGTAAAGCGTACTCAATCTGCCGCACTGAAGATGTCTTGGGAGAAGTTCTAAGAATTGTTCAACGACAAGTACTTTCCCGAAAGTATTCGTCACATGAAGGAGGTTGAGTTCATCAAGCTGGAGCAAAACAATATGAACGTGTCGCAGTACGAAGCTAAGTTTTCTGAGTTGTCCTGATTTGCATCCCATTTGGTTGATAATGAGGAGAGAACGCGAATGTTTCTGCGAGGTTTGAAACCCGAAATATGTCAATACATTATTTCTCACAAACTTTGTTTATATTCAGATGTAGTGAATAGGGCTCAGTTATTGGAGCGCAATAATGAGCCAACCCAACCGAAGGATAACGAGCAACAACACGATAATAATCGTACCGGTGGCAACGGTCATCAGAACAATGATAATCATCATGGAGGAAATTATCATGCCAGAAATGGTAACCACTTCGGTGGTAATCATGGCCAAGATAATAGAAGAAATGATTCAAGTGGAAATTTCAAGAAGAGAAGATTTAACGATGACGGGAAGACGTCGGCAACAGCACCAGCAACAAATTCTAGGGGAGGAGAATGACCGCCAGTTAGATGCTACAGATGCGGAGAGGAGGGACATATAAGTCTAAACTGTTCACAGCTTTTCAAGATGTGTTTTAGTTGTGGAAAAGACGGTCACATAGCTCGATTTTGTCCTGTAGCGAAATCAAGTCTAGTTGGGACGGTGGCACCAAAGGTGGATACAGACAAAACAAAGTTGGTGGTTTCAAGAAGAGCGTTTTTCGTGACTTCTCAAAGAGCGAGTAACCCGAACGAAGTTAGCACGGGTTAGTTAATTATAAATTCTTTCGAAGTCTATACCTTATTAGATACCGGTTCTACCCACTCTTTTATTTCTCCTGCTTGTGCTCAACGTTTAAACTTGACTCCAAAGAAATTAGACTTTGACTTATCTGTGGAGACTCCTTTAGGAGATACTGTTATCATATCCACGATTTATAAATCTTGTTTGATCCAAATGGGCACAATCACATTACCTGTTGATCTTATCTCTTTAAAGATACTTACTTTTGACGTAATTTTAGGGATTGATTGGTTAACTACTCATCATGTCAAAATTGATTTTTTTCGTAAGGTTGTTAGTTTTCATATTCCTAACTAACCTGTTATGCAAATTCAAGCAGCCAAACCATTGAAGTCAAACATTTTCATATCAAGCTATAAAGCCATTCATTTATTGAAAAATGGATGTCAAGCTTTCTTAGCCCATGTTATGGACTTGAACAAAAACACGTCAGATTTGAATAATATTTATGTTGTTAGTGAATTTCCTGATGTATTTCCTGAATAATTTCCTGGTCTACCCCCAGAGCGTGATATTGAATTTTGTATTGACTTTAAACCCAGTACAAAACCCATTTCTAAAATCCCATATCGAATGGCTCCTATTGAACTTCAGGAGTTAAAAACCTAACTACAAGAGTTGGCACTCAAGCCTCTATCTGGTAACTTCCTTTGTGGAATGCACCAAAGCCAGACTCTCCGTAAGGGACGCTATATTTGTGTGGTGGTAAAACGATAGGTGCTATTGTGACGTGCTATCCAAGATTGGGATATGAGTCACAGTTGAGAGAAACTTAAGTCAGTAATCGAAATACATAGCTTTATAGGCTTAGTTGGTTACTATCGGAGATTCGTGGAAGGATTTTCTCGAATCGCTAATCTATTAACTTAGCTGACTCGGAAAGATACAAAATTTGTATGGAGCGAGGAATGCGAGAAGATTTTCCAAGAGCTCAAGATGCGACTCATTTCGGCACCTGTTCTGACCATACCATCTTGGAAAAGCGAACGTGGTAGCTAACACGTTGAGTAGAAGATTGTATGCGAGTACGAGTACGATATTGTCGAATACAAAGACCTATTTTGTATAACTTACAAAGGATGGAGATAGAGTTAAAGGCTCCAAGTACCCACATTATGATGTTAAATATACGAGTAGAATCGACTTTAATTGATAAAGTTAAAACCACTTAAGCTACACACTGGAGCTGATGAATATACAGAAGAAGGTGCAAGAATGCGTTATTCTAGAAGTAAGAGTCGATGAAGAGTAGAAAGCTCAAGCCTTCGATTTATTTGAAATCCTCGATCGAGTAGGAACTGTGGCCTATAGACTCGCCTTAGCGCTAAGTATGTCGCGTGTTCATAACGTTTTTCACGTATCGATGTTATGTAAATATGTGGACGACCCAAACCACATTATTGCGTTACAACCAGATGAGATAGCCGAAGATTTAACGTACGGGGAGGTACCTGTCAAGATCTTGGATAGGAAAGAACATGTCCTATGCATAAAGGTTATACCTCAAGTTAAGATTTTGTGGAGGAACCATGCTATTGAAGAAATGAACTAGGAGTTGGAATCAGAAATGAAAGTTAGGTATCCTCACCTTTTCGAAACACCAGGTACGTACATCAATTTCGAGGATGAAATTTTATAAGGAGGGGATGTTGTAAGACCCCAACGTATTATTAATAAAATCGAATTTCCTCTATTTATTATTGTGAATAATAAGGTGTTAATTTGATATAATACTTTGGTTATGGGTGAAATGTGCAAATTTTTCAAAATAAGTAAGTGGTTATAAAATATTCATTGTTGTCGGGGAATATTCATTTGGTCGTGGAATATTCTTGTTGCCGAGGAATATTCATACGACGGCGCAGTCATTTGTGGGCCCCATAACATAATAACTGTCGGATGAAGAAAATGACAAGTTTGAGTTTTTATAAATAACGGCGTAATTGTTACCGTTAACACTGTTAGAATACTCGGTGGTTAAAATACAGTAATACACGTGGTTGCACAAAGAAGACACCAGATTACACAAGATTGTTGAATTATTGATCCTTACGTAAGAAGGCACTACTCAATAATTGTTACGTAATTATCGCTCAATATTTTAATTTATTGGTTCAATAATTGTGCGTTGATATTTTATATTATTGTTATTTCAATAATTGTCACTGCACAGTATTTCCCATTATCGGATCAATAATTCATATTATTTGAATAATATTATGAGATAACATTATTGGAAATGTCTAGAAAGTTCTGTCAAGGAGAGGTTTGGTCACCTAATTGCGCCGAAGAAGGAAAAATCCTTATCTGAAAGCCCCTCTTCCGAGGAACTACTGGTTATCATAATTGTGATTCTATAATATTATTTGTGAATAATTAATTATTGATTTATATGATAAGGAAATATTTATTTGATGTGGATATAAATGTTGGATATATTTATTGTGGTTAAAATGAAGGAGTTAATGTTGAGGTGTTTTATCAAGATTTTTGCCTGATCGAGGTACTAAAGATCTAACCAAAGGTGTTCTTGAGATATATTGCGTGAGTTATAATTTTTATCCGACCGTTGGATCGTTGTGATTTTTGAATATGTTATACATATATAAGTTGAGTATATGTCCACAAATTTTGAACCGATTAAAAATGAACGTATGATTTGTTATGAATTTTAAGAGGATCGTTCGAAATTGGTGAAGTTTCGTAATTTATCATTTTGGTGGAAAATTCTAGAATTGGTGGGCCCCACTTTTGGTTGGTGAGAAATGTGCTGGAATTTTTATTCAAATGTGGTGGGTGGGAATAGTAAAAGTAAAGCCATCAAAGTTGCGTGAGTCAAGTCTGCCTTTGCGTGCATAACATTTTCCTATAAATAGAGGGCTAAGTTAGAATTGAAAATCACACCAGAAACAAGTTTTCTTTGTTTCTCTCTCTATATTATCGAGTGTATTTTGTGAGTATTTTGATACTTTGAGAGTTGCTATTCAAAGACAAGTTTCATTCAAACCTCATATCCGATATTCGATCGGAATTGTTCGCTTTGAGGTAAGGGATGTTATTTCTTCTTAAATGATATTATTTTCTTCAATATCATTATGCCGAAATATTGGTTTGAACTTTTTATCAAATTTGAAACTTTTTTTTGTTTGGGGGTTTCTTATTCACGATACGTCACTATTCACGATATGACTAATTATTCATTTAATATGGCACTATTCATTTAAAAATGAAGTTTTTTCTTTTTTATCCAAGATGTCGATTATGGTTACTATCTTTGATTGTATCCATGTTTTGATCTTTATTTTTGAATTTCGCTTCATAATTGGTTATTATGGAGTATTATTGAACTTGGATAAACTGTAATACTGAATCCCTAATATTTGTTCTTTTATCTCCTTTGGATTCGTTTTCTTTAAGATATTTTCATCAACCTCACCCCTAAATGATGATATTATTGAATATATTTGGCTCAGTAGCAAAAGATGAATGATTAATCGATGAATATCTTTGGCCCGTAGTGTAAAGATGAGCAGTGTTGAGATGAATATGACTATTTGGTGATCTAAATGAATATCTTTGACTGAGTGCAAAAGATGAATATTTGATTCAAGATGTATATTGATTGATGTTACAGGGATAAAATATTGATGATGGACTTTTAAATCGTAGAAGATAGTAGAATTCTTTCTCTACGTGACTCTTCTAATGGATTGATGTTTCCGTTGCAGTTGTTGATCTAAAACTGGTTGTCTATTATATTTTATCAGATTATTCTCTGTTGAAGACTAATGATAATTTGTTGTATATTATCTTTAGTCATGATATTCTTTGCTGGGCTAGTTGAGCTCACCCTTTTTTTTTTACATTGTTCTTCTCAGGAGGAGAGAATTTAGCAGGAACTAGTCGGGGTATGGAGTGATGATTTAAGATAGTTGTTTTAGTAGTCCTCACTATTTTATAAAATAGTGTATCAATAATTGTAATGAGGACTCCTTTTAAGTTTGTATACTCTCTATTAGACAATAGTTGTATTCAAACTCATAGTATATATGTTGTCGTATTTTACACGACAATTGTATTACTGAAGTTGTATTTGTTTTTGTACCATGTATTTGGCGACTCAGAATAGGTTGGGTTGAAGGAACCTATTTTGGGGGCGTCACACCAATCCTTCATACAAATGTAACCATTTTAGTTTTTGTGGGTAACCAAATACTCATAAAAAAAATTGTTCGTGATTTCCTCTTGTTAGGCTACTCCGAATTCGTTTTGGATCTGTTTTTGCTGGTTTGGTAACTTCGACTTCTTCTTCTTCGATTTATTTTGGTAACTCCGATTTCTTCTTCTTCTTCTTCGATTTGTTTTGTTTTGGTTGTTCGTGATTTCCTCTTTGTTCGGCTACTCCGAATTCGTTTTGGATCTGTTATTGCTGGTTTGGTAACTCTGACTTTTTCTTTTTCGATTTATTTTGGTTGTTCGTGATTTCCTCTTTGTTTTGTTTTCGATTTGTTTGGTAACTTTGAATATTTGAATTTGAATTATTATTTTGAATTTGAATTTATTTTTGTTGTTAGATCCAAGATATTTGAATTTGAATTATTATTTATGACAATTATTTCTCCTTGATTTTAGGTTTCCTTATTATTATGAATTGAATCCTATACGAATTCCTAAATAAAGGAATCCTAATTGCACTAATATTGTAAATAAATATAGGAAAGTTATTATTTTGTAACTATTTTGGTGATGCACTAATAGTGTAATTACTTTTTAAATATTGTATATTATTGTAAAGGACCCTTAATAATTTTACTTAATTCTAAAATTATAAGTATTTATGTATGTCTTTTAAAATAGAGTAAAATAGTCGACATCTCTGTAGATAATCATAATAATATTTACCACCCATCTAGTTTTTCAAGAAATGCATAAAGCACCCTTTAGTTTATAATATATAATATTCACTACTCCTAGTGTGATTGATCAACTAATATCCAAAAATATTTTTAATATAATGTTTCTAATATACTCTCCAAGTTATAATGTTTAATTTATCCACTAAATATAAATTTGTATATTATAATTTGTACTTAACTTAATCCAATTAATTAAATTGTGAACTTGTGCAAAAATTAACATAAATGTCAAATAATAATAAATATTCATTTTATTAGAAAAATAAAGTCATACAATTTTTGCTAATTAAATTTCTCAAAGTTTAAAATTTACATGATATATATTCAAATATACATATATATATATATATATATTTGTAATTAAAAAATAAAATTTTAATACCCATAGAAATACAAATAATGCAATAAAATTATAATTATTTTTTCTAAATATTAAAATTTACTTAAAACAAACTTATTATTACAAAATGAATCTTATTATTCATATAAAAAAAAGTATTAAAAATTATATTAATTATTTTCTCATATATTAAACTAAACATAAATCACACTTAAGTATAATTATTTACACTAAAATGACAATTTGTTGTTAAAAAAAAAGAAAAATATATTAAAAGAAACATCTTTTCACAAGATAGAGGTAGTAATAAATATTATTATATTTTCTTTTATTTAACATTGCACAAAAAATAATGCCAACTATATACTAAAAAATATAATCAAAATCATAATTATCCCAAATTTTGACATATCTATACTCAAGAAAATTTAACATATAAAAATCATAATATGAAACTATAAGAATTCAAATAATATTTTTTTTTTGTTAAACACCAAAAACTAAACTATCAAAGATACTCAATCACTCTAATTAGAATAGTTCTATTAATAATTTAATTTAATTTTTTTAATATTTGTATCACTTATCTAAAAATATGTGTTAATTAAAATATTTTTTTTTATAAGTTATCAACAATTTAAATGAGATAGTTTTAATTATAAATAAAACTATAATTAATATGTATTGTATTAAAAAAAGGATAATTTAACACATATATATATATATATTATTTAGGAATTAAAATTTGATAATATATACGGGTAAATATGTAACTTTATCTAATTAGTCAACCCAAAAAACTTGTAGGATACCAACCGTTACTTCAAAAATTATAAAGAAGGTTGATGTTATTATGATTTTCTAGAAGGATGTCAGTGTATTTTACTCTTTAAAATAATATAAAACTTATGTGTTGACTAAAATTTATCCTTGCAATAAAGATAAGGAAATTGTTAAATTCACATCATTTTTTATTATTTCTATAACAAAAATGTCGCTATAATTTGTTATGAAAATAACAAAAAGTGATATTGATTTAACAATTCTCTAAAGATAATTCTCATCCAATTTTTTCTCTTTCCCACAGAAAACATTCAAATGGAAACCACCTGTCACATGCACCACACTGACATGTGTTAATTCTTAATTTCTCACAGAAAACATTCAAATGGAAACCACCTGTCAAACCGAACTTACATGTGTTAAAATACAAGCACAGTACCTTTGCATGCTGCAAACATCACAAGCTTTTATACTCTACTCCGTATCATGTTCAGATTCAACAATGGCGAGTTCAGAAAGTGATCAAGAAGCATCCAATTCCACAACAATGGCAAGCTGCAATTTCCCCGAAGAAATCATAGTCGAAATTCTCTCAAGACTATCAGTCAAATCTCTGCTCCGATTCAAGTCCGTTTCGAAATTCTGGCTCTCTCAAATTTCAAGCCCTAATTTCATCAAAACCCACCTCGATCGCACCGCCAACAACAATTCCTCCATCATACTCCATAGCTTTGGTCTTAAGAGCCGCGGTAATTTCATCTCTCTTATTAACCCTGATTCTCCTCAAAATTTTGTTAATCTCGATCCATCTCCTTTTTATGGTATCTGGGTTGTTGGTTCCTGCAATGGGCTTGTGCTTTTAACTGATCGGATCTGGAATCCGGCCACCAAACAGGCTAAGTTCCTTCCGCCCTATAGCATTGATGCAATGGCTACATCTTTTTTAGGTTTCGGGTTTGATGAAGTTGCTAGTGATTTTAAGGTTGTTAGGGTTGTTTATCCGGAAAATTCTTCAAAAGTTCGGGTGGAGGTTTATTCTGCAAATGCTGTTTCATGGAGAGAAATTGAGGTTGAGGGTGAGAGGGAGCTGCAGTGTGATGAGAATAATTATATTCCTTACTGTGTTGCTATAGTTAAGGGAGATCCGTATTGGGGGGCTTCTTCGGAGGATGAGCTAGTATCATTTGATATGCACAAGGAGGTGTTGCGAAGCATTTCTTTGCCGGATATTAAGAAGCAGAAAAGAACTCATGACTGGAATGTTGTGCAATTTCACGACTCTCTTGCAATGATTGTTTATCCCCGTTGGGGACTAGAAAACAGGAGGCTTAGTGTGTGGACGATGGATGACGACGACGTGTGTGGTGAGAAGAAGGGATGTTGGACTAGGAAGGTTGTATGCGAGGTTAATTTTGCAGTTGTGTGGCCTTATGCGTATTTGAAGACCGGTGAGATTGTAGCTAAGAGTATAAGAGGGTTGCTCGTTTATGATCCTGAAAGCAAAGAGACAAAGGATGTTGGACTCCCGGTTCGTACGCAGTCTTACGGAGTTTATAACTACACCGAGAGCCTCTACTCAATCAGAGGATCCAACCAAATTCTGCCAAGAACAGGTAGATTTAACATGCATCCTTTACTACCTGCCTCTTGAATTATAATAAATAAATGACATTATCTCCTGTAAGAGATGATTTTAAATCTGAATTATAAAATGGAGATGATTCTAGTATTAATTAAGTTGTTCAGATTTAGTTCATTTTTTATTTTTTGCTTACTTTTCATATTGGTTGTGGAATTAGGGAAAAGTAATTCTAAAATTGGTTGAGACTTCAAGAGCGGGATGCAACTCCGAAGTGAGCCGTCGGCGATTGAGACTACTGCTTTACGGGTGGGTGGTCTATATTCAAATGTCCTATATATTAGAGGGGTTATAATTATGTGGAATGAGAAGGTGTGGAGTGATATATATGTTGTATTTTATGTTAAATATTACAAAGTTAAATATTTTATTAATCAATTCATAGAGATTTTAAACGGATGCTTAATTGTGGGATATTAAGTTTTTACCGTTTATATACCAACGGCCGCTTAATTTTGGGATATCAAGTTTTTTACCGTTTATATACCAATTAATTTTGAGCAGTAAAGGAATGATGTTACCGTTGCTTTTTTGTTTCAATATAAAGGAGGCTGAGTTACTTGGTGGAGAATCATTCTTTACTGCCAATTTTATAAAGCTACTTCTATTAAAAAGCTTCTGTGTATTATTGCTATTTGGCTAGCATTATTATATATATATTATAGTAACCAAGCTATTGCCGACTGCATTAAGAATTCTGTTCTCATACGTATATATATATATATTCTATCCTGTGCATTATTATTATTATTATTATTATTATTATTATTATTATTATTATTATTATTATTATTATTATTATATATAAACAGTAATTTCTATATATATTTTATTGTATATACACGATTTATATTTGAGTTCGAGTAAAGAAAAATTAGAAGTTGTTCATGGGTCATTCAACTATTTCAAGTGCTGGTTAGTTGGGTGAAGAGCCGTTGAATCCTGAAGTAGAATTTTGTCAGTGAACTTAGCATCGAGAAAAGTTCTCCGAGGAGCGAAATTTCTACTTAAGGACAGTGCACTGCACGCCTCTGCTCAAAATTATTCTCTTTAAATCGATAAGTTTATTTCTGCCCTTCTTTTATTTGATAGTTGAATCCTATATTTTATTCATATTTATCCAACAATCTTAAGTAGAAATTCTATGAATTCTGCTATGCTTACCGCCACTAAATATGTCCCTGATTTGACCAAAGTTGAGCCTTTTAATGGAACAAATTTTAAACGTTGGCAAACCAAATTATTTTTGATTATGGACATTACTAAAGTTGACCATGTCTTAACCAAACCAAAACCAGTTGAACCCCCTTCTGATGCTACCGATGAACAAAAGAAAGAATATGAATCTTCTGTTAGTACTTGGTCTTCTGCTGATAAAATTTGCAAGGCTATCATTCTCAACTCTTTGTCAAATGAACTTTTTGATATCTATTGTCTACATAAACATGCTACTGAAATTTGGGATGCTTTAGTTTTGAAATATGTTGTGGAAGATGTTGGTGTCAAAAAGTATGCTGTGACGCCCCCAAAATTAGGTATACATCACACATCTTGAGTCATGAGATATGGTGATGTAACTCAAATACAACTTAATTATACAACCGCCGTGTACAATACGACAAAACATATCTTGTGAGTTTGAATACAAATATCATCCTCTCAGAGAGTATACAAACTCAATGGAGTCCTCATTACATTTATTATCACACTATTTCACGTAATAGTGAGGACTACTAATGCACCATCTAGGACCATCACTCTGTTCCTCGACTAGTCCCCTCGCCACGTTCTCATTTTCAAGAGAATAACGGTGAAAGAAAGTGTGAGCTCAACTAGCCCAAAGAAGAAATATTATGACTAAGATAATGCAAAAAAAATTATCGTTAGCCTTCAATAGTGTTAAACTGATACAATATAACAACCATCAAGTTTAACTGTAGCGGAACAAACAATCCATTAAAAGAGTTAAGTAGAGAATAAAATCTACTATCTTTTATGATTTAAAAGGTTTTTCATCACTTTTATCATTTGGGACTCGATTTTAATAAATAATCCACATCATCGAATCACCCCCGCACTTTTCTGACCAAGGATATTCTTTAAGTATCACGACCACGAATTATCCATGCACTACGGCTAAAGATAATCATGTTTTCATCAACGGTCCTGATCATGCCATAAAATAATTCATCTTTGCATTACGGCCAAAGAGAATCCATAGTCATAATCATACCAAAAACTGTTCATCAATACACTACGGGCCAATGAGGACTTTTTTCATATCATTTGTAACATTACGGTCATGATTACACCGAATAATCCTTGGTCATAATCATACCAAATCCATCTATGCACTACAGGCCACAGATGACTTTCAACAAAATATAAACATGAGGATGATGACAATGATATAAGAATTCAATAAACAAGTTCAAGAATTAATTTATCTAGGAAATGATAACGTCCAAAGTGTCAACATGATACTGCTTTGTAGAGTAAAATTCAAGAATGCTCAGAAGAATATGTCCATGAAAAGATACTGGATGAAACGCAAATATCAAGGATATTCCACTAATTTCATGGAGCATAGAAGTCAAAACTGTAACCAACTGAGTATAATAAATAATGGAATAACAAAAGAAATCACCATGCATGCGGTATTAAGATGTAGACAAAGTTATTCCAATGTAATAATAATAACGGAACGAAGTCGTGCAAAATTACTTGACCGGCTGGGATGTTCCAATGAATAATAAAGAATAGAATAACAACAGAAATCACCATGCATGCGGTACTTCGCATAGATAGGTTATTCCAACAGAATAATAAATAATCTAAAACCAGTCCTGCCAGAAACGCATGCAGACAGGATATTCCAACAGTAATAATAATAAAGGCGGAATTGTGTCCGTGCCAGAAACGCATGCATGTGAGGATATTCCAATGTAATAATAATAAAGATTGAATAATAGAAGAATGTCACCAAGTATAGGGTAGTCCGCGATATTTGGTTATTACAATTGAGAATAATAAAGAATAGAATAACAGAAGTTCTCTTCATGAATACAAAAGAAATAATACCCCTTACGGGTACAACAAATAATATTCCCTACCTTAAAAAAAATTGGATACTGGAATAGTGAGGTAGCAGACTTTTCTTCTTCTTTCTCTCTATAATTTCTCTCTATAATGATCGCTCTAAAGCTTTTGTGAATTGGTGAGAAATGAAGGAAGAATAAGCTTCTATTTATAGGAAAATATAATTTCGGTAATTGCACGTTTTGGGGCTCGAAATATTACAGTATAATACCTTCCTCTTTTTCTTCATTTTTAATTTAGTCCTGCAAGTATTATCAAACTTGCACCACCTCCCCTAATAGTAAATCATGTGACTCAATAGTTCTAATCATGTGATAAAAATAATTACAGTATACTACCTCCATCTATACCTCCATTTTTAACTTAGTCATGCAAGTATTATCAATCTTGCACCAACTCCCCTAATAGTAACAAGAATGTGAATCAATAGTACACACATGTGAACAAATAGTTATAATCATGTGAATTAATAGCAATCAATTGCTCATTTATTCGGTTAAATACCCGATTGATCAATATAACCTCCAGACATCAAATATTATCGAAATAAATGTCGATTTTCACTAACACAAACAATTTCAACATATTGAAACTATTTTTATCAACAATATAAATTTTGAAATTTTGAAGTTTGACTTTTCCCAAAAAAGTCAACTGTTGACTTTTTGACCAAATAGTGAATCCCGGAAAATTTTGTGTTTATAGACTATTTTTACTAATTTCATCGTTCCGGACTTAAATATCACGTCCGCGTCTCCAAATTCAACTCCAAACACAACTTTAATTTTAATAACATTCATCATTAATATTATAACTCACAATATTTATCGCCCGTGTCGTTCCCAGGAAGAGGGCTTTCAATAGGAATTCTCCCTATTTAGCGCAATTAGGTGACCAAACCTCTCCTCGATGTAACTTCTAGACATTGTAAATATTGCAATTTAATAATACGAATAACTTTGTCGTCTCAATTATTGATTTAATAATAATAAATATTATGCAGATGATACTGTGCAATAATTGAATCAATAATATGAGAGATATGATGCATCAATTACTGTAGCAATAATAGAGTATAACTGAGTGACTTCTCACGTAAGCATCAATAATCAATACCGTGTGCTACTATGCAACCACGCATATTACTGTACTTTTAACACCGGGTGTTTCAACAGTTAACGGTAAAACCTCCGTCGTTATTTTCATAAAATATTTTTGTCATTTTCTAACTACGATAGTACTTCCGTTGTGGGGTCCACCAATGATTATGTCGTCGTACGAATATTCCCCGACAAAAAGAATATTATATAACAACTTGCGTACTTTGCAAAATTTATAAATATTACCCACAACTATAACATTATATCAAATCCACATCATAATATTAAAAAAATTATTTCGAGAAAATTAAATATTTATTCATAAAATCTGGGGTCTCACATATACAATTAGGAATTTTCTTAATTTTTACATGACCGATGAAAAAGATGTCTCTTCTCAAATTCATGGCTTTCATCTTGTCGTAGCCGAATTTAATAATGAAGGCATGAACTTACCCGCTCCTTTTATTGTTGGCTCCCTTATAGAGAAATTGCCCGATTCTTGGAAAGATTACAAGAATACTATGAAACATAAAAGGAAAGACATGACCTTAGAGGAGTTAATTGTTCATATTCGTATTGAGGAAAAGAACAGAAATTTAGATAAAACTGCCAAAGCCAAAGAGATGTCTTCTAAAACAAATTTGGTTGATGATCACAAACCTCGTCACCCGTTCAACAAACATCCTAAACATGGGAATAAGTATAACCCCGGTCCGAAGGCAAAATCGAATCAGTTCAAACCCAAAACCTCAAAACCTAAAGGTGATTATTTTGTGTGTGGAAGGCCAGGTCATTATGCTGCTCAATGCAAGTTCAAGAAGGGAAACAACCAGTCTGTTCCTCCGAGAGCTAACTTAGCTGAGGTAGACAATACTATTGTGGCGGTTGTCTCCGAGGTGAACATGGTGACTGACAAAGAGGCATGGGTAGTGGATTCTGGTGCTACCAAACACATTTGTGCGAATCGTAGTGCATTCATGTCTTACACTCCCCTTGAGGGAAAAGATGAACATGTATACATGGACGATTCGAGGCCTGCACCAGTGTTGGGTAAAGGGAAAGTAAATTTAAAATTGACTTCTGGGAAGATCCTTTCTTTTACCGATGTGCTTCATATTCCTGAGATTCGCTACAATCTCGTATCTGTTGGAATACTTGGGAAAGTTGGGGTTAAGGTTATGTTTGAATCTGATAAGGTAGTTTTAACCAAAAATGGGGTGTTTGTGGGAAAATGGTATCTTATTTCTGGCTTATTTAATTTGAATGTACTTGAACTCATAAATAATAATGTTAGTACTTCTTTTGCTTACTTGGTTGAGTGTGATGATATTTGGCATGTTAGATTAGGCCATGTGAATTATTCTTATATAAAAATAATGAAAAGTTTGGGAATTTTAAAAGATGTTAAAATTTTAAATACCAATAAATGTCAAGTGTGTGTAGAAGCCAAAACTACTAAAAAAAACATGTAAATCAGTACTAGTTAGAGAATCTGAACCTCTCTGTTTAATTCATTCAGACTTAGGTGATATGTCTAGAAATACTTCTAGAGGTGGGAAAAATTATTATGTGACCTTTATAGATGATTATTGTAGATATACTAAAGTTTACCTTCTTAGAAATCAAAAAATGAAAATAAATTAGAAAAGAAGATAAAATTTTAGTTTATAAGTGAGAAGTTGAAAATAAATTAGAAAAGAAGATTAAAAGACTCAGTCCGATAGAGGTGGAAGCCAATCATGTTTGATGATAAAGCATATACTTTGTAACAATCTTATTCATTTATTAATAAAAGTATTAATTTATTAAAGGCTTTTAATTATCTACGTGATGATTTTTTTTATAATATGTGATAAACCCGTAGTTTTAAGCAATGCTTTTAGAATAATGATGATGATCATTCTAATGAGATCTAAATTCTTAGAAAGCTTAAAACTAAAATAGTTCCCAATCGTTGGATTACTAAATTGGGGATTAGTGAATCCGGATAGATTGGTACATCGTCGTTCTTGCTCGTTGGATGAGGATGATTGATCTCGTGATCATTTGTGTGGAACACTAAAAAGCAAGTATGTAGGTGCTTATTAGAGAATAAGTTCTTTGAGCATTGGCTCAGCTAAGGAATACCTAATGGAGTTTTATTTGCTGTCGATAGGAATTCTGTAGTGATAGTAGTCTACAAGTGATCCTTGGACTTGAGATCATCATAGTATCTTGTGTATGATGAGTTATACTTTGACTTATTCCTTAAGACCCTTAGGGTATATCAAAAGGTATGCTTGGGTATAATAAGTTATACATGGAGATAATGTATGATCGATAAAGAATCTACCACTTCTAATAAAGAAGAAATGTCTATGTGATTCGATAAAATGACCACCCGGTAGTCCTTGGAAGCGAGAATGAAATTAGAAAGGAGTTTCTAATTTGCATTATTTGGAGTTGTGCATTTAAGGATCGAAATACATATAATTAAATAAAATAAGACTTGTGATAATTCCATGTCTTATATTTAATTGGGACATTGTATGGTGGAAGGATTGAATTATGCGGTAACTATTTACTCGAAAGGTTCTTTAATGATTAATGTTGAAATCTATATTATACGGAAAGTCGATTTGATCATTGGGAGGCTTATCCTATTGTAGAATAAATATTATTTATTTAAATAAATTAATTGTTTAATTTATTTATTTAAATAAGATTAAATTATTCTAATTGATTTATTCACAATAGGTTTAATATGGAGAACCTAAAAGGTCACACCATAAAAGGAAGAATAATTATTTAAGAAGTTAATGGCATAATCGTAATAATATGTTAAGTATATTTAATTTAATCTATGGTGATAGAATAAATTAAATAGCTTAATATTATTATTTAATATTTTAGAAATATTAAATATAAATTAATAAGAGAGTCTTATTAATATTATTACAATTATTATTATTTTAATTTCTAAAAGAGTTTAGGAATTAATTTAATATAAGTACTCTCATTTATTCTAATTGGATTAGGAAGGAAAATTAGTTAAAAGAGTTTAATTAATTATCCTAATAAGATTAGGGAGCTTAATTAATTAAAAAGAATTTAATTAATTAAATAAAACCCAATTCTTAATTGTTAAGGTGGGTTGCCCACATCTATAAATAAGAGAGTCTTATTATGGGGTGGTATGGGTTGTTGTTTTTTTTTTGACATCGTACGTAATAATTCGATTGTTGGAGAGTGCACCTTTTACTATAGAGATAGAAAACTAGGGTTTGAGCCGACCACCCTTCTTCTTGAATTTTCTTCTTCCTTGGTGGATCACCTCTAGAGAGGCCAAACATTTGGGTGGCTAGCGTTGATCGAAGGAAGGAACCAAACCGGTGGATTGAGTTGAGCGAAAGGATTTGGAGGTGAACTTGTACGAGGAAGCTCGATCTTGAGGGTATGATTTTA
This sequence comes from Panax quinquefolius, assembly GCA_020205615.1. Taxonomy (NCBI): domain Eukaryota; kingdom Viridiplantae; phylum Streptophyta; class Magnoliopsida; order Apiales; family Araliaceae; genus Panax; species Panax quinquefolius. Next base: position 9,235,707 of record CM035174.1, on the reverse strand, counting down.
TTCTTTATCTTTTCGTTTAATTAATAATTATGCATAAAGGGTGATCGGGTATATGGTTTGTAAAATTTTTAAACTACGATTTTTTACGCTTTAGCATTATTTTTTTGCAATTTGATTGCGTTATGAATATTACAAACCTAACGGTGGCATCGAGCCGAACCTTTATCACGAATTATTAATTGTTTTAATTTGATATGTATATTGATATGTGTTTAGAACAATTTAATTGGGCATAAATTTATTTTATAAAATTTAATAAAAAAAAAAAAAAAAAAAAAAAAAAAAATTTTTTTTTTTTTAAAAAAAAATTTTGATTTTTAAAAAAAGATTGCGAAATTTTTTTGATTTAAAATGAATTGAATTATTAATTATAATGATTATGAAATTATATATAATATATAAATTAAAAATTAAAAAAAATAAATATATATTGGTTTTTTTCGTTTATTATTATTAATGATTAATATATTTTAAAATATTTGAAAATAAAAATATATATATATAATTTTAATATATATATAAAATATAATATTATATTAATATATTAATATATATATATATATAATATATAATGATTATATATATATATATAATATATATATATATATATATATATATATATATCAATATATATATATATATATATATATATATATATATATATATATATATATATATATATATATATATATATATATATATATATATATATATATATATATATATATATATATATATATATTATAATTAAAATAATTTTATTTTATAATTAAAATAAAAGTTTATTTTAATTTTAAAATAAAAAAGTTTATTTTAAATTAAAAATAATTTTTATTTTAATTTTAAAATTAAATTTATATATTTTAATTATTTTAATTTAAAATAAAAAGTTAATTTTAATTTTAAAATAAAGGATTTATTTTAATCTTAAATAAAGGGTTTATTTTAATTTTAAAATTAAATTTCATATTAACTAATTAGTTGGTTTGGATTTGATAACTAATTGGAGTTGAAATTGGATTCCATATTTCCTTAAATAAAGGAGTTTATTTAGATATGAAATAAGATTTCATATTATTCAAAATAAAAGAGTTTATTTGTGAATAGGAAAAGAAAATCTAATTTCCTTAAATAAAGGAGTTTATTTAAATATGAAATAAGATTTCATATTATTCAAAATAAAGGAGTTTATTTGTGAATAGGAAAAAGAAAATCAAGTGTTTCCTTTAATAAAATTTTTTTTTTACATGGAATTGGATTCATAATTAATTAAAATAAAAGAGTTTATTTTAATGGAAAAATTTTTTTTTTATATATGGAATTGGATTCCATAATTAATTAAAATAAAGGAGTTTATTTTGATTAAAGATTTTGATTAAAATAAAATAGTTTATTTTATTCAAAATTGGATAAATTAAAATAAAATAGTTTTATTTTGATTTAAATTTGGATTAAAATAAAGGAGTTTATTTTGATTCAAAAATAGATTTTATCTTAACTAAATTTGCCCATTAAATGATATATATATATATATATATTAAATGTTTATTATTCATAAGATGAATGTTATTTATTGATCGTATGGTGATGTGTATGATAATAAATGGGATTGATTATGGACTATTGACCCGATATGATTGGATTTTATTTTAGTTGGATGCGTGAATGTATGGTTTTTTTTATTAAATGGGAATTCTGCGTACCTAAGTCTTCTCTATTTTTTTTCTTAATGTAAATTCTATCTCCCTCTATGTACTTCCCCTTGGCTGGCGATCGAGGTTTCTATTTATTTTAAATAGTTTTGTAATAGGAATAGTTAGAATTAATTTTGAAAAATTGGAGATCGAAAGAAACGAGGCGCTTGAAGACCGTTTGTAATGGAGCAGGGTTTAAATGTAATAGTTATATTTAAATATTATTTCTTGCACCCCTAGGGTTTGACCTTTTGGTTCACTTGGTGGCTCTAGTGAGACAAACTAGAATAAAAGTCCATAATCAATCAAGGGTAGAATATAGTATTCTATATATATGCATATATATTATATATATATATATATATATTATGCAAACATGCTAGCATGTTCATTAATATGGCGTATTTATATATATATATATAAATGCAGCGCTAATGAAGATGAGACAAATTAATAACAAACCCCTCGATTTTTTATATTAAGTCTAGCGTTCAAAGATATTTGGAATATCGAGCGCGCATTAAGCCTTCTAGCATGATAAAATTAATAGTAGTATTAAATATTTAATATGAGTTTGTTGTGTCACCACAAATGAGTATTAAGTATTTAAGATGTTAATTTATCACATTTGATGCTTATAAAGAAAATTGAACAATATTGTTTTTTGTTGTGTCACCACAAGGATGATATTTTTTTTTTTGAATATATGGAGTGCTAGGTCGGACTTAACTTGGATAATTTTGATTCGGATGTGCCACCACTTGATCAAAATAATCTAAGAGCAAAAGAAAAGGAGTTGCATAGTTGATGTAATTGACAAAAGTTGTCTACCTATTTATTTATATATAGTTTGTTGTGTCACCACAAGGCTATATACATTTGAAATGGGATCCTTATTCTCACTAGCAAATCTTTAATTAGATTTTCTTAGAACTATATAAGTGAGGTAATATAGTTTGAAGAAAATAGTGGGAGATACCAATTTAAAACAAGACCTAATTTATTTTGGTAATTAATAAAAGAATGTATGTTAAAATGTTGTTAATTACAAATTCATTTCTGAGAATTTTACAATGTCTAAAATTACTATCCTTTGCGAAGCATATTAGATGCTAATTTAACGGCCAGAATTAAGCGGATTGGTTAAGGAATTTGAGAATAGTTCTCATATTTGAAAAGCTATCTTATGTCATATCCTATCTATACTGATAGTTGCGAGAACAATGCCTACGAGGAAGAGATTGCTACTTTTAGAAAGTGGCGAGATGATGCCTGATTGGCTCGATGCATCATGCTCGCATCCATGAGTAATGAGCTTGACGTCGGCATGAAACTATGGATGCTCTACTATATTATTCTGCACATCAAGTAGTTGATGGTGAGGAAATGGGGTGATAGATATCGAGATATCTAAGGAGCTCTTAGATCTAGAATGGGCGATGGCACTATAAATGCAGACAAAAAGTTCTTAACATAATCAATTTGATTGATCGATTAGGACAATTGGTTTTGTCATGGATGGAGAGTTGAGCAAGATTTGATCTTGCACTCACTCCGGACTCCTTTCACAATTGTTGTGAATTTTTCATATGAACAAGCTAGATATCGACCTCTTTGATTTGCTTAACATATTGAAAAATGTTGAGAGTCACTTTCGACAAGAAAGATCAAGTCTTCTTGGTAGGGGCCAAAGGATCTTACGAAAGAAGAGCGATTCAAAGAAGGTAAATAGAAAGGCATAAACAAAGGATAATAAGAACAAAAGCGATACGGATAGCAAAGGAGTTTGCTTCCCTTTGCAATAAGCTTTGGACCTTTGGAAAAAAGCTGCGAGAAGCATCTTGAGAGGCTAACGAAAAAGAAGCTTAGTGAAGTTTGGTTACAATCTGATTTTGTTCATGATTTGAAATAAATTTTCTTTAAGTCGAGGTTCTACTTGGGTATTGGATACCGAGCTTTGGTTATCATAAATATAGATTTATGAAGGGACTGAAAGCAGTAGAAAGCTAAACAAATATAAGTAATCTATGTGTGGAAAATGAAGCAAAGGTTCTTTGCATTAGCTATAGAAACTTATAGTTTAGCAATGCCTCTGGGCAAATCTATTAAGTCGATAAGTTGTTATTGTATTCGAGTTCTTGTTAAAAATATTATTTCCATTTTATTGTTGGATGATGAAATCTTTGGTATTATAATTAAGAACAATTGTTGTTTATTTATAATAATAATGTTTTTATATAAATGGAATATTACTTAATAAATTTTGTATACTTGACTTACGTGAAAATAATTTTGCAAATTGAACAAATTAGTATAAGAAAAGGAGATGATCATTGAAAAGAGTTGAATGTGTGTATTTGTTGAAATCAAGTGTGAATTATTTGAAAGGTTCAAAAAAAATTGAAGTGAAACAAATTGGCAAAGTATTAAGATTCTTTGATTAGATCGAGGAATAAATACTTGTCTGATAAGTTTCTAGATCATCTCAAATGGTTTTCTCATAATGGACACATCTCGATATCGTGTGATAATTGATTGATGTATACGAAAGGAAAAATCGTACCTTGTTGGACATAGATGCGGTCCATAATGATTTTCTGAGCATTCCGGTATCTTACAGGATAATGTCCTAGAAATGGTGCATATCTCTGAAAATGGTAACCTCAAAATCCATTTGAAGACTCCATAAAAGTTATGGGCGGGGAGGATTCTAATCTTAAGTATGTTAAGATAAGGGGTTTGTCGACTTATGTGAAAAGGTTTCAAAAGGATAAGCTTGGGACAAGATTTTGAAGTGTCTGATTTGTGGGACATCCTAAAGTAAGTTTAGGGTATATGTTCTATAATTCTACTTAGCAAAAGGTGTTTTTGTTGAAAAACACAGCTGCCTTCTAAGATAAAGGTGTGTTTATCATTGAAGGGGCTAGTGGGAGGATAATAGATCTTGAAAAGTTCAAGAACCCAAAAAAACTTATAAGTCGAATAAGAGGAACACTGTAGATAGACTGTTTTACCCTGGCAAGAGATAAATAAATGCGGAATAGTATCCAGAAGATACCTAGGAGGTATGGATTCATCATGATGATGATGATGATGAGTGTACGCATCATAGAAGATGATGATCGATTACATACGATGATGAGGTAAGTGTTGTGAACACTCGAGAGAAATGGATTGAAGCAAGTTTCTCAAAAATGGAACATTCGTTTTGATGAAGGCGATCAAAAGAGTTTGATTTTATCAAAAATAAGAATGAACCTAGTGTGTTGTACAAAAGGGTCGATTGGGAGCATCGTGACATTCCTAGTACTATATGTTGATATACTACGGATAAGGAATGACATACCAATCTCTGATCGGTAAAGATAAAGTTGTCTAAACATTCCTCCATGAATGATTTGGGAAGAGTATCTTAATTGGGGATATAAATCTATATAGATAGATTTAAGAGGATGCTCGACTTAACCCGAGAGCGTATATTCATTTGATGCTAAAAGTCGTTTTTAGCATGGCAAACTCAAGAGATGTCTCATGTCGATGAGCTATGGGTGTATCTCTCTTAATAGTCCCCACAGACTCACGAAAAGAGAGGTCGCATGAGTGACAATCATGTATGATGAAATATCGAGACGATGATGTTGATCGGTCATATATGGAGAAGTTCACTATGAGTCGGTGAAAAACATCTTAAAGTGCTTTAAGGCACTAAGGATGTGATCATATTCATGGTGGGTCTAAATTAAAACTAGAGGGCTTATGAGACTCAAGTTTTTCGAGACAGGAGAAGATGACGAGAAAATCCACTTTAAGGTAAAGCGTTATCTTGAGCGGTGGTGAGTGAATTGGAAAGGTTCAAGCAAGCAAAGAGTTCTTTGGTTTAGTGATAAAAAGACAAAGTATATAGCTATAAATGAAGGCTATGAGTTGATTGTTTGGATTAAAAGTTCATTCTGAGAACTAGGAATAGTTCTAAGTCTCATCTTGGATCTAAACATGTGTTGTGGCACTTTCATTTGATTATTAGAATCATTGAAGATGGGAAATCACTATAGAGATAGTGGACTCTCATGAACAACATTACATATCCATTAACTAAAGCTTATCAGCAATGGCGGGATAATCGTCACTTAGAGAAGAAGAGTATAAGATACCATGGCGATTGGCTTTAGTGCAAGTGGGAGATTGAAAGTAGTATGCACACAAGCCCGATCATGTTTGATGATAAAGCATATACTTTGTAACAATCTTATTCATTTATTAATAAAAGTATTAATTTATTAAAGGCTTTTAATTATCTACGTGATCTTTGTTTTATAATATGTGATAAACCCGTAGTTTTAAGCAATGCTTTTAGAATAATGATGATGATCATTCTAATGAGATCTAAATTCTTAGAAAGCTTAAAACTAAAATAGTTCCCAATCGTTGGATTACTAAATTGGGGATTAGTGAATCCAGGATAGATTGGTACATCGTTAACTTGCTCGTTGGATGAGGATGATTGATCTCATGATCATTTTGTGTGGAACACTAAAAGCAAGTATGTAGGTGCTTATTAGAGAGAATAAGTTCCTTTGAGCATTGGCTCGCTAAGGAATACCTAATGGAGTTTTATTTGCTGTCGATAGGAATTCTGTAGTGATAGTAGTCAAGTGATCCTTGGACTTGAGATCATCATAGTATCTTGTGTATGATGAGTTATACTTTGACTTATTCCTTAAGACCCTTAGGGTATATCAAAGGGTATGCTTGGGTATAATAAGTTATACATGGAGATAATGTATGATCGATAAAGAATCTACCACTTTCTAATAAAGAAGAGAAATGTCTATGTGATTCGATAAATGACAACCCAGTAGTCCTTGGCAAGCGAGAATGAAATTAGAAAGAGTTTCTAATTTGCATTATTTGGAGTTGTGCATTTAAGGATCGAAATACATATAATTAAATAAAATAAGACTTGTGGTAATTCCATGTCTTATATTTAATTGGGACATTGTATGGTGGAAGGATTGAATTATGCGGTAACTATTTACTCGAAAGGTTCTTTAATGATTAATGTTGAAATCTATATTATACGGAAAGTCGTTGATCATTGGGGAGGCTTATCCTATTGTAGAATAAATATTATTTATTTAAATAAATTAATTGTTTAATTTATTTATTTAAATAAGATTAAATTATTCTAATTGATTTATTCACAATAGGTTTAATATGGAGAACCTAAAGGGTCACACCATAAAAGGAAGAATAATTATTTAAGAAGTTAATGGCATAATCGTAATAATATGTTAAGTATATTTAATTTAATCTATGGTGATAGAATAAATTAAATAGCTTAATATTATTATTTAATATTTTAGAAATATTAAATATAAATTAATAAGAGAGAGTCTTATTAATATTATTACAATTATTATTATTTTAATTTCTAAAGAGTTTAGGAATTAATTTAATATAAAGTACTCTCATTTATTCCTAATTGGATTAGGAAGGAAAATTAGTTAAAGGAGTTTAATTAATTATCCTAATAAGATTAGGGAGCTTAATTAATTAAAAAGAATTTAATTAATTAAATAAAACCCAATTCCTTAATTGTTAAGGTGGGTTGCCCACATCTATAAATAAGAGAGTCTTATTATGGGTGGTGGGGGTTGTTGACTTTTTCAACATACGTAATAATTCAATTGTTGGGAGAAGTACACCTTTTACTATAGAGATAGAAAAACTAGGGTTTGAGAATACCCTTCTTCTTGAATTTTATTTCTTCCTTGGTGGATCACCTCTAGAGGCCAAACATTTGGGTGGCTAACGTTGATCGAAAGGAAGGAACCAAAACCGGTGGATTGAGTTGAGCGAAAGGATTTGGAGGTGAACTTGTACACGAGGAAGCTCGATCTTCAAGGGTATGATTTTATTCTTTATCTTTTCGTTTAATTAATAATTGTGCATAAAGGGTGATCGGGTATATGGTTTTAAAATTTTTAAACTACGATTTTTTTACGCTTAGCATTTTTTTATGCAATTTGATTGCGTTCATGAATATTACAAACCAAAGTGGATAGTGGATCGACCCGTTTCATTGCAGAGCTTATCATTGAGCTCTTATATAGTTCCCAATTGTGGATCGAATGGCAGAACGAGCTCTTATATAGTTCCATTGAGGAATCGAAATTGAACGAGGAGCGTCTTAGAAAACCCAATAATCTAGGAGACGACTTTTTTATGTTTCTCTTAGATAATGACCCATTAACTTTTAAAGATGCAGTTTCTTCTCCCGATGCTCCTTTTTGGAGAGAAGCCATAAATAGTGAGATTGAGTCTATTATGGCTAATCACACTTGAGAATTAGTTGACCTTCCTCCTGGTTCTAAATCTATTGGTTGTAAATGGATTTTTAAAAGGAAATTAAAACCTGACGGATCAATTGATAAATTTAAGGCTAGGCTTGTTGCTAAAGGTTATAAACAAAAACAAGATCTTGACTTTTTTGAGACTTATTCACCTGTTGCAAGAACATCATCCATTAGAGTTTTAATTGCTCTAGCCGCTATTAAAAATTGAATAATTCATCAAATGGATGTTAAAACTGCGTTTCTTAATGGAGATTTAGAAGAGGAGATTTATATGGACCAACCTGAGGGATTTATTTCCTTAGGCAATGAGCATAAAGTTTGTAAATTAGTCAAATATTTATATGGTCTTAAACAAGCTCCTAAACAATGGAATGATAAATTTGATAGTGTGATGACTTCTAATAGATATATAATAAATGATGGAGATAGATGTATATATACCAAATTTAATAATGAGAATTGTGGTGTTATTGTATGTCTTTATGTGGATGACTTGCTTATTTTTGGAACCAATATTGATGTTATATATGAGACTAAAAATATGTTATCCACTAAATTTGATATGAAAGACTTGGGAGAAGCAAATGTTATTCTCGGAATTAATTTGAGAAAAGTGTGTAATGGGTATATGATTTCTCAAGATCATTATGTGGAGAAAATGCTTAAGAGATTTGGACATTATAATGTTAATCCTGTTAGTACTCCGTATGATTCTTGTTTACATTTAAAGAAACATGAGGGATCTAGTGTATCTCAATCTGAGTATGCCCAAATCATAGGTTGCTTAATGTATCTTACTAATTGCACAAGACCTGATATATCTTATGCAGTTAATAGACTCAGCAGATACACTCATAATCCAAATAAGGATCATTGGACTGCTTTATGTAGAGTACTCAAGTATCTGCGAGGTACTATTGGATTTTGATTGTATTATTGCGGTAATCCTGCAGTTCTTGAGGGCTATAGTAATGCCAACTGGATCTCTGATTCAGATGAAATCAAATCCACGAGTGGCTACATATTTACCTTAGAAGGAGGAGCAGTGTCTTGGAAGTCTTCTAAACAGACTTGTATAGCTCGCTCTACTATGGAGTCTGAGTTTATTGCCTTAGAGAAGGCGGAGTTACGAAGCTGCAGTGGCTCAGAAATCTTTTGGGAAATATTCCTTTGTGGACGAGACCAGTTCCATCTGTGTCTCTACATTGTGATTGCCAAGCTGCTATAGGCAGAGCTAAGAATAAGAGCTATAATGGCAAGAGTAGGCATATACGCCTAAGACATAATATTGTGAGACAGCTGTTATGTGACGGGATTATATCCCTTAATTTTGTTAGGTCAGAGTTAAATCTTGCGGATCCTCTGACAAAGCCACTAAGCAAGAGGCTAGTGAGCAATACATTGAGGGGGATGGGACTACTGTCTATTACAGAAATCAACAGTGATGGTAACCCAACCTATATGAATGGTAATCCCAGGAAGTACGTTCATATGGGTAACAACAAGTCATTAGTTGATTGGTTGAGACACTATCTATTTTATAAATATTTGAGTTCATCCCTATGGTGTAGGATAGTGTAATTCTACAGTGTTAGAGGTTGAGTTATATACTCTTAATGTTTTTCATAGTCCTATTGGGTGATGTGTTTAACTGTAGAACACATTTGATGGAAACAACTATATGAGTGTAGAGGTGAGGCCGCCTCTTATGAAAACAAGACAGGTTTTCTAGAGCGCTCATGAACTCTAGGTATGGCGCAAGGCCAAAATGTGCCAAATCGCGTAGAACAACTTCTAAATAAAGTTTGTAGTGTGAGTAATATGATTACTGATTCATAATAAAGAAGAAGGTTCATAGAAATTTTTATTTTACCAAATTTCTGTGAATCAAGTCCTATTCACTCTATACATTAGTTCATAGTCCAAAAGACACCAGTGTTAATGAACTGCATTTTTATATTTCTTACTCAATTTATTATTACTTTGTAATATGTGGTGAATTGTTGTATTTTATGTTAAATATTACAAAGTTAAATATTTTATTAATCAATTCATAGAGATTTTAAACGGATGCTTAATTGTGGGATATTAAGTTTTTACCGTTTATATACCAACGGCTGCTTAATTTTGGGATATCAAGTTTTTTATCGTTTATATACCAATTAATTTTGAGCAGTAAAGGAATGATGTTACCGTTACTTTTTTGTTTCTATATAAAGGAGGCTGAGTTACTTGGTGGAGAATCATTCTCTACTGCCAATTTGATAAAGCTACTTCTATTAAAAAGCTTCTGTGTATTATTGCTATTTGGCTAGCATTATTATATATATATATATATATATATATATATATATATATAGTAACCAAGCTATTAAAAATTCTATTCTCATATATATATATATATATATATTCTATCCTCTGCAGTATTATTATTATTATTATTATTATTATTATTATTATATATATATAAACAGTAATTTCTATATATATTTTATTGTATATACACGATTTATATTTGAGTTCGAGTAAAGAAAAATTAGAAGTTGTTCATGGGTCATTCAACTATTTCAAGTGCTGGTTAGTTGGGTGAAGAGCCGTTGAATCCTGAAATAGAATTTTGTCAGTGACCTTAGTACCGAGAAAAGTTCTTCGAGGAGCGAAATTTCTACTTAAGGACAGTGCACTGCACGCCTCTGCTCAAAATTATTCTCTCTAAATCGATAAGTTTATTTCTGCCCTTCTTTTATTTGATAGTTAAATCTTATATTTTGTTCATATTTATCCAACAATATAGTCCTTGCTCCTTGTAGATGTTACATATTTGGAATTCTTTGCAGTGCAAGTAGTAAGGGTAATGTATTAGTCACTCCGTTCTTAAAAGATTATCATTTTGGAAGAAAAAATTTATTTCAATTTATTTGTCATTTACAACTTTTTAGGAGAATAAATTATTTATTTTCCTATATTACCCATACCTTCTCTCATTGTCTCAATAAATTTTCTCTCTTGTATTAATAGTTTTTAACTTCTCATAAAGGGGTAGTGATGAAATTTTAAATAAATTTTAATTGTTAAATGATAGTATTAAATAATTTTTTTAATCTATGTACAAAAATTTTAAACGATAATCTTTTAGTAATGAGGTAGTAGTTTATATTTTTTTGGATTTCATCCTAAATAATGACGAAAAAAAATGTATTTGGAAATGATTACCAATGAGAAGGCCAGATGTTCCCTTGGTATGTTTTCTTGGACTTCAATTCATTGCAGTTAAGTAGTATGAGTTAAAAAGATATTTTTAACTATCAATTTTAACATGGTTTACGAAGCTTGTTAGCTTTACAAGAAGTTGCCTACAACTTGGTACAATGTCGTGGTGGGGACATGGGGTTTAGAATATATTGGTAGGGAATTAGGGGGAAGAATTGGAGGAAGAGGAGGAGAGGACAACACAAAAACAATGTACTCATGTTTCGTGTATTAATTCCTTGTTATTCATTGAGCCATTTAATCCCTATGTGTAATACTCCCTCCGTTCCTTAATATAAATTGTTTTAAAAAAATATTTTTGTTCCTAAATATAAGTTGTTTTAGAATTTTAAATAAGCATTAATTGCTTAGTTTTCAATATTATCCAAGTAATAAATATAATTTTGGTTCTCTCACTATTTTTTGCCCAATAAATAACAATTCTTTTTTTCCAATACAAGGACAATATAGACAATTAATAGTATATTTAATATTTTACAATTATTTTTTTAATATTTGTGCACAACTCTAAAACGACATATATTAAGGAACGAATGGAGTAATATATTTAAAGTTTTGTAAATCAATTTTCATCAATGTTCTAAAAATTCTCGTCTAGACGCTAGACTGTCCTCTACTGCTTGAATTTCGCAAGGCACTTAAGTCGTCGTCTAAGCAGAATCAAACCTCTATTTTAAAGATCAACTTAAAATAAATTTTTAAGCCATAAAAATTATTTTTTTGGGTAATTTTTTATTTAAAATTAAAAAGAATTATATCTACTATATATTTTGTGTAGTATAACAAATATGTATAATAAAAAAACAAATAAATACAACTACTTAAAGAAATGTCTAGTCCGTCTAGAAAAACACTTATGCATCGTTATACCTTGCAAACGGACTGGGCCAGCCCAAACGGGCTAGGCTTTCAGTAGGCCGGGCTAAAATGGCCCAATTTTTTTGGGGCTAAAAATATGAGGTCCGTGGCCCGGGTTAAGCCGAGTTAGCCCTAGGTTTTTTTTTTATATACAAAACAATGCTCTTTTTGAGAATCAAACTCTAGGACCTCCCTCACTCCTTAGACAAATGCTCAAACCAACTGAGCTACAAGGATTTTTTATTTTAAAGTCGCTATATACCTTACTATTTCTTTTTTTTAATACTTTTTGTTTTAAAATAAAGGGTGGAGCTGGCACTAATAAACTATAAAGGGTGGAGCTGGTACTAGAGGTTATATTGACCAATCGAGTAATTAATTGGATAAATGAGCAATTAATTGCTATTATTTCACATGCTTATAACTATTTATTCACATGTGTGTACTATTGATTCACATTCATATACTATTAGGGGAGGTGGTGCAAGATTGATAATACTGACATGACTAAATTAAAAATAGAGGTATAGTTGAAGGTCTTATCTTTGTAATTAGTTTTTTTCACATGATTATACTATTGAGTCACATGAATGAACTATTAATTCACATTATTTACTATTAGGGGAGGTGGTGCAAGTTTGATAATACTTGAAAGACTAAATTAAAAATGAAGAAAAGAGGAAGGTATTATCTTTGTAATATTTGAGCCCCAAAAGCGTAAATTATCAAAACTATATTTTCCTATAAATAAAAACTCATTCTTCCTTCATTTTCTCACCAATTCACAAAAAGCTTTAGAGCAATTATTATAGAGAGAAATTATAAAGAAGAAGAGAAGTCTGCTACCTCACTATTCCAGTATCCAGTTTTTCTAAGGTAGGGGGTATTATTTCTTTCGTATTCATGAAGAGATTTATTTTCTTTCAATACTCGTAAGGTGTTATTCCATTCTTTATTATTATGTTGGAATAACCTGTTTATGCGAAGTACCGCATACATGGTGAAATTCTTCTGTTATTCCATTCTTTGTTACTCTGTTGGAATAACCTGTCTGTGCGATCTATCGTATGCCTGGTGAATTCTGTTGTTATTCCATTCTTTATTATTCTGTTGGAACATCCTGTCTGTGCGGATTACGCATGACCCGGTTCCATTCTTTATTATTACATTTGAATAACACATGCATGCGGATTACGCACGCTTTGGTGAATTCTTCTGTTATTCCATTCTTTATTATTCTGTTAGAATAATCTGTCTACATGGATTACCGCATGGCGGCAAAAATCCATTTGCGGTTTCATATATTCTATTATACTCAGTTGATTAAAGTTTTGGCTTCTATACTCCATAAAATTAGTGGAATATCCTTGATATTTGCACTTCATCCAATTTCTTTTCATAGAAATATTCTTTTAAGCATTCTTGAATTTTACTCCACAAAGCAGTATCATGTTGACAATTTGGACGTTATTGATTTCTGGATAAATTAAATTATAAATCTTAACAAATTTATTCTTGAACTTGTTTTATTGAATTCTTATATCATTGTCATCATCCTCATGTTTATAATATGTTGAAAGTCATCTGTGGCCTGTACTGCATGGATGGACTTGGTATGATTATGACCAGGGATTATTCAATATAATCATGACCATAATGTTACAAATGATTTGGTAAAAGTCCTCATTGGTCATAGTGCATTGATGGACAGTTGTTGGCATGATCATGACCATTGATGAATACACGAATATCATTGGCCCGTAGTGCATGGATAATTTGTGGTCGTGATACTAATGAATATCCTTGGCCAGAAAAGTGGGGATGATGTGGTTTATTTATTAAAGCTTCTAGTCTCGCCGATAAAAGTGATGAAAACCTTTTAAATCATATAAGATAATAGATTTTATTCTCTACTTGACTCTTCTAATGGATTACTTGTTTATTTGCAGATTAAACTTGATGTTTATTATATTTTATCGGTTTAACCTTTGTTCAAGGCTAATGATAATTTATTTCGCATTATCTTAGTCATAATATTTCTTACTTAGGCTAGTTAAGCTCACACCTTTCTTTCATCGTTTCTCTTGAAATGAGAACGAAATGGACTAGTCGGAAATGGAGTGACGGTCCAGATGATAGCATTAGTAGTCCTCACTATTCTATTAAATAGTGTGACAATAAATGTAATGAGGACTCCATTGAATGTGGATATTGTCTAGATGAAAATATTCTTATTAAAACTCTTAGATTATGTTTTGTCGTATTTTACACGACTGTTGTATAATTAAGTTGTATTTGAATATTGTACCATGTATTTGGCTACTGAAGATGGGTGATGTATACCTATTTTGGGGGCGTCACAATAGCGACGGTGAAAGCCGTCTCTATAGGATCTATAGCGACACTTTTGTTATGGAAATAACATTTTCTGTTGTGGATTTTACAATTCCCAATACTATATTCTACCTGGATTGATTATGAACTTTATTCTAGTTTGGTTCACTAGAGGCACCAAGTGAACCAAAAGGTCAAACCTAGGGTTACAAGAATTAAATTTAAATATAACTATTACATTTAAATCCCGAACTCCATTACAAACGGGTCTTCTTGCACTCTTTGCTCCTTGGTCTTCAATTTTCAAGTAATTCTAACTATCCCTATTACATAAACTATTTATATTAAATAGAAACCTTGATCAATAGTCAAAGGGAAGTACATAGGAAGGAGATAAATATAATTAGAGAAGAATAGGTACGCATGCCCCATTTAATAAAACCCATACGTTTATGCATCCAACTAAAATAAAATTCAATCACATTGGTTAATAGTCCATAATCAACCCCATTTATTATTATACATATCACCATATGCATCAATAAATAAAATATTCAATATATATTGATATCGATTTAATGGGCAATTATAGTTAGCATAATATCTAATTCTAATTAAAAAAATACCTTTATTTTAATCCAATTTCAAATCAAAATAAACTCCTTTATTATTAATTTAGAATTACTAAAAAACATGAAAATTAATTTTAATTAAAATAAACCTTTTATATTTATTAGAAATCAAAAAGAAAATAATTTATTTTAATTCTTGGGAACCGGCGCTACAGCGTCGTGAATGAAATGTCTTCGGGGGCTGCAGCGCCACGTCAGCACCATTAAGAAACCAGAGCCAGCACTGTGGCTCCATGAAAGTACTACACTCAGGCACTGCGACGCCAGTCTTTATAAGCAGTTTTTCCAATTCGCGAATTGTGCAGTTTTTTTCAAAAAACATGATTCTATGCCAACAATTATGCCCAATAAAATTGTTCTAAATACATATCAACATAAATATCGAATCCAAACAATTAATAATACGCATAAAGGTTTGGCTCTGATACCACTGTTCGATTTGTAAGATCCATGAACACAATCAAATTATATCAAAGTAGCTTAAACATGGTAAAATCAGATTTTAAATTTTACAAACCATATACCCGGATCATCCTTTATGCGCAATTATGAATTAATGAAAAAGATGAAGAATAAGATCCATACCATTGTAGATATTAGCTTCCTCAGGTACGGGTTTAACTCCAAATTCTTCTCACCCCTAATTGGAATCCACCGGGTTTGATTCCTTCCTTTGATCAACATTAGCCACTCAAGTGTTTGGGCTCTAGAGATGATCCACCAAGGAAGAATAATTATTCAAGAAGATGGGTGCTTGGATAAACCCTAATTTTATCTCTATAGAATATGAGTACTCTCCCAACTCTTGGAACAAAGTGTGTAACCTTAATCCATAATAAGACATTCTTATTTATAGATGTATGCAACCCTCCTAAACCATTTAGAATAGGGTTTTGATTTAATTAACTAAACTCCTTTAATTAATTAGGCTTCATAATGTTATTAGGAATAATTAATTAAACTCTTTTAATTAATTACCCGACTAATTTTATTAGGAATATATGAGAGTACTTATATTAATTAATTTTCAAACCCCTTTAGGAATTAACTTAATAATAATAGTAATAATAATAATAAGACTCCTCTTATTAATTTATATTTAATATTTCCAAAATATTAAATAATAAATATTAATCTATTTAATTTATTTTATCACCATATATTAAATTAAATACACTTAACATATTATTACGATTATGTCATTTACTTCTTAAATAAATATTCTTCCTTTTATGGTGTGAACCTTTAGGTTCTTCATATTAAATCAGTTGTGAATAAATCTATTAGAACAATTATAATCTTATTTAAATAAATAAATTAAAATATTAATTTATTTAAATAAATAATATTTATTCTACAATAAAGATAAGCATCATTAACGATCAACGATTTTCCAGATAATATAGATTTCAACATTATTCATAAAAGAACCTTTGAGTAAATAGTTACCGTACAATTCAATCATTCCATCATACAATGTCCCAATTGAAATAGAAGACATGGAATTACTATCAAGTTTTATTTTATTTAATTATATGTATTTCGATTCACAAATGCACAACTCCAAATAATGCAAATTAGAAACTCCTTTCTAATTTCATTCCACATTGGCCAAGGATTCCCGTGTTGTCATTTATCGAATCACATAGGACATTTCTCTTCTTTTGCTAGAAGCGGTGGATTCTTTATTGATCATTCATTATCTCCATATATAACTTATTACACCCAAGCATACTATTTGATATTCCCTAAGGGTCTTAAGGAACATGTCAAAGTATAACTTATCATACACAAGATACTATGGTCATCTCAAGTCTAAGGATCACTTGTATTACTATCACTTTAGGAATTCCCATTGACAGACAAGTAAAACTCCATTAGGTATTCCTTAGCGAATCACGTTCAGTGAATTTATTCTCCAATAAGCACCTATAGACTTTCTTTAGTGTCTCCACACAAATGATCATGCGATTAATCATCCTCATCTAATGAGCAAACAACGTATGTATCAATCTATCCGGATTCATTAATCCCATTTTTAGTAATCCATCGATTGAGCATATTTTATATTTTAAGCTATCTAAGAATTTAGATCTCATTAGCATGATCTCATCATGATTCTAAAAGCATTGCTTAAAACTATGGGTTTATCACATATTATTAAAACAGCACCATGTAGATAATTAAATGCCTCTAGTAAATAAATACTTTTATTAATAAATGAATAAGATTGTTTACAAAGTATATACTTTATCATCACTTGTATGCATACTACTTTCAGTATGTACTCCATCCAACCACAATACCTTCAACTCGTCTATAAGAGGTCTCAAGTAATCTAAGTTTTTCCAGGACTCTTGGGACCAGGAACCATAAGTGAAAGAAACAAGTATAGTTATTTTATACATATCCAAGGAGGCAAGTTGTATAGAGTAACAATCAAAGGCTAACATGAGTACGAAACAACAAAGTGGCTGAATGGGTTGAAACCATTAGTGGACAATCCAAGCCTCACATTTCTAGGTTCCAATGCAAGCCCAGGATGTGCTAAGTTGAAATTTTTCCAAGCTTTTCCATCTGCGGGATGATTTAGTTCTCCATCTTTAGTTGGTGATTTTGAATGTCAATTCACATGCTCAGCTGTTCTTGAAGATATGTACAATCTCTTTAACCAATGTGTAATTGGAAAATACCTTAAAATCTTAAAAGGTATATTTTTTTTGTAGTTACAACCTCTGTATTACGCTTAAACCAATCATGATTGCAGTAAATGCACCTTGTTTTCAATTCATTTTCCTTATAAAATAATATGCAATCGTTTGAACATGCATCGATCTTTTAGTATCTGAAACCCAACTTCTTCACCATTTTCTTACAATAATAGTAGTTATCGGGCAATTTTTTATCGTCAGGAAACATACTCTTAATGGCCTTTAAAAGCGACTCAAAACACTCATGGCTAATGTTGTGATCAGCTTTGATGTTAAGTAATATCGTCACTACAGACAATGTAGTGTGTTAGGTGCAACCATGCTATAAGGGCTTGCTACCCTCGTCTAACAACATAAAGAACTCTTTGGCATCATAATTCATAGGTTTCTCTCTGTCTTGATCCCAATTAAAATCTGGCCCTTAAATATCATGAACCATTTCATTCATACGATGGGTATTGTTGCCCGGATTATGTACCTATGTGATGCCACTATCTCTTCTCTGCTTATGTGGTTATTGTTGCCTCTTTTTAGTCTTAACAAAAGAGCTCTAACTCATGCAAGCATACATGCGTCAACAAGTAATACAGAGCATGTAAAGTGTCGATCCCACAGAGAAATTTGTTTAACTAAGATTACTATTCATTAATTGAATCACTATATTTATATGCTCAAACTAATGATTAAACTTGGTTTGTTCTCGAATTGCAAATAACAACTAAAACAATAATTGTGACGCCCCCAAAATAGGTATACAACACCCATTCTGAGTCGTCAAAATACATGGTACAGAAACAACTACAACTTTATTAATACAACATAAAAACTGTGAGTTTAAATACAAATATTGCCATCTAGACAATATTCATACCCAAATAAGTCCTCATTACAATTATTGATACATTATTTTACAAAAATGGTGAGGACTACTAAAACGACTTTCTAGAACCTTCATTCCATACCCCGACTAGTAGATTTGTTACATTCTCGCATTTCGAGAAGAAAATGGAACAAAAAGGAAAAGGGTGAGCTCAACTAGCCCGATAAAAGAATATTATGACTAAGATAATATAGAACAAATTATCGTTAGTCTTTAACAGGGAAAAATTTGATAAAATACAATAGACAACAAGTTTCAGATCAATATTCGCAGCGAAAATAATAATTCATAGAAGAGTTACGTAGAGAATGAAATCTACTATTATCTATGAATTTAAAAGTCCATCATCAATATTTTATCCCTGTAACATCAATCAATATACATCATAAATCAAATATTCATCTTTTCACTACAGGCCAAAGATATTCATCAGTTGGTCATGTTCATCTAAACACCTGTTCATCTTTGCACTACGGGCCAAAGATATTCATCAGAAAATCATTCATCTTTGCACTACATGCCAAAGATATTCAATAATATCATCATTTAGGACTGAGGATGATGAAAAATATTTTAAAGAAAACGAATCCAGTGAAACAAAAGAATAAATATTA
The DNA here is from genome assembly GCA_020205615.1 of Panax quinquefolius. Taxonomy (NCBI): domain Eukaryota; kingdom Viridiplantae; phylum Streptophyta; class Magnoliopsida; order Apiales; family Araliaceae; genus Panax; species Panax quinquefolius. Next base: position 9,216,358 of record CM035174.1, on the reverse strand, counting down.
AGGATTCGTATTTCAGCTATTCCATGTCCAAAAATACCTCATAAATAATCATAGTGGAGTAAAATTCAAGAATGATCAAAACATGGATACAATCAAAGCTAGTATCCATAATAGATATTTTGGACAAAAAACGAAAATTTAATTTTTACGTGAATAAGGTCAGTATTAAGTGAATAGTCCGTATCGTGAATAAGTAACCCCGGACACAAAAAGTTCCAAATTTGATAAAAAGTTCAAACCAATATTTTGGCATAATGATATTGAAGAAAATAATATCATTTAAGAAGAAAATAACATCCCTTACATCGAAAGAATAGTACTTCTGGCTGGAATACTGAATATCGTGGTGAAGGGAACTTGCACCGTATAACAACACTCAAAATATCAAAATACTCACAAGAATACGCTCAATATATCGAGAGAGAAAGAGAGAGAAAACTTTAGTTTCTGGTGTGATTTTCAATTCTAACCTAAGCACTCTATTTATAGGAAAATGCTTAGAACACCAAAGCAGAAAATTTAATATAATATTAATATATTATATGTAAATTCTACGCACACCAAGAATCTGAATTCAACAACTTAACACATGTTTAATGAGGCCCAAAAATGTTAAAAACATTTTTTCTTAAAAAAATAATTAAAACATCTAAAAATAAATTATTTCAAAACTTCAATAATTCATAATAAATGGCCCTTTTGTCAGAAAAATTTGAACCTTATGTCTTTTCCATAGGAAATTCCATTATCTACAACTTTGCAGAAGAAAGTTTTTCCAAATTCCAAACAGAAATTGACCGAAATCCACAAACGGCCGATTCTACAGGCTATAATCAAATTTCAGTCAAGAAATGGGCCCACAGACATGTTTAACATGTTTTAAACAACTTTTGCAAGAAAAATACTCTTCCTCCTCATATACTCATATATTCCACATTCATTGTAAAAATATCCCCATTATTATATTATTAAAATATAATAATATATTTAAATGAATAATTTTATCAGAAAAAGATAAAATATTAATTTTCAACAATTGTCACATTAAAAATTTTCTCCATCTATATCCGCATAAAATAAATATTTTTCTTATCATATAAATCAATAATTAATTATTCACAAATAATATTACAGAATCACAATATTGGCAACCAGACCGTTCCCAAGAAAGAGGGGGCTTTCCAATAAGGATTTCTCCTTACTGGCGCGCAATTAGGTGACCAAACCTCTCCTTAGACAGAACTTTCTAGACATTTGCAATAATGTTATCTAATAATATTATTCAGATATTATGAATTATTGCTCTGATAATAAAAAATACTGTGTAGTGACAATTATTGAAACAACAGTAATATAAAATATCAACGTAGCAATTATTGAATCAATAAAATAAAATATTGAGCAAGAATTATTGTAATAATTATTGAGTAGTGCCTTCTTACGTAAGAATCAATAATTAGTGCAATACCATGTGTGTCTTCTTGCAACAACGCGCGCATTTGAAATTTAAATACATACACTTAGAAGGGGGGGGGGGGGTTGAATAAGTGTAGCACAAACTATGTCCAATTCTTTTTTTAATAAGCAAATTTGGATTACCAAGTTAGGATATTATTGAGTTAATCGATTTTTCTTGATGCAGCAATTTGGATGGAAAATATGATATAGAGTCACAGAAGACAATCACACCAACACCGGGATTTTTACGTGGTTCAACTACTACCCTCTAGAATAGTAGCCTAGTCCACGTCCAATACCAACTAGTATTGGAGACTCACTTTTATTAAATTCTTCTAATTATAATACAAGTTTCAATAATTGAACACTGTGTTCCACATGCACCTATGCACTCCCAAGCACCTATGTTTTCTTAAACTTGGTAAGAAGTTATCAATTCGAGACAAAGATTTCTATGTAATTGACCGAGACGTAAAAATAAAAATACACACTAGAGGTCTAATGATCAAGCAATATATTACTCACCAACTTAAGGCTCTAGTATGAAATGATATGCACGATGAATATTACCCGAGTGTTTTCAAGCAAAGACCCTTATACTCAATGCAATCGATGAAAAACAATTTTGTGGCTCAGATGCTCTAATTTTATGTGTATGTTTTTGTATCTTAACACTTAACAGTTTAAGTTATATAGGCATCCACGAGAATATATCCGTCACGACAGGTTTTGATACTGCGATATATCTATTAGACAATTACTTAGCAACAATCTTGCAGTCTGAGTTGATTGTGATTTACATTACGTAATTTATGTTTTCCATAAACTGTGATATCATGCTGTCAAGGCTCGCCCAACCAATCCGGAAGTCAATCACTTTAAGTTGTCATGTATATATAGCAAGTACCATATTTCTCAATATGTATTGGACCGTTAAGATCAACCAATTAGATTCCCTAGATCATGACCCATGATCTATGCAGCGTCTGGTGATTCGCGCCCTTGACTAGTTACCTTAATTAATTTGCTAGAATTAAGATGCTTAATTTATGAGCATGATCTGTGCAGCGTGAACTAAGAGTAGTATCTATAATGTCATTGATTTATGCTTACCTTTTATACCTGCTGACCGGTGTCCACATCTAACCATATATTAATTTCACCCAAGGGAATCACTAGAATTATGGGGTGTGAATGATGTATGTGTTTGCATGAATTAAGGTAATTAATCACCCTTCTTGCTCTACCGACCATTGTTTCAATCTTTAGCGAGCGAGAGCATATAATGATCATGTAAGTTTAGTGCTAGGTAATTTATCAAGTGGCATCAAGTATGAGAATGCAATTATGTAATGCACATGCCCTAGAGCCTTATTTTGGAAAGCAATAAATGCTAAGATCTTACATATATTCCTAGGACTCAAATTTGCAAATATGCTTTTCTTTCTCCAAGGATGTCTTGGCTTTGTAATTTCTTCCTTGACGTTTTCTGAAGTTCCATATCTTTCCCTGAAATAATATGGCATTGATTAGAGAAATAATTGAGTCATCATCAAAACATGAAGTGTGACATAAGTCAACAAGATATTCGTGTGTTTTAACCAAGGGTATTCCAATAGTAATAAAGATATAACCACGCGTTATTTATATATAACTTATACTTGTGCGTTTTCTTCATCCAATCACTTTCGTTATGGGCCCACACAAAAGGCTTGCTGTCGTCGCATCGAATATTCCCGACGGAAGAATATTCCACGACCAAACGAATATTCTCTGATAAAAATGAATATTTTATAACCACTTACTTATTTAAAATATTTGCGCATTTTACCCATAACTAACCACATTAATCAAATAACCCCTTACTATTTCAAAATAATAAATAGAGGAAATTAAATTTCATTTATTAATAATTTGGGGTCTTACAACCTCCCCTCCTTATGAAATTTCGTCCTCGAAATTGACGTACGTACCTGGTGTTTCGAAAAGGTGAGGATACCTCGCTTTCATTTCCGTTTCCAACTCCCAGGTCATTTCCTCAATAGCATGGTTCCTCCACAAAACTTTGACTTGTGGTATGACCTTTGTGCGTAGGACATGCTCCTTCCTATCCAAGATCTTGACAGGTACCTCCTCGTACGTTAAGTCTTCGGCTATCTCGTCCGATTCTAACTCAATAACGTGGTTCGGGTCAATAACTAAATAGCTAGAGTGTTTTTTAAAGACTCTATTTCCTTTTGTAGGTCATTAGTTGGAGGAGTTTTATTACTAGATTCATCACCAAAAGCATCAATGCACACATCTCTCATCTCTATCTCCTTTTTCAATTTTTCAACTTCATTATTTAGATGTTTAACCTTGTTGAACAATATTTTATTGAAATTTTCTAAATAATCATTCTTTACTGATAAAATCTTTTCCTCATTCGTGTGTGTAGCTTTTTTAAAATCTTTCTTTTCATCTATGAGTGCCTCCACTTCGCTCATTAGTGTGTTTACTAGATCTTTTAAGTACATGTTTTTTTCTTTTAATTTTTCATTTTCTTGTTTCAAAGAATACTATCAGAAAGAGGTACCTTACTAGATTCACCTTCAATTCCCATGAAGCATATTTGCGCCAGTTCATCGTTTGCATCTATTTCCACTTCGGATTCATCATCATCACTCCATGTTAGAAATGCTTTGTGCTTTTTGAACTCCTTGTTACCTTGCTTTTCTTGTTTTTGAGTTGGAAACAATCCTTTTTGAAATGACCTGGTCGTCCACACTCAAAACATGTTTCCTCGGTTGGCTTTGTTTTGTATTTGTTTGTGTTGAAAGTATTTTTCCTTTGATTCTTCCTTTGAAGTAGCCCCTTAAGTCTCCTTAATATTATGGCTATTTCATCAACCGAGTTATTTTTGAGTTCTTCTTCAATTCCTGCATTTAGAGCTAATACTTTTTTTCGAGGAACTTTTTCCTCGTCATCATATATTTTCAATTGATGTTCATATTCTTCTAGTTCACCAAAGAGAGTTAATGTATCCATAGAAGAAATATTGATGGAGTCTTGAAGAGTGGTAATTTTAGATGCAAACCTTTTGGGCATAACCCGAAGTAGCTTACGATTGATTTCGATTTCTGGAATTGTCTTGTCAAGTAGCTTTAAGGAATTTATCAGTACCAGAAATCGTGCTTGGGCCATTTTGATCGTTTCCTCTTTTTCCAGTTTGAACAGTTCGTAGTCATGCATGAGCATACTTAGCTTGACTTCTCGTACTTTAGACGTTCCTTCATGACTTACAACTAAGGTGTCCCAAATCTCTTTTGATGTGTTACATGATGACACTTTATCTATTTCGGATTGCATCATGCCGCTGAGGAGAGTGTTCATTGCCTTTGAATCGTATGACACCATGTAAGTTTCGGTTGAGTCCATCTCGAGTAGAGTTTTTGGAGTACCATCATCTTTCCTTGGGATTACCGGTCCATTCTCTACCACCCACCATTCCCATGGGTCTCGCTTTAGATATATCCTCATCCGAAATTTCCAGACGTTATAGTTCTCAGTTCCAAAGAGTAGTGGAGGTCGGTTTGTTGATTGTCCTGCGTGGTGAGTGCTTCCAAGTTGTGCCATGTCAGAAACTTTCCCTAAAAGTCACCTTTAAGACCAAGATAAGTAGAGCCAAGCTCTGATACCAAATGAAATTTAAATAGATACACTTAGAAGGGGGGGGGGTTGAATAAGTGTAGGCACAAACTATGTTCAATTCTTATTTTTAATGCAGCAAGCTGGATTACCAAGTCAGGATATTATTGAGTTAACTGATTTTACTTATTCAGGCAGCTGGATGGAAAATATGATATAGAGTCACAGAAGACAATCACACCAACACCGAGATTTTTACGTGGTTCAACTACTACCCTCTAGAATAGTAGCCTAGTCCACGTCCAATACCAACTAGTATTGGAGACTCACTTTTATTAAATTCTTCCAATTAATAATTCGAACACCTGTGTTCCTTGTGCACCTATGCACTCCCAAGCACCTATGCTTTCCTTAAACTTGACTGTAAGAAGTTATCAATTCGAGACAAAGATTTCTATGTAATTTTGACTGAGACAAAAAAATAAAAAATACACACTAGAGGTCTAATGATCAAGTAATATATTACTCACCAACTTAAGGCTCTAGTATGAAATGATATGCACGATGAATATTACCCGAGTGTTTTCGAAGCAGCACCCTTATACTCAATGCAATCGATGAAAAACAATTTCGTGGCTTGTATGCTCTAATTTTATGTGTATTTTTTTTGTCTCTTAACACTTAACAGTTTCTGGTTATATAGGCATCCTGAGAATATATCCGTTGCACAGTTTTAATACTGCGATATATCTGTTAGACAATTACTTAGCAACAATCTTACAGTCTGAGTTGATTGTGATATACATTGCGTAATTTATGTTTTCCATAAACTGTGATATCATGCTGTCAAGGCTCGCCCAACCAATCCGGAAGTCAATCACTTTAAGTTGTCATGTATATATAGCAAGTACCATATTTCTTAATATGTATTGGACTGTTAAGATCAACCAGTTAGATTCCCTAGATCATGACCCATGATCTCTGCAGCGTCTAGTGATTCGCGCCCTTAACTAGTTACCTTAATTAATTTCCTTGAATTAAGATGCTTAATTTATGAGCATGATCTGTGCAGCGTGAATTAAGAATAGTATCTATAATGTCATTGATTTATGCTTACCTTTTATACTACCGTGGGGTGTCCACATCTAACCATATATTAATTTCGCCCAAGGAATCACTAGAATTATGGGCCGTGAATGATGTATGTGTTTGCATAAATTAAGGTAATTAATCACCCTTCTTGCTCTACCGACCATTGTTTGAATCTTTAGCGAGCGGAAGCATATAATGATCATGTAAGTTTAGTGCTAAGTAATTTATCAAGTGGCATCAAGTATGAGAATGCAATTATGTAATGCACATTCCCTAGAGCCTTATTTTGGAAAACAATAAATGCTAAGATCTTACATATATTCCTAGGACTAAAATTTGCAAATATGCTTTTCTTTCTCCAAGGATGTCTTGGCTTTGTAATTTCTTCCTTGACGTTTTCTGAAGTTCCATATCTTTCCCTGAAATAATATGGCATTGATTAGAGAAATAATTGAGTCATCATCAAAACATGGAGTGTGACATAAGTCAATGCAGAGATATTGTGTTTTAACCACGGGTATTCCAATGATGATTAATTAATGACTTACTCATGTTATTTATATATAACTTATACTTGTCGTTTTCTTCATCCAATCACTTTCCAGTTATGGGGGCCCACAATTTCGCAGAGTAAATGCACGAATATTCCCAACGGTAAAATATTCCACAACCAAACGAATATTTTTCGATAAAAATGAATATTTTATAACCACTTGCTTATTTAAAATATTTGCGCATTTTACCCATAACTAACCACAATAATCAAATAACCCCTTACTATTTCAAAATAATAAATAGAGGAAATTAAATTTCATTTATTAATAATTTGGGGTCTTACAACCTCCCTCCTTATGAAATTTTCGTCCTCGAAATGGACGTGACGTGCACTGGTGTTTCAAAAAGGTGAGGATACCTCGCTTTCATTTCTGTTTCCAACTCCCAGGTCATTTGCTCAATAGTATGGTTCCTCCACAAAACTTTGACTTGTGGTATGACCTTTGTGCGTAGGACATGCTCTTTCCTATCCAAGATCTTGACAGGTACCTCCTTGTACGTTAAGTCTTTGGCTATCTCCTCCGGTTCTAACTCAATAACGTGGTTCGGGTCAATAACTAAATAGCTAGAGAGGTTTTTAAAGACTCTATTTCCTTTTGTAGGTCATTAGTTGGAGGAGTTTTATTACTAGATTCATCGCCAAAAGCATCAATGCACACATCTCTCATCTCTATCTCCTTTTTTAATTTTTCAACTTCATTATTTAGATGTTTAACCTTGTTGAACAATATTTTATTGAAATTTTCTAAATAATCATTCTTTGCTGATAAAATCTTTTCCTCATTCTTGTGTGTAGTCTTTTTCAAAATCTTTCTTTTCATCTATGAGTGCCTCCACTTCGCTCATTAGTGTGTTTACTAGATCTTTTAAGTACATGTTTTTTTCTTTTAATTTTTCATTTTCTTGTTTCAAAGAATACTATCAGAAAGAGGTACCTTACTAGATTCACCTTCAATTCACATGAAGCATATTTGCGCCAGTTCATCGTTTGCATCTATTTCCACTTCGGATTCTTCATCATCACTCCATGTTAGAAATGCTTTGTGCTTTTTGAACTCCTTGTTGCCTTGCTTTACTTGGTTTTTGAGTTGGAAACAATCCTTTTTGAAATGACCTGGTCGTCCACACTCAAAACATGTTTCCTCGGTTGGCTTTGTTTTGTATTTGTTTGTGTTGAAAGTATTTTTCCTTTGATTCTTCCTTTGAAGTAGCCCCTTAAGTCTCCTTAATATCATGGCTATTTCATTAACCGAGTTATTTTCGAGTTCTTCTTCAATTCCTGCATTTAGAGCTAATACTTTTTTTTCGAGGAACTTCTTCCTCGTCATCATATATTTTCAATTGATGTTCATATTCTTCTAGTTCACCAAAGAGAGTTAATGTATCCATAGAAGAAATATTGATGGAGTCTTGAAGAGTGGTAATTTTAGATGAAACCTTTTGGGCATAGCCGCAAGTAGCTTCGATTGATTTCGATTTACGGAATTGTCTTGTCAAGTAGCTTTAAGGAATTTATCAAGATGAGAAATCGTCTTTGGCCATTTTGATCGTTTCCTCTTTTTCGGTTTGAGCAGTTCAGTAGTCATGCATGAGCATACTTAGCTTGACTTCTCGTACTTTAGACGTTCCTTTATGACTTACAACTAAGGTGTCCCAAATCTCTTTTAATGTGTTACATGATGACACTTTATCTATTTCGGATTGCACCATGCCGCTGAGGAGAGTGTTCATTGCCTTTGAATCGTATGACACCATGTAAGTTTCGGTTAAGTCCATCTCGAGTAGAGTTTTTGGAGTACCATCATCTTTCCTTGGGATTAGCGGTCCATTCTCTACCACCCACCATTCCCATGGATCTCGCTTTAGATATATTCTCATCCGAAATTTCCAGAAGTTATAGTTCTCAGTTCCAAAGAGTAGTGGAGGTTGGTTTGTTGATTGTCCTTCGTGGTGAGTGCTTCCAAGTTGTGCCATGTCAGAAACTTTCCCTAAAAGTCACCTTTAAGACCAAGATAAGTAGAGCCAAGCTCTGATACCAAATGAAATTTAAATAGATACACTTAGAAGGGGGGGTTGAATAAGTGTAGGCACAAACTATGTCCAATTCTTATTTTTAATGCAGCAAGCTGGATTACCAAGTCAGGATATTATTGAGTTAACTGATTTTACTTATGCAGGCAGCTGGATGGAAAATATGATATAGAGTCACAGAAGACAATCACACCAACACCGGGATTTTTACGTGGTTCAACTACTACCCTCTAGAATAGTAGCCTAGTCCACGTCCAATACCAACTAGTATTGGAGACTCACTTTTATTAAATTCTTCCAATTACTATATAAATTTCAATAATTCGAACACCTGTGTTCCCTGTGCACCTATGCACTCCCAAGCACCTATGCTTTCCTTAAACTTGACTATAAGAAGTTATCAATTCGAGACAAAGATTTCTATGTAATTTTGACTGAGATAGAAAATAAAAAATACACACTAGAGGTCTAATGATCAAGCAATATATTACTCACCAACTTAAGGCTCTAGTATGAAATGATATGCATGATGAATATTACCCGAGTGTTTTCAAAGCAGAACCCTTATACTCAATGCAAATCATGAAAAACAATTTCGTGGCTTGTATGCTCTAATTTTATGTGCATGTTTTTCGTATCTTAACACTTAACAGTTTCTGGATATATAGGCATCCTGAGAATATATCCGTTGCACAGTATGAGAATGCAATTATGTAATGCACATGCCCTAGAGCCTTATTTTGGAAAGCAATAAATGCTAAGATCTTACATATATTCCTAGGACTCAAATTTGCAAATATGCTTTTCTTTCTCCAAGGATGTCTTGGCTTTGTAATTTCTTCCTTGACGTTTTCTGAAGTTACATATCTTTCCCTGAAATAATATGGCATTGATTAGAGAAATAATTGAGTCATCATCAAAACATGGAGTGTGACATAAGTCAACAGTATTACTGTGTTTTAACCACCGTGTATTCCAATAGTATTACTGTGTTTTATATATAACTTATACTTGTCGTTTTCTTCATCCAATCACTTTCAAGTTATGGGGCCACATTTAAGGTTGCAAAGTGTCATTTAATATTTCCGACAAGAAGAATATTCCACGACCAAACGAATATTCTCCGATAAAAATGAATATTTTGATAACCACTTGCTTATTTAAAATATTTCCGCATTTTAACCATAACTAACCACATTAATCAAATCAACCCTTACTATTTCAAAATAATAAATAGAGGAAATTAAATTTCATTTATTAATAATTTGGGGTCTTACAACCTCCCCTCCTTATGAAATTTCGTCCTCGAAATTGACATACGTACCTGGTGTTTCGAAAAGGTGAGGATACCTCGCTTTCATTTCTGTTTCCAACTCCCAGGTCATTTCCTCAATAGCATGGTTCCTCCACAAAACTTTGACTTGTGGTATGACCTTTGTGCGTAGGACATGCTCCTTTCTATCCAAGATCTTGACAGGTACCTCCTCGTACGTTAAGTCTTCGGCTATCTCGTCCGGTTCTAACTCAATAACGTGGTTTGTGTCAATAACTAAATAGCTAGAGAGGTTTTTAAAGACTCTATTTCCTTTTGTAGGTCATTAGTTGGAGGAGTTTTATTACTAGATTCATCGCCAAAAGCATCAATGCACACATCTCTCATCTCTATCTCCTTTTTTAATTTTTCAACTTCATTATTTAGATGTTTAACCTTGTTGAACAATATTTTATTGAAATTTTCTAAATAATCATTCTTTGCTGATAAAATCTTTTCCTCATTCGTGTGTGTAGATTTTTCAAAATCTTTCTTTTCATCTATGAGTGCCTCCACTTCGCTTATTATTGTGTTTACTAGATCTTTTAAGTACATATTTTTTTCTTTTAATATTTCATTTTCTTGTTTCAAAGTAATACTATCAGAAAGAGGTACCTTGCTAGATTCACCCTCAATTCCCATGAAGCATATTTGCGCCAGTTCATCGTTTGCATCTATTTCCACTTCGGATTCTTCATCATCACTCCATGTTAGAAATGCTTTGTGCTTTTTGAACTCCTTGTTGCCTTGCTTTACTTGGTTTTTGAGTTGGAAACAATCCTTTTTGAAATGACCTGGTCGTCCACACTCAAAACATGTTTCCTCGGTTGGCTTTGTTTTGTATTTGTTTGTGTTGAAAGTATTTTTCCTTTGATTCTTCCTTTGAAGTAGCCCCTTAAGTCTCCTTAATATCATGGCTATTTCATAAACCGAGTTATTTTCGAGTTCTTCTTCAATTCCTGCATTTAGAGCTAATACTTTTTTTCGAGGAACTTCTTCCTCGTCATCATATATTTTCAATTGATGTTCATATTCTTCTAGTTCACCAAAGAGAGTTAATGTATCCATAGAAGAAATATTGATGGAGTCTTGAAGAGTGGTAATTTTAGATGCAAACCTTTTGGGCATAGCCCGAAGTAGCTTACGATTGATTTCGATTTCTGGAATTGTCTTGTCAAGTAGCTTTAAGGAATTTATCAGTACCAGAAATCGTGCTTGGGCCATTTTGATCGTTTCCTCTTTTTCCAGTTTGAACAGTTCGTAGTCATGCATGAGCATACTTAGCTTGACTTCTCGTACTTTAGACGTTCCTTCATGACTTACAACTAAGGTGTCCCAAATCTCTTTTAATGTGTTACATGATGACACTTTATCTATTTCGAATTGCACCATGCCGCTGAGGAGAGTGTTCATTGCCTTTGAATCGTATGACACCATGTAAGTTTCGGTTGAGTCCATCTCGAGTAGAGTTTTTGGAGTACCATCATCTTTCCTTGGGATTACCGGTCCATTCTCTACCACCCACCATTCCCATGGGTCTCGCTTTAGATATATTCTCATCCGAAATTTCCAGAAGTTATAGTTCTTAGTTCCAAAGAGTAGTGGAGGTTGGTTTGTTGATTGTCCTTCGTGGTGAGTGCTTCCAAGTTGTGCCATGTCAGAAACTTTCCCTAAAAGTCACCTTTAAGACCAAGATAAGTAGAGCCAAGCTCTGATACCAAATGAAATTTAAATAGATACACTTAGAAGGGGGGTTGAATAAGTGTAGGCACAAACTATGTTCAATTCTTATTTTAATGCAAAGTTTGGATTACCAAGTCGGGGATATTATTGAGTTAAGCGATTTTACTTATTCAGTAATTTGGATGGAAAATATGATATAGAGTCACGAGGAAGACAATCACACCAACACAAAGATTTTTACGTGGTTCAACTACTACCCTCTAGAATAGTAGCCTAGTCCACGCCCAATACCAACTAGTATTGGAGACTCACTTTTATTAAATTCTTCCAATTAATAATTCGAACTTTTTGTGTTCCTTGTGCACCTATACACTCCCAAGCACCTATGCTTTCCTTAAACTTGGTATGAAGTTATCAATTCGAGACAAAGATTTCTATGTAATTTTGGTGAGATAAAAAAATAAAAATACACTAGAGGTCTAATGATCAAGTAATATATTACTCACCAACTTAAGGCTCTAGTATGAAATGATATGCACGATGAATATTACCCGAGTGTTTTCGAAGCAGCACCCTTATACTCAATGCAATCGATGAAAAACAATTTCGTGGCTTGTATGCTCTAATTTTATGTGTATTTTTTTTGTCTCTTAACACTTAACAGTTTCTGGTTATATAGGCATCCTGAGAATATATCTGTTGCACAGTTTTAATACTGCGATATGCCTGAGTTGATTGTGATATACATTGCGTAATTTATGTTTTCCATAAACTGTGATATCATGCTGTCAAGGCTCGCCCAACCAATCCGGAAGTCAATCACTTTAAGTTGTCATGTATATATTGCAAGTACCATATTTCTCAATATGTATTGAATTTATTAAGATCAACCAATTAGATTCCCTAGATCATGACCCATGATCTGCTGACGTCTGGTGATTAAGCGCCTTAACTAGTTACCTTAATTAATTTCCTTGAATTAAGATGCTTAATTTATGAGCATGATCATGCGTGCGTGAATTAAGAGTAGTATCTATAATGTCATTGATTTATGCTTACCTTTTATACCTGCTGACCGGTGTCCACATCTAACCATATATTAATTTCGCCCAAGGGAATCACTAGAATTATGGGGCGTGAATGATGTATGTGTTTGCATAAATTAAGGTAATTAATCACCCTTCTTGCTCTACCGACCATTGTTTAATTGATTTGATATGAATTGATTATTTATTTGTTTAATAAATAATTAATGAGTTAAGGAAAGTAATTATTTTGAAATAGTAATCTAATTTAATTTAATAATTAAGTTAGAGAGTTTATAATGATTAAATAAATTATTATATTATCTACGATGGATTGTTATTAGAAGTAATTAAATATATTATGCAATGGATTATTATATTATGCAATGGATTGTTATTAGACTCAAGTATGAAAACTTACTTAAATAAAGTGTGACAAATAACTATGTTATAAGGAGTTATTAAAATAAATTAAAGTAGTTTAATTTGATTTGTGCCAAACAAGACTTATTGGTATTAAGTGTTTAACTTTTAAATGGTTTTACCAAACAAAGCCCTACGACTTTTGGATTTTGAAATTTAAATTATTAATAAATAAAATATATATATTTATAAGTTATCGTTTTATAACCGATGTCAATTATTAGGCTTATTATGGCCATGCTTAGTTCTTGTGTTTATATTTGAGTTATCGATTGGGTTTTAGGTTTACGTCTTATTGTTAAACTTGAGTCTAAGAAAAGAGTTGTTATGCGCTAAAAGAAGGGTTCAAAGATTTTGAGAGAGTCGAGAAAGAGAAGCAACAAGATTTGAGTTCTTCAAGCTATTATAAGAGTTTAACACAATTTCTTAACAACAAAAGGTATATACATGACCTTAATACTAGATACACATATAATTTATATGTCTCGTGTATTTCTTTTTCTTTGAGTAGAAGGTTTTTACAAAATTCTTGTAAAACTATATTTTGTAATTGTTATCCTGGCATATATAGATATGTGATTGTATGTGTAGTATGCTTATAAGATTTCATGTTAATTACATGTTAAAGAAAAGGAAGTGGAATTACAGTGAACATATATGTATAAGCGTGGTTTGCAGAGTACCAAATATTATACTTGCATTGTATGATAATCATGAAATTGAACTGTGATTATATGAATTGGGTAAGAATTTAATAGAATACAGTTAGAATAAATCAAATTATTTTATAACTATGATTCTGAAAGCTTTCATTTTGTGTTAATGATGGAGTTTTGGGTTTAAACTATGGTTTTGAGGATTTAAATTATTATTTAAGCTGTTTTAAATTGGTATATGTATGATAAGTAAATATTTATGAGTAATACTTATAAGTTTTACGTCTTAATTTAGATGTTAGTAGTAGTAATTAGTCCGAATTTAGTTTATACATTTCTTCATGGTTGGGTTCTGCAAGTTTCGGCGCCCCAGAGCCAAAAATGGAGACCCAGCGCCAAAATTCGCGCCCCAGCGCTAAAATTCGCACCCCAACACTGAAATTTGTGCCCCAACGCCAATCTCACGCTGCGGCGCCACTGCTTAGCCTAGTTCTCGCGCCGCGGCGCGGGGACAAAAGTCTGAGTCGGACAGTTTTGGCCTCTTGTAGTAAAACTGCCATAACTTTCTCATACGAACTCCGATTGAGTTGATTCAAGATGATCCGAAACGAGGATGAATAGACCTACAACTTTAATGCTTTAAGATATTTAATTTGAGGTCTATAACAGTAGTCAAAATTGTCATCTTTAGGACTATTGTGTTTTTAGGGGCAATCGGAGGGCGTCGGGCATGCACATATGCATGTGTAGTGCTCTTGACGATAAAAGATGATGTCCTAAGTTACAAAACATGTATGTTAGTAAATATAATGATGCTTAACATTAATAAATAATGTATTAGATAAGTTATTGAAGCATAGTAAGCATACACAAGAGAGAAGCGAAATCAGGCGTGTGGCGAATGAGCGTCAAAACGCGCCGTGCTTAAGTGTTAATGAACTTAAAAAGTGTTTCAATTCAATTGAAATGAATATTATAGGATATGAAATGGGTTTAACATAAAACCAATAAGTAGTCCTAGCAAGACTTAAGCACTTGAATGAACTTCGAATATGAAATACAGTGAGATATAAGTTGAAAGTTAACGCAATCTAATTGAACATTTTGTGCTAATTAATATAAAAGATTATGGGATGTGAAGTAGAGTCTACATTACAATTACTATGTGTTGTTATGTGACTAATAGTTGATGTATATGATTATATAATTGTGTAGGGCACGTGAAGTGCAGATAACTGTAAGCTGTTAAACTGTTATTGGTAAACAACGATCAAGGCAAGTCTTTCGGTTCCTATTTGTTACATGGACTTGATGAACTATTTTAAATTGCATGATATGTTATACATGTTGAAATCATGAAATGTTAAAGTCAATATATGACTGCATTATTTTGGCTAAGTAATGATGATTGAGTAAGGAACTCAATCTTTATATTTGCTATGTGAATTAAAAGCATGTATGCCATGTTACTTTAATGAGATGTATATCGAGCATGTTATTATGTGCTATGTGATGCATGAAAAGCATTAGACTTTCTTTGATTTGTCGAGCTCACTCTTGCAAATAACCACTTTTGCAGGTCAAGATTTTAAGGTAAAGATATGTGCTAAGTGAGTTATAGAGATCTATATTCACGAAGATTACTTATGTTTTATGAGAAATGTATTTTATATTTTGAACGTAACATGTTGTTGAATTGTAAGTTGAGTTATCCGATGTATATGGATATTTAGTTATGATGTAAGACTTTGTATAGTCATTTTGTTGTAACGATTCATGATATAAGATTGAATCAAAGAGATGTAATGTAAAGGTTGCGATTCAGGGCAAGAAAGAAGGAAATGTATAAACGTTTTAAATATTCCGTAATTTTAGTGTTTTTAATATCGAATAATGATGTAAAATTAGAGATTTAATGTATGGTTAACGACCGAAGTCGAGATTTAAATGGTATGAATTTTGGGGTCGTTACAGTTGGTATCAAAGCTGTAGGTTATAAACCTTAGGAAGGAGTACCGTAGGCTATAACCTTAAAGAAGAGAGGTGAAGATAATGAACGAATAAGCTCAAATAGAGTTTGAACAATAAGAAGTAATTTAAGAATTTTATAAAGAAGGGATTAAAACATGCAAAAGAGGATTCAAAGAAGAGTCTCGCAGAGTTATAAGGAATATGAATTTGGGGTTACCCAACTCTAATAATAAGGATGTAAGGTGATAATAAATAGACAATGTCTATAAGAAAAGAATGATAAAGAAGTTAAGAATAGAGAGTATGGTGCAATTGTACTCTTTAGTAGTTGATGTATGGTATCTGGGCTAAACGATTCCTTCATAAAGCGGAGGTATATACGAACTAGTAACTCGGAACCTAATTTGTTGGTTGTTTGTGGGAAACCACTCAGCGTACCATATTGAAACTGTTAGAGACTCGATGTGTACCAAGTTTAGTAAATGGGTATGTGTGATGAAAGTGTAGACCTTAAATGGAATGTTGAGCAATGAAAATGAAGTTAGAAATTCTTAAAGGAAGAATTGTTATATAAACAAGTAGATTCAAAGAAGAATCTTGAAGAGATATAAAGATAAGAAATGGGAGTTTCCTAACTCCAATAGCCAAGATAACGAATAATGTCGTAAATGATGAAAAGGGAAAGAATGAGGATCGTAAAGCAAAACAATCATGAGTTAACAAAAGAATTTTAAGGGAGATGATTATAAAATAAGATCACGACGTGATCTGTTTAAGTTATAAAAGAAAGATGGTTTGTAATGTTTGAATGATTATAGCTTGATGCTATGAAGATAATGTACTATGATAGTACGAGATAAACTCATGAGGAGTTATAGATGATGTGATACGAGGAATTCGTATCGAGCAAAGAGCAAGTTATAAACAAGATAGAGTTAGGAGGGATTTCAATTAAGGACTCAGGTGGTGGCTGAGTTGTACAAACCTTTGTATGGGCGAGGGTTTTGTGCTTGCACTCAGTTTATCACATTAATAATCATTGGAATGTTTGTGTCGTGCTATTTGGTATATGCCTATTGAGAATGTAATTTTTTTTCTCATGTGTATAACAGATAGGTAGAGTATAGTTAGAGAATATTATAAGGTTAAGTGCGAGTTCTTAAAACTCATACTTATGGTTGGTTCATGACTCATAATTATATGGTATGTTTTGAACCCCTCAAATGAATGGACGCCTTTATGGTGCGACTAGGATAAGTTCTTAAACTCATATGATTGTGGCAAGTTCTGAACTCATAGCGTGTGGTAAGTTTGTTTAACTGGGTATAGATAAATGTAAATGGAGTATTGAGGATGATAGGAATAGATAGACCTATTAAGCGATGGATCATTATAGAAAGTGGAGTTGATGGTGGAAGCATAGGTATTCTAAATCTACTAGCTATGCTAGACTTTCGAAATTTATTGACTTCGTCTTTGATGTTTACACTTTTATTTTCTTGAAAACATTGGATCAATTGATGGAACCAATGAGTTTTAACAACAAATTGTTATTCGTATATGTCATGCTAATTGCTTTTGGCTAGACAAAATGATTTTGCAATATATAAAATGTATTTTATATCATTAATGCATCATGTAACACAGTGCAAAGATGATAAAAATGATGGAGTCATCAATGCAAGTATTACTAGTGTTGGATGTGATCTAAGGATTGTCGACCCACTATGGTATGATGTAGTATGATAAAATCACCAAATGACGGAATCCTCAATGATTTGTAAATATCTGATGCGGTATCATAACGTCGCCATAAAAAGATTTTTGAGATTTCTTTAAGATATGAGAATACATATGTATGTATGTATATATATATATATATTTGATTGATGTTGAATTGTTGTAGAGGTCTATGCTATTTGATTTATTAGACAAATATTGAAAGATGTTCATGAAATTCAAGAGTTTCTTGAGAAGTTATGCTAAACCAAATTGTTTTAGTGCGGATTGAGATGTTGAAAAATTTGAGATGAACAACCCTTTTATAGGGGATTACGCGGAGGCGTTGAGATGTTTATGCACAATACATTTTATGCGAAGGGTGATCACCCTAAGTACGAGGAGTCCCTATAGTCTTATGACTGTTAAAGTTTGAGTTGAAAGATTACTTATAACTATGGACATACGCATAGCGTTTAAATATTTGTGCACAATACATCGTACGAAGGGCTTAACACCATAAGTACGGGGGTCCTTATAGTCTTATGACTGTTAAAGTTGAAGTTGAAAGATTACTTGCAACTGTGGACATAGTTCATGGTCTTATGACCCTCAGCATGATTTGGAATCTTTTAAATTCCTGTTATTCATATCGCTTCCCAATTATTGAGCAATTGTGGAAGATTCTTGATATTCTAAAAGGTGAATGTGGTAAGGATGATATTCCTTAGAAAGAAGTGAGTCGTAAAATGCGACACTGAATGATGAATATGTTGAATAAGTGAGAAAAGAGATTTCGAAGTGAGAAGGATATGAGTTATCAAAGAATAATGTAAAACATTTAATAGAAAAGTTAATAATTGTAGAAAGATCTTTGTGGAAAGAAGTGGTTATAAAACCCAAGGAATGAATAGAGTAGTGACGTAAAAAAAATCTATTTTGTTAGATTGAATGAATAAAAATTTCAAGGACGAAATTCTTAGAAGAAAGGGTGAATGTAATATCCCGAGTGTTTATGATAGCGATTCTTAGAAAAGGAAATGAATGGGTTAAGAATATAATACTCAGAATATATTGAGTTCAAGTGAAAGTTATGAAATGAAACCTACAATTTGTTAAAGTAATGAATGTAGTAGGAAATATAAAACCTATATTAGATAAAATGATGAAAGATTACTCTGAGTTATTTGTTTAATTTGTATCTTTGATTCTGGGGACAGAATCTTTGTAAGTAGGGAAGATTGTAATGAATGAGTGGTTTGAGTTGTGATTCTGAGGACAGAATCCTTGTAAGGAGGGAATGATGTAACAATCCAGATTTTTAATTATAATATTTAAATATTTATTGAATTATATAAATATTTAATGGATGTGTTTATCGTTGAATAAGTATTTGTTTAATTAATTTGATAGGAATTGATTATTTATTTGTTTAATAAATAATTAATGAGTTAAGGAAAGTAATTATTTTGAAATAATAATCTAATTTAATTTAATAATTAAGTTAGAGAGTTTATAATGATTAAATAAATTATTATATTATGTAATGGATTGTTATTAGAAGTAATTAAATTAAGTATGAAAACTTACTTAAATAAAGTGTGACAAATAACTATGTTATAAGGAGTTATTAAAATAAATTAAAGTAGTTTAATTTGATTTGTGCCAAACAAGACTTATTGGTATTAAGTGTTTAACTTTTAAATGGTTTTTACCAAACAAAGCCCTACGGCTTTTGGATTTTGAAATTTAAATTATTAATAAATAAAATATATATATTTATAAGTTATACGTTTTATAACCGATGTCAATTATTAGGCTTATTATGGCCATAACCGTTCTTGTGTTTATGACTGAGTTATCAGTTGGGTTTTAGGTTTACGTCTTATTGTTAAACTTGAGTCTAAGAAAAGAGTTGTCTGCTAAAAGAAGGGTTCAGAGATTTTGAGAGAGTCTGAGAAAGAGAAGCAACAAGAGCTGAGTTCTTCAAGCTATTATAAGAGTTTAACACGAATTTCTTAACAACAAAAGGTATGTCTATGACCTTAATACTAGATACACATATAATTTATATGTCTCTGTGTATTTCTTTTTCACTGAGTAGAAGGTTTTTACAAAATTCTTGTAAAACTATATTTTTGTAATTGTTATACTGGCATATATAGATATGTGATTGTATGTGTAGTATGCTTATAAGATTTCATGTTAATTACATGTTAAAGAAAAAGGAAGTGGAATTACAGTGAACATATATGTATAAGCGTGGTGGTTTTAAAGTACCAAATATTATACTTGCATTGTATGATAATCATGAAATTGAACTGTGATTATATGAATTGGGTAAGAATTTAATAGAATATAGTTAGAATAAATCAAATTGTTTTATAACTATGATTACAGTGCTCACTGTGTTAACAATGGAGTTTTTGGGTTTAAACTATGGTTTCAAGGATTTAAATTATTATTTAACTGTTTTAAATTGGTATATATATGATAAGTAAATATTTATGAGTAATACTTATAAGTTTTACGTCTTAATTTAGATGTTAGTAGTAGTAATTAGTCCAGAATTTAGTTATTCTGTTCTTCATGGTTGGGTTCTGCAAGTTTCGGCGCCCCAGAGCCAAAAATGGAGACCCAGCGCCAAAATTCGCGCCCCAGCGCTAAAATTCGCACCCCAACACTGAAATTTGCGCCCCAATGCCAATCTCTGCTCTTGGCTTTAATCTGTTAGCCTAGTTCTCGCCTTGTGTGGCTGAGGACAAAAATCTGAGTCGGACAGTTTTGGCCTCTTGTAGTAAAACTGCCATAACTTTCTCATACGAACTCCGATTGAGTTGATTCAAGATGATCCGAAACGAGGACGAATAGACCTACAACTTTAATGCTTTAAGATATTTAATTTGAGGTCTATAACAGTAGTCAAAATTGTCATCTTTAGAACTATTGTGTTTTTTAGGGGCAATCGGAGGATCGGGCATATGCATATGCATGTGTAGTGCTCTTGACGATAAAAGATGATGTCCTAAGTTACAAAACATGTATGTTAGTAAATATAATGATGCTTAACATTAATAAATAATATATTAGATAAGTTATTGAAGCATAGTAAGCATACACAAGAGAGGCAAATCGGGCGTGTGACGAATAAATGTCAAAACGCCGTGCCAAGTGTTAACGAACTTAAAAAGTGTTTCAATTCAATTGAAATGAATATTATAGGATATGAAATGGGTTTAACATAAAACCAATAAGTAGTCCTAGCAAGACTTAAGCACTTGAATGAACTTCAAATATGAAATACAGTGAGATATAAGTTGAAAGTTAACGCAATCTAATTGAACATTTTGTGCTAATTAATATGAAAGATTATGGGATGTGAAGTAGAGTCTACATTACAATTACTATGTGTTGTTATGTGACTAATAGTTGATGTATATGATTATATAATTGTGTAGGGCACGTGAAGTGCAGATAACTGTAAGCTGTTAAACTGTTATTGGTAAACAACGATCAAGGCAAGTCTTTCGGTTCCTATTTGTTACATGGACTTGATGAAATATTTTAAATTGCATGATATGTTATACATGTTGAAATCATGAAATGTTAAAGTCAATATATGACTGCATTATTTTGGCTAAGTAATGATGATTGAGTAAGGAACTCGATCTTTATATTTCTATGTGAATTAAAAGCATGTATGCCATGTTACTTTAATGAGATGTATATCGAGCATGTTATTATGTCTTTATGTGATGCATGAAAAGCTGTTAGACTTTCTTTGGGTTTGTCGAGCTCACTCTTGCAAATAACCACTTTTGCAGGTTAAGATTTTAAGGTAAAGATATGTGCTAAGTGAGTTATAGAGATCTATATTCACGAAGATTTACTTATGTTTTATGAGAAATGTATTTTATATTTTGAACGTAACATGTTGTTGAATTGTAAGTTGAGTTATCCGATGTATATGGATATTTAGTTATGATGTAAGACTTTGTATAGTCATTTTGTTGTAACGATTCATGATATAAGATTGAATCAAAGAGATGTAATGTAAAGGTTGCAATTCAGGGCAAGAAAGAAGGAAATGTATAAACGTTTTAAATATTACACAATTTTAGTGTTTTTAATATCTAATAATGATGTAAAATTAGAGATTTAATGTATGGTTAACGACCGAAGTCGAGATTTAAATGGTATGAATTTTGGGGTCGTTACATAATTTACGAGCATGATCTGTGCAGCATGAATTAAGAGTAGTATCTATAATGTCATTGATTTAAGCTTACGTTTTATACCTGCTGGCCGGTGTCCACATCTAATGTGACGCCCCCAAAATTAGGTATACGTCACCCATCTTGGGTCGCCACTACATGGTACATAAATTCAAATACAACTTACTAATATAACTGTCGTGTACAATACGACATAAATTGTGAGTTTGAATATAAATATTATCTACTAGATATTATACAAACTCAAAAGGAGTCCTCATTACAACTATTATCACCTTTATTTCACGAGAATAGTGAGGACTACTAATGCTATCCTACGGACCATTACTCCGTTCCCCGAGGCTCGTCCCGGCTATGTTCTCATTTTCTGAAGAAAACGGTGAAAAAAAAGGTGAGCTCAACTAGCCCGATAAGAAATATTATGACTAAGATAATGCGAGAATAAATTATCATTAGCCTTCAACAGTGTTAAAGCGATAAAATACAATAGACAACCGGTTTAAGCTGCGATGAATATGCAATCCATTAAAAAATCAAGTAGAGAATAAAGTCTACTATCTTTTAGGTTTTAAAAGGTTTTCATCAATTTTTATCATTTGAGACTCGACAATAAATAAACCACCACATCTAATCATCCTGTACCACGGTCGAGGATTTTCATCAAATTATCAATGGTCATGACTATCTTAGAATCACCCCTGGTCATAATCATACCAAAACTATCCATCCTTTGCATTACAGCCTTTGAGGACTTTTATCACATCATTTATAAAAGCCATGATTATCCAAGAATGATCCACAGTTATAATCATACTAAGTTCATCTATGCACGTAAGCCGAAGATAACATAATATAACATGAGGATGATGACAATGACATAATAATTCAATAAAACAAGTTCAAGAATTATTTAATCCATGAATTATTAACATCAAATTGTCAACAAGATCTTTGTTTTGTAAAGTAAAATTCAAGAATGATCGGAAGAATATTTCCGTGAAAAGATCTTTGGATGAAACATGAAATATCGAGGATATTCTACTAATTTCATGGAGTATAGAAGTCAAAGTTTTAACCAATTTGGGTATAATAAAGAATGGAATAACAAAAGAAATCACCCGTAAATGCGGTACTTTGCATAGGCGAGGTTATTCAGCGAAGAATAATAATAACGGAACCGGTCGGTGAAATTCACGCAAGCGGGATGTTCAACGAAGAATAATAAAGATGGAACCGGATCCGGTGTAAAAACACAGACAGATAGGATATTCAAGAGAATGATAAAAGCGGAACCGGTCGGTGTAAAACACATGACGAGGATGTTCAAGCGAGAATAATAAAAAGCGGAACCGGTCGGTGTAAAAACACATGACAGGATGTTCAGCGAGAATAATAGAAGAATGTCACCAAGTATAGGGTAAATGGCAGCGTATCTGAGTTATTCAATGAGAATAATAAGAATGGAATAACATAAAGATTTCACCAAGTATAGGGTATCTGGCGTATACGAGGTTATGTATAGGGTATGCCACTTTTACGAGTTATTCAACAGAATAATAATGAATGGAATAATGAAGTTCTCTTCAAGAAGAAAGAATAACACCCTACTAGTAAAAGGCTGAATATAGAAGTAGTGAAGTAGCGAGAATACTCTTCTTCTTTCTATAATTTTCTCTCTATAGCTTCTCTCTATAATTTCTCTCTCTAGAGTTTCAATGAATTAAGTAAGAAAATAATGAAGGAATGAGCTTTATTTATAGGAAAATGGAATGCATAGTAACTAATCCATGAGCGGTCAGATTGATTTACTTTAATCGTGACGGTCCATATTTAAAGAAAAATCTTTTAAATAAAATATAATATATTCTATTTATATAAAAACATTTTACTATGCAAAAACACTTATGCAAAACTTATTATGCAAAACACTATGCTGACATTTATGCATAATAAAATATAATATATACTATTTATAGAATAACTTTAATAAAGTATTCTATTTTATATAAAAGATGTTTACATTTTATTACGTTAATAATCTGAATAAAACAAAAGCGTCATTATCATTATAATAATTCATATTATTAATCGTGATAATGGAATCAAAGTGAGTGACTTCTCACATAAGCATCGATAATCAATACTGGTGTCTTACTATGCACCCACACTTATTCTTTGTACTTTTACTACTAGAGTAGTTCAGCGGTAACCACGGTAAAACTTTCGTAGTTATTTCAATAAAATATTTTTGTCGCGTTTTCTCGATCAAATGATAATTACATTGTGGGGTCCACTGATGATTGGTAGTTTGCGAATATTCCTGCTAAGCAAGAATATTCCCAGAGCCAATCGAATATAATATAACCACTTGCATACTTTGCAAAATTTATAAATACTACCCACAACTATAATATTATCTCAAATTCACACCATAATATTAAAAATTATTTTGACAAAATTTAAATCTTTATTGATAAAATCTGGGGTCTCCTGATCTCCCTCCTTATGGAATTTAGCCCTCGAAATTAGAAGTGCGATACTGATATGATAAAGAGATGAGGATACCTTGAATACCTTTATCGTTAAAAATATTAAATTCAATCATTTGCAATCCAGGCGAAGATATTCATTAACAATTCATCTTTGCACTCTGGGCCAAAGATATATAAGCTGTAAAACCAATAATCTTTGAGACTCGACTTAATAGTATCACAACCATGAATTATCCATGCACTTCTTGGCTAAGGATATTCGTGTTTTCAATCTGATCATGATTATCTGAATAATCCGTGGTCATAATCATACCAAGTCCATCGATGCACTACTGACCCAAAGATGACTTTTACCACATCCATGAATTAATATTTCATTCTTTGAGACTCATTTCGATAATTAATCCATATCATCGAATCATCCACCTTTCTACTCGGCCGAGGATATTCATTAGTATCACGACCACGAATTATCCATGCACTACTGACCAAAGATAATCGTGTATTCATTAGTATCACGACCACAAATTATCCATGCACTACTGACCCGAAGATAATCGTGTATTCATTAGTATCACGACCACAAATTATCCATGCACTACGGACCGAAGATAATCGTGTATTCATTAGTATCACGACCACAAATTATCCATACCACTACGACCGAAAGATAATTGTGTATTCATTAGTATCACGACCACAAATTATCCATGCACTACTGACCAAAGATAATTGTGTATTCATTAGTATCACGACCACAAATTATCCATACTACGACCAAAGATAATTGTGTATTCATTAATATCACGACCACAAATTATCCATGCACTACTACCAAAGATAATTGTGTATTCATTAGTATCGCGACCACAAATTATCCATGCACTACGACCAAAGATAATTGTGTATTCATTAGTATCACGACCACAAATTATCCATGCACTATGGCCGAAAGATAATTGTGTATTCATTAGTATCACGACCACAAATTATCCATACACTACTGGCGAAGATAATTGTGTATTCAATTACGGTTATGATTATATGAAACAATCCACAGTCATAATCATACCAAGTCCATCTATGCACTTCTGAGGCCACGAGATGACTTTCAACATAATATAAGCATGAGGATAATGATATAAAGAATCAATCAAATGAGATAAAGGATAAATATTAAAACTTTTATAATATAATTTATCCGAGATTCAAGAATATCCCCATGTTTTCAATCTTAATAATCTCATAATCTAATATCATTAATATTATAACAATATTTTAATCACTTCTTAAATTTATAAACAATTTATCTCAATTGTTTACGCTTTACCATATAATGCATTTAATCATTCAAAAATGCCATACTCATAAGATATCATCACCAATTATCAAATCCTCATCAAAAAAAATATGCATATACTCTATATAGGATTCTCTAGCCATAAAATCCTATTTTCAACTTTGTTACTTCACATAACATATTTAACTCATATGTTCGTAACTAAACTATTTTCATGAAAAATACCAAATTAGTCCCAAAAATATTTCTTTTCTGGGATTTAGCATAATATAGTCCCATAATGAAAATATATTTTTCTCGGAATTTTTAAAATTCATTTACTATTTTTCAAAAATCAATTTCTAATTAATTCCTTAAGAAATTAGCTACCTCAAGTTTAACTCCAAAAATTCCCAAATCTTGGCAGGATCTTACACATGTTAACGTGAGCTTCTATTTTAAATTTCATGGTCATCGGAGTTATAGAGAACTCGGTTATAGCGTTTTAAATCGGAAAAACCTAAATATTGAAATAGTCATAACTTGCTCATTTTAAGTCAGAATGAGCTCATTTTTGGACAGGAGGTACTTTATACCATATACTTTCATGTCCCAAAAACCCAGAATTTTTCTCATAATTTAAGTGGCCGAAACAGCCCTCTAAAATCATGGGCAGTAGCTTTTTTTCGTTTTTGCAGCTTTGCACTCCTTTGCTAAAATCAGTCCACACAAAATCTACAACACCTTTTCCAGTAATTCCACTTGGATTAGTTAGGTAACTCATAGATCTAACTCTAGGACTTGACCACATTCAAAAATTCAAAATATAATAAGAGATATGGTCAATTGAATTTCATATTCGTTTTCACCAAAATCGATTTTCAACTCTTTGTGATTTCTAAGAAACTTTCATGTTTTCACATACTAACCAACATAACTCATCATAAAACTTACTAATACTTCATATACCCATGATTTTATTAGTTCTACACTTTTATTATGACTTTCATCATAATCCACGTAAAGCAGATCCTTTTAGTTGAAGAAATATTTGAGGGTTTAAGAAATGGGTTTTATCTTTGGGGTCAATACAAAATTCGATTTCACGCTCTAGGGTAGGCTAGGAAATCTTCAAGAAATCGTCAAGAAATTTATTAATGATAGAAATATCATTCAAAGCGCTACTCTTATCCAAGACTTGGATAATACGTTACATTGATACCAAGTTGTGACTTCTATCCCTTAACCTAGATAGCACCTCACAATGATACCTATAAACTTGCCATCTTCATTCACGATGTCGCCTCTGAGAAAGAAATCCGGCCGGTGCATTCCACACAAGGAAGTCAACAACGAAAGGATCGGGGCTCTTTACTTATGGACGATATAATGATGATTAACTTTAGGGTTTGGTTACTTTGAATTTAAGTATAATGAGGTTGGTTAAATATGAAAGCTAACAACCTTACGAAAAGAATAATGAGTAGTTAATCAATCATTTTCAAAAATTACCTCAAAGGCAAGTATTTTCAAAGAGACAATATCGACGAAGTAGCGTGAAAGTGTTTATTTGAAACAACAAGATTAATAAGCGATTGGAGGTAGTGAAGGTTTCTACTAACGAAGTTTGAAGATAAGTCAAAGTTTAACTTCTTGAATCAAATTTAAACGTTGAACACAACTAGGTGAAATAAAAAGTGGGTAGAACTTGTATTGAATAAAGTATAGACTTAGCATTAATTTATAATTAACTTTTGCAGTAATAACCCGTTGGGTTTCTCAAATAAACGCTCTCGCTTAAATTATCGAGTTTGACTTTACTATAGGTACATTCCACCCTTAAGTGCTTCTTCACATTCGATCCATGATTTGAATCATTATTCTCGATCCATGAATCGAATTCGGGTTGGCCGCTATATGCGAGGTAATTAGAATTCGATGTTAAGTTTCTCAATTCTTGTCCAAAAAGCAAAGTCCATTTCATCTATTTTGGCTTTATTGGATCGGACGTTTTTTTCTACACTATCAACGCGTTGTTATGGACTTTTACCCATGCATCGTCTATTCTCCTTCGTTCGAGTTGTTTCTTCTTTTGGTGATCTTTGATTTTTAAATTCTCGATTCAACTTTAATATCTTACACCGCCAAAGCGTGATTTTGTTCGAGCATCACATATCGGGTAACCCAATTTTGAATTGTTGTATCCCTTTGTTCCTGACCAGTTTGCCGTTCTTGACTTTGTTCTTCTAGCTCACGAACACGATTTTGTAATTCTAAGTTTTGATCATAAATTTCTTCTAACCAATTCTCCTCGGGTTCCTCCTCTTTCTTTCCTCTTCTTCCTCACTTTCATTGCTACCTCTGCAACTAGCTAAGGTGCAACAATTAGTTCTTCATTCACTTACGTGGATATCTCTAATTTGTTCCTCGTCGACCTTTGCATTAACACGATTAGTGATTAAAGGTGTCTAGCGGTCACATTCACTCCATTGTGAATATTTTAATTTGCCATTTCAAAACCTTGCCTACAACATGAGGGTTAATTAATATATCAAATATTATCCCTATACTACGTGAGCCAATTAAATACCAAATAAACTTAGGTAGGTCATACTAGCGAAGGAATTTCCGTCTCTCCCCTCCCTAGTTCTTATCTCACATCTTAGCCGGGGATCATATCCTAAGCTACGATACCTGTTGTGGCGCCCCCAAAATTAGGTATCGTCACCCATCTTGGGTCGCCACTTACATGGTACATAAATTCAAATACAACTTACTAATATAAGCGTAGGTATGCAATCGACATAAGCGTGAGTTTGAATACAAATATTATCTACTAGATATTATACAAACTCGAAAGGAGTCCTCATTACAACTATTATCACACTATTTCGCAGAATAGTGAGGACTACTAATCTTATCCTCCTACGGACCATTACTCCGTTCCCAGGCTCGTCCCGGCTATGTTCTCATTTCACGAAGAAAACGGTGAAAGAAAAGGTGAGCTCAACTAGCCCGAAGAAATATTATGACTAAGATAATGCGAGAATAAATTATCATTAGCCTTCAACGATGTTAAAAGCGATAAAATACAATAAACAACCGGTTTAAGCTGCGGTGAATATAATGATCCATTAAAAAAATCAAGTAGAGAATAAAAGTCTACTATCTTTTAGGTTTTAAAAGGTTTTCATCAATTTTTATCATTTGAGACTCGACAATAAATAAACCACCACATCTAATCATCCACATACCACGGTCGAGGATTTTCATCAAATTATCAATGGTCATGACTATCTTAGAATCACCCCCTAGTCATAATCATACCAAAAACTATCCATCAACTTTGCATTCTGAAGCCCTTTGAGGACTTTTGTCACATCATTTATATCAAGTCGTGATTATCTTAGAATGATCCACGGTTATAATCATACTAAGTTCATCTATGCGTAAGCGAAGATAACATAATATAACATGAGGATGATGACAATGACATAATAATTCAATAAAACAAGTTCAAGAATTATTTAATCCATGAATTATTAACGTCAAATTGTCGACAAGAATCTTTGTTTTGTAAAGTAAAATTCAAGAATGATCGGAAGAATATTTCCGTGAAAGATCTTTGGATGAAGCGCAAATATCAAGGATATTCTACTAATTTCATGGAGTATAGAAGTCAAAGTTTTAACTTATTGGGTATAATAAAGAATGGAATAACAAAAAAGAAATCACCGTGCATGCGGTGCTTAGCATAGGCAGAGTTATTCAGCGAGAATAATAATAACGGAACCGGTCGGTGAAATTCTGCAAGCGATAGGATGTTCAACAGAGAATAATAAAGATGGAACCGATCCGGTGTAAAACACACGAGATAGGATATTCAGCGAGAATGATAAAAAGCGGAACCGGTCGGTGTAAAAAACATGCAGACAGGATGTTCAACGAGAATAATAATAAAAGCGGAACCGGTCGGTGTAAAACACTGTGACAGGATGTTCAACGAGAATAATAGAAGAATGTCACCAAGTATAGAAGGTAAAGCAGCGTATACGAGTTATTCAATGAGAATAATAAGCAATGGAATAACATAAGGATTTCACCAAGTATAGGGTATCTGGCGTATCTGAGGTTATGTATAGGGTATGCCACTTTTACGAGTTATTCAAGCAGAATAATAATGAATGGAATAATGAAGTTCTCTTCGAAGAAGAAGAATAACACCCCTACTAGTAAAAATGAATATAGAAGTAGTGAAGTAGCGAGAATACTCTTCTTCTTTCTATAATTTTCTCTCTATAGCTTCTCTACATAATTTCTCTCTCTAGAGTTTGATGAATTAAGTAAGAAAATAATGAAGGAATGAGCTTATTTATAGGAAAATGGAATGCATAGTAACTAATCCATGAGCGGTCCAGATTGATTTACTTTAATCGGCGGTCCATATTTAAAAGAAAAATCTTTTAAATAAAATATAATATATTCTATTTATATAAAACATTTTTCTTATACAAAACAAAATACTATGCAATACTTATGCAAAAACACTATGCAACACTATGCATAATAAAATATAATATATTCTATTTATAGAATAACTTTAATAAAGTATTCTATTTTATATAAAAGATGTTTACATTTTATTACGTTAATAATCTGAATAAAAAAAAGCGTCATTATCATTATAATAATTCATATTATTAATCGTGATAATGGAATCAAAGCTGGTGACTTCTCACATAAGCATCGATAATCAATACTGGTGTGTTCTTATGCAACCACACTTATTCTTTGTACTTTTACTACTGAGAGTAGTTCAGCGGTAACCACGGTAAAACTTCATAGTTATTTTAATAAAATATTTTTGTCGTTTTCTCGATCAAACAATAATTACATTAATGAGGGTCACTGATGATTGAGTAGTTATGCGAATATTCCTGCTAAACCAAGAATATTCCCTGACCAATCGAATATAATATAACCACTTGCATACTTTGCAAAATTTATAAATACTACCCACAACTATAATTTTATCTCAAATTCACACCATAATATTAAAAATTATTTTGACAAAATTTAAATCTTTATTGATAAAATCTGGGTCTCACACAATAGTATTATTCAGTATAACTTCACGCCCGTTATTTATAAATAACTTATACTTGTCGTTTTTCTTCATCCAATCACTTTCCGTTATGGGGCCCACACAAGGTTGCTTCGCAGTAAATGCTAATATTCCGTCGTAAGAATATTCCACGACCAAACGAATATTCTCCGATAAAAATGAATATTTTATAACCACTTGCTTATTTAAAATATTTGCGCATTTTAGCCATAACTAACCACATTAATCAAATCAACCCTTACTATTTCAAAATAATAAATAGAGGAAATTAAATTTCATTTATTAATAATTTGGGGTCTTACAACCTCCCCTCCTTATGAAACTTCGTCCTCGAAATTGACGTACGTACCTGGTGTTTCGAAAAGGTGAGGATACCTCGCTTTCATTTCCATTTCCAACTACCAGGTCATTTCCTCAATAGCATGGTTCCTCCACAAAACTTTAACTTGTGGTATGACCTTTTGTCGTAGGGACATGCTCTTTCCTATCCAAGATCTTGGACAGTACCTCCTAATACGTTAAGTCTTGACTATCTCGTCGATTCTAACTCAATAACGTGGTTCGAGTCTTTCATATATTTACGTAGCACAGATATATGAAAAACATTATGAACACGAGATATACTTGGAGGTAACGCTAGTCTATAGGCTACATTTCCTATTCGATCAAGAATCTGAAATGGACCAATAAATCGTGGATTGTGCTTTCCTCTTTTCCCGAATCTTGTAACTCCCTTCCATGGAGCAACTCTTAACAATACACGATCTCCAATACTAAATTCCACGTCCTTTTGATGAAGATCCGCATAACTCTTTTGTCGATCCTGTGCCGTTTGTATATGTTGTCGAATCATTTGGATATTTTCTGTAGTCATACGTACCAACTCGGGTCCCAACAATGTTGCTTCATCAGGTACTAAAGAAGCTAATCTTTTTATTCAAGGTCTCTCCCTTAAAAGAATTAAAGCTATTACTAATAAAAAATGGTATATCTCTGTGAATCTAGTTATTGATAAAACTTTCTCCATACAGCTTCCTGCCCTAGTTGAGGAGAATTCCACCAATGGTAAATACTTATCCCAACTCCCTTTGAAGTCTAGGACACAGAGTCTTAATAGATCTTCAAGAGTTTGAATAATCCTCTCCGATTGTCCGTCCGTTTGAGGATGGTATGTCGAACTAAATCGTAAATCCGTGCCCATAGCTTTTTGCAAGCTAACCCAAAATCTTTAAGTGAATCTTGGGTCACGATCTGAAACCATAGATACTGGCATGCCATGAAATCTCACAATCTCATTTACATACATATGAACAAGACGTTCAAGGGATTAAGTTTCCCGTATCGGCAAGAAATGAGCAGACTTGGTTAATCTATCAATAATAACCCAAATAGCATTTATGCCTTGAGAAACCGTGGGAAGACCCGTAACAAAATCCATGGTAATGTATTCCCACTTCCATTTCGGAATCTCAAGTGGTTGCAATGGGCCCTTAGGCACTTGATGCTCCGCCTTTACACGTTGACAAGTTAAACACCTCGAGATAAACTTTGCAATCTCTCTCTTCATATTGTTCCACCAAAATGTATGTCGAAGATCACGATACATTTTAGTACTTCCAGGATGGATTACAAATGGTGTATTGTGTGCCTACAACATGATCTTGTACTTCAAATCAAAATCATTAGGAACACAAAGTCTGGAGTGGACTCGAAGTATTCCTTCTTCATCGATTCTTGCTTCTGGAATAGTACCTTCTTGCACTTTCTTCTTCATACGCATCAAGTCTGGATCTGTGGATTGAGCAACTTTAACTTTTTCGATTAAAGTTGATTCTATACGTATACTTGACATCATTGCATGGGTCCCCGAAGTCTTGAATTCTATCTTCATCTTTTGTAAATCACACCAAATGTGTGAGACCCCGAATTTTATGAAATAAAAGTATTCAATTTTTCTATTTTGGTAAATAGTTAAATTGATAAAAGTTTAAAGTTAAGGGTAATATGTGAATTTTTGTTTTTTTTGCAAAGTAAGCAAGTTGATATAAAATATTCGATTAGTCGGGGAATATTCTTTTTGTCGGGGAATATCCGTACGATGGTACAATCATTGGTGGACCCCACAACGAAATTATTGTCGGATTGAGAAAACGACAAAAATATTTTTATGAAAATAATGGCAGAAGTTTTACCGTTAACTGTTGAAACACCTGGTGTTAAAAGTACAGTAATACGAGTAGTTGTATAGTTGCACACGATATTGATTATTGATGCTTACGTAATAAGTCACTCAGTTTTGCTTTATTGGTATTATTAATGTAATAAAACAGAAAAGCTTTTTATATAAAATAGATTACTTTTATAAAGTTATTCTGTAAATAGAATATATTATATTCTATTATGCATAGTGTTTTGCATATAGTAAAATCTTTTTTATATAAAATGAGAATACTTTTATAAAGTTATTCTATAAATAGAATATATTATATTCTATTATGCATAGTATTTTGCATAGTAAAATCTTTTTATATAAAATGAATACTTTTATAAAGTTATTCTATAAATAGAATATATTATATTTTATTATGCATAGTGTTTGCATAGTATTTTGCTTAGTGTTTGCATAGTAAAATCTTTTTATATAAAACAGAATACTTTTATAAAGTTATTCTATAAATAGAATATATTATATTTTATTATGCATAGTGTTGCATAGTGCCTGCATAGTGTTTTGCATAGTAAAATCTTTTTATATAAAACATAATACTTTTATAAAGTTAATCGTTTTATTAGATTATAAATAGAATATATTTTATTTTATTTAAAAGATTTTGCTTTAAATATGGACTGTCAGATTAAAGTAAATCAATCTGGACCATTCATGGATTAGTTACTATGCAGTCCATTCTTCTATAAATAGAAACTCATTCATTCATTATTTCTTACGAATTCGCTGAAACTCTAGAGAGAGAAACTATAGAGAGAGTTCTTCTTCTATAATCTTGAGCGTATTTCTTTAGAGTTTAAGAAAGCTTTGAGCGTAATGCAAGTTTTCGTCAGTATATTTCGCCCTACCGATTGGAATACTTTTCTTTTTTAAGGTAGGGATATAATTTGCGTACTTTCGTTAAGGATATTATTATTATTTATTATTACATTGGAATAACTTTTGTATCTGCGGACTACCTATACTTGGTGAAATTCTTACATTATTCCATTTTTATTATTATGTTGGAATAACTTTGTTTATGCAAAATCTTTTGCATACATGGTGAAATTCTTCTAATATTCCGTTCTTTATTATTACGCCGAAAATATCACATGCATGCGTTTATCTTGCGGGACTGGTTCCATTATTTATTATTACGTCGAATATATCACATACATGCGTTTATCTGGGACTGGTTCCATTATTTATTATTACGCCGGAATATCCCACATGCGTGCGTTCTGTGGGACTGGTTCCATTATTTATTATTTTGTTGGGAATAACTTTTGTTGGGTGCACTCTATATTTATGGTGAATCCTACATTATTCCATTCTTTATTATTACATTGGAATAACACATACATGTGGATTACCACATGCATGGTGAATGATCCTTCGTATTCATACGAATAGTATTTTCATTAAAGGGGTTTACGCGAAAGGCGATTCGTAATTTTCTAACCTCAAAATTGCGGAAAAATTTAAAATGATAATTTGATGAGTTTTCTAGATTGTGTCCAAAAATGGCAATTTTGGATGTATAGATTAAGAGTTATGGATTTTATGGGAAAAGACTATTTTAAAAGTAAACCCTTCTCCTTGTGGTTAACTCCAAAATTGGTGAAATTGTTATTGGGAGTACATGTATATAACAGGAGTATACCCTATAAATTTCAGAATTTTTGGACAAAAGTACAATTTATGATAAATATCTAAATATTCTGCAGTTTTAGCCATATGAAAAATAGTAAATGAATTTTAAAAATTTTGAGAAAAATATATGTTCAAGATGGGACTATATTCTGCTTAATCCCAGAAAAGAATAATTTTTGGGACTGATTTGGTATTTTTCATGAAAGTAGTTTAGCTACGAACATATGAGTTAAATATGTTATGTGGAGTTGAAGAATTGGTAAATAGGATTTTATGGCTTGGAAATCTATATAAGGTATATCTTGATTTTGATGAGTAATTGATTCTTTGGTGATGAAATCTTATGAGTATGATATTTTGAATGATTAAATGCATTATTTGGAAAAGTGTAAAACAATTAAATGTAATTGTTTATAAGTTTAAGAAGTGATTAAAATATTGTTATAGTATTAACGATATTAGATTATGATTTTGTTAAGTAATTGACAATGTCCGGATAAATTTAAAGTCTTTAATATTTATCCTTTATTTAGTTTGATTAATGCTTATAATATTGTCATCATCCTCATATTTATATTATGTTGAAAGTCATACATATTTGTAGTGCATAGTATGAGCGGACTTGGTATGATTATATGACCGAGGATTATTCGGTATAATCATGGTAGTAATGTTGCAAATGATGTGGAAAAAGTCCTCATTGGTCTAGTAGTGCATTGATGGACAATTTTGGTATGATTATGGCTATGGATTCTCTTGACCAAGGGTGCAAAGATGAATTGTTTTATAGCATGATCGGGACCGTTGATAAAAACACGATTATCTTTTGCCCGTAGTGCATTGATAATTTGTGGTTGTGATCTTAATGAAAAAGTCTTCATTGGCGTAGTGCATTGCATTGATGGAGCGCTTTTTGGTATGATTATGGCTATGGATTCTCTTCGGCCAAGGGTGCAAAGATGAATTGTTTTATGGCATGATTAGGACCGTTGATAAAAACACGATTATCTTTGGCCCGTAGTGCATGGATAATTCATGGTCGTGATACTAAAGAATATCCTTTGCCTGTAGTGCAGGGATGATTCGATGATGTGGATTATTTATTGAGTTGAGTCTCAGCAATGAAATATTAATTCATAGATGTAATAATAATAAATATCTTTGGCCGTAGTGCAAAGATGATTTAATGATTCTGGCGAGGAATTGTGATTTGGTATAACCATGATTTTGATGTTTCGGTGAAGTTAGGAGATGAAAAATATCTTAAATCCCCAGTACGAAGAGAATTTAGAATCACAATTGTGATTATGAGTTATTCACATGATCGTGGGACGGGGAATTGTTGATTGATGTTCTGAGGATAAAACATTATTGGTGGACTTTTAACATAGAGAAGATAATAGACCTTATGGTCTATTTGACTCTTCTAATGGATTGCTCATTCCATCGCTGACTATGGTTGAAAAGTTTTATCATCTACCATATGTTCTAAATCTCGATTTATTATTGATGAAAACTATTGATAATTTAATTATCTTTAGTTATGATATTCTTTCTTTGGGCTAGTTGTGCTCACCTTTTTACGCTTCACAATTCCTTTCGGGTAATAAGAGTGTTCTTAGAAAGAGTGTTGCAGTCAGTCAGGGAATAATGAGGAATAGAGCAGTGGTCTCTAGCTGTGGAGGTACTCCCTAAACAGTATAAAAAAGTGTGTTGTATTCTATACAACATTTAGTAGTTATATTTGGTGAATCAAATAGGGTGAGGTGAACCCAACTTTGGAAGGGTGTTTTGCCACTATCATATAAGATGTCTAATGACATACAACCTCGTGTTATCATAAGACAGGGTTGTGCGCATCCACTTATTGAGTATATCTACGGGCACTACCTATATGATCTTGGAGTTTCTTTGAAATATAATATTCACTTGGAGACAGTGGAGATAGTTATATGTCAAAAGAAGACTCACCATTGGAAAGAAGATGATAGTAATCTTCTCGTTTTTTTGGGTCTATTGGGTCAACCAAGGATAATTCTGTGGCCATATGATATCTATTATAACCTAGACGCATGGCCTCCCATGTACGAAGGTTTCCTTGAGCACTTCCCAAAGATTTTAATTTCTAAAACAGTTTTTAACTATACTTTTATGTAAAGTACCATTGTAAGGTTGTGGTCGTGAGGCACCGTGAGAGTTACATACATTTGTATTAAAACTCACGATTAAGCGTGGTCGTATTCTATCTGACGATTTCAGCGATTAATATAAATGAAGTTGTATTTGAATTTTGTACTATGTATCTGGCGACTCAAAATGGGTGATGTATACCTAATTTTGGGGGCGTCACAAAATGGGCCTTTGTGTTGACAACATCGCACTCATTCCCGCGTATGATCTTCTACTCAATGCATTGGCTACCACGTTCGCTTTTTCAAGATGGTATTGAATGGTATGGTCGTAGTCTTTCAACATTTCGAGCCAACGTCGTTCTTAGCGTGTTGAGTTCTTTTGGGTGAAGAAATATTTGAGGCTTTTATGGTGCGAATATATCTCCACTTTCTCCCCATATAGATAGTGCCTCCGGATCTCTTTAAGCGAAAACGGTACAAATGCTAACTCTAGATCATGAGTAGGATAATTCCTCTCATATTCTTTAAGTTGTCGCGAAGCATAGGCTATGACTTTCCCACGTTGCATGAGAACACATCCTAACCCTTTGCCTGAAGTATCGATGTAGATAACAAATCCATCCGAACCAGATGGTATTGTCAAAACAGGTGTCGAAATGAGTCTCCTCTTGAGATCTTGGAAACTCTTCTCGCATTCCTCGCTCCATACGAATTTTGTATCTTTACGAGTCAGCCGAGTTAACGGAGTAGCAATTCGAGAAAATCCTTTCACAAATCTCCGATAATAACCAGCTAAGCCCAAAAAGCTACGTACTTCGGTCACTGATTTCGGTTGCTCCCAACTTTGTATTGTTTCAATCTTCGCCAGGTCAACAAATACTCCATGTTTTGACACCACGTGACCAAGGAATGCTACTTCCTCAAGCCAGAACTCGCATTTCTTTAGATTGGCATATAGCTTGTTATCACGAAGCCTTTGTAGTACCGGCTTCAAATGGTGCTCATGATCTTCACGGCTTTTGGAATATATGAGTATGTCATCAATAAAGACAACAACGAACTGATCCAAATAATCCTTGAATACTCGGTTCATCATATCCATGAAAGCCACAAGAGGATTAGTCAATCCAAAAGACATGACTAGGAATTCATAATGCCCGTACCGAGTTCTGAAGGCAGTCTTCGGAATATCCTCAGTTTTAACCTTCAGTTGATGATATCCAGAACGAAGACTAATTTTTGAAAAGAATTATGCTCCTTGCAACTGGTCAAACAGGTCATCAATGCGAGGTAGCGGATACCTATTCTTGATAGTGACATAGTTTAATTCCCGGTAGTCAATACAAAGTCACATACTCCTATCTTTCTTCTTTACAAATAAAACAGGAGCACCCCAAGGAGATGTACTAGGACGAATGAAATCGATGTCCAACAACTCCTGTAGTTGGACCTTTAACTCCTGAAGTTCAATAGGAGCCATTCGATATGGGATTTTAGAAATGGGCTTTGTACTAGGTTCAAGATCAATAAAGAATTCAACTTCACGTTCTTGGGGTAGACCGGGAAGTTCTTCAGGAAATATGTCAGGAAAGTCAATAACAACAGGAATATTATTCAAATCTGACGTGTCTTTATTCAAATCCATAACATGGGCTAAGAAAGCTTAATCTCCGTTTTTCAATAAACGAATAGCTTTATGACTTGATATAACAGTGATTGATTTTAATGGTTTAGTTTCTTGAATTCGAACAACAGGTTGTCTTGGAATATGAAAACTAACAACCTTACGAAAACAATCAATTTTGGCATGATGAGTAGTTAACCAATCAATCCCCCAAATCACATCAAAAGCAAG
Source organism: Panax quinquefolius (assembly GCA_020205615.1). Classification (NCBI taxonomy): domain Eukaryota; kingdom Viridiplantae; phylum Streptophyta; class Magnoliopsida; order Apiales; family Araliaceae; genus Panax; species Panax quinquefolius. The sequence continues at coordinate 9,177,826 of CM035174.1, read as the reverse complement.
TATCTTTAAAGAGATAAGGTCAACAGGTAATGTGATAGTGCCAACTTGGATCAAACAAGATTTATAAACAGTGGATGTGATGAAAGTTTCTCCTAACGGAGTTTCCACAGATAGGTTAAAGTCTAATTTCTCCGAAGTCAAATTTAAACGTTGAGCACAAGTAGGAGAGATAAATGAATGGGTAGCACCGGTATCTAGTAAGGTATAAACTTCACAAGAATTTATGATTAGCTTACCAGTGATCACCTCGTTTTGGTTCCTCGTATTTTGACTAGTCACGACAAACGCTCTTCCAGGAACCGTTGACTTTGACTTTTCTGGGACAGCCTTTTGAGTCACCATCCCCACTGGACTTTGTTTTTCTACAGTACAATCTCGAGCGATATGTCATTCCTTTCCACAATTATAGCATACCTTGAACTGTTGTGGACAGTTTGGGCTGATATGTCCCTCTTTTCCACATTTATAGCATACGACCGGTGGTCGTTCTCCTCCCTTAGAACCAGTTGCTTCTGGTGCTGACGTCTTCACATTGTCATTATTGAATCTCCCCTTTTTAAAATCTCCCCCCAACTCGCTTCTTCTATTCTCATGGCCATGATTACCACCAGAGTGGTTGCCGCTCTTGTCCGTATTCTTCTTTCTCCACTGGTTATCGTTGTTCTGATGACTGCTATCACCGGTATGATCCTGGTTGTGATCCCTCGGTTGACCGTACTTGTTATCTCGCTCTAATAATTGAGCCCTATTGACAACATCTGAATAGAGAGAAAATTTATGAGAAATGAGATATTGACGTATGCCGGGTTTCAAACCTCTCAGAAACATCCGCGTCATCGTTCCTCATTCTCCACCAAATGAGGTGCGAACACGGATAACTCCGCGAACTTCGCCTCGTCTTTGGGACACAAATCGCCATGTTGTTTTGTTCCAATCTAATAAACTCTACCTCCTTCATATGACGAACACTTTCAGGAAAATATTTGTCATTGAACAGTTTCTGAAATGTCTCCCAAGATATGCTGAGCGCGGCTAGATGGGTACGCTTTACAGATTCCCACCAGTAATCTGCCTCATTACGGAACATAAAAGTGGCGAATGGAACTTTCTGTTCCTCCGTGCATCCCAAGACATCTAATATCTTGGTAATTTGCTTGACTCACGTCTCTGCCTTAATCGGATCCAGCTTTCACCAGAATCCTGGTGGTCCCAACTCTTTGAACTACTTGGTTTTGATAAGCTGTGCGTTGCCATTGTTTCTTCCTATATTTTGAATAGGAATCTCCTTCGTCTGGTTTTGCATGAATCACAAAAAGCTTCTGAACATCTCATCGTTCATCGTCTGCTCAGTGGTGTTGTTTACAGGAGGAACATTGCCAACCTGTTGCACGTTCTACTCATTGGTGAGCAAAGGTGTCTCCACGGTCTCATTTACTCCACTGTTAACATTCTCAGTCGACATTCTCAAATACTGCCATAAAACAAGGGTTAATTTAACAAAATAACATATCACATAATATCCCTATATTATGATCGATCAACAAATAAGCTTAGGTAGGACACACTAGCGAATAATTTACTCGTCGCAGTTAAACTTGATAGTTATTATATTTTATCAGTTTAACACTGTTGAAGGCTAACGATAAATTATTCTGCATTATCTTAGTCATAATATTTCTTACTGGGCTAGTTGAGCTCACCCTTTCTTTCATTGTTCTCTTCAGAAAATGAGAACGTAGCTGGGACTAGTCGGGGAACGGAGTGATGGTCCTAGATAGTGCATTAGTAGTCTTCACTATTCTGTGAAATAGTGTGATAATAATTGTAATGAGGACTCCTTTTGAGTTTGTATACTCTCTAGTAGACAATATTTGTATTCAAACTCACAGTTTATGTTTTGTCGTATTGTACACGATAGTGGTATTATTAAGTTGTATTTGAATTCTGTACCATGTATCTGGCGACTCAAGATGGGTTATGTATACCTAATTTTGGGGGCGTCACAGTTGGTATCAAAGCTTAGGGATAGGATCCCTGGCTGAGATGTGAGACAAGAACTAGGAGGGGAGAGACGGGGAATTCCTTCGCTAGCATGACCTACCCAAGTTTATTTGGTATTTAATTGGTCAGTCAGAGTATAGGGATAATATGTGATATGTTAATTAACCCTTATTTTGTGACAGTGTTTGAAAATGGCATCTAAAAGTGCTGAGATAAGCAATGAAGCACATGAGACTGTTGAGTCAGCTCAACCAAAAGGTAACGACCAACAAGACGATAATAATCATCACCGTGTATAACGGCCGTGAACAATGATAACCATCGTGGGGAAATTATCATGCCAAGAATGGTAACCACTTCGGTGGTAATCATGGCCAAGATAATAGAAGTGGAAATTTCAAGAAGAGAAGGTCATTTAGCTCAATTTTGTCATATAGTGAAGTCAAGTCCAGCTGGAACGGTGGCACCAAAGGCGGATACGGATAAAACAAAGTCGGTAGTTTAAGTGAGAGCGTTTATCAAGGAACCCAAACGAGGTTATTACGGGTAAGTTAATCATAAACTCTTGCGAAATCTATACCTTATTCGATACCGGTTCTAACTATTCTTTTATCTCTTTTGCTTGCGCTCAACATTTAAATTTAACTTCGGAGAAATTAGACTTTGACTTATTAGTTGAAACTTCGATAGTAGAAACCTTCGTTACCTCCACTGTTTATAGATCTTGTTGATTCAAATCGACACTTTCACGTTACTTGTCAATCTTATCTCTTTGAAAATACTTGCCTTTGATGCAATTTAAAGAATCGATTGGTTAACTACTCATCATGCTTTTCGTAAGGTTGTTAGCTTTCATATTCCTAACCAACCTGTTATGCGAATTCAAGCAACCAAACCACTAAAGTCAATCATTGTCATATCAAGCCATAAGTAAAGAGCCCCGGTCCTTTCATTGTTGACTTCCTTGTGTGGAATGCACCAAAGCCAGACTTTCTGTAGGCGACGTCGTGAATGACGATGGCAAGTTGATAGGTATCAATGTGACGTACTATCCAAGACTTGGATGAGGGTCACAGTTTTGAATGATATTTCTATTGTTAATAAATTTCCTAACGTATTCTTGAAGACTTCTTAGCCTACCCCTAGAGCGTGAAATCGAATTTTGTATTGACCCCGGTACAAAACCCATTTCTAAAACCCTCAAATATTTTCTTCACCTAAAACGAACGTAACATGTGCCAAAGACATTGGCTTGAGTTGTTAAAGATTACGATCGTACCATTCAATATAATCGTGGGAAAAGCAAACGTGGTAGCTGACGCGTTATGTAGAAGATCATATGCATTTACGAGTGTGATGTTTTTAACACAAAGACCCATTCCGTATAACTTATAAATGATGAAGATAGAGTTAAAGACTCTAGGAACCCACATGAAGATAACGAATATATGAGTAGAATAGACTTTAATCGATAAAGTTAAAGGCCGCTCAAGCTACACACCAGGAACTGATGAATGTGAAGAAAAATGTTTAAGAAGGCGTTATCTCAAACCCTCAATTTAATTGGCCCATTTGAAATCCTCGATCGAGTAGGAACTGTGGCCTATAGACTCATTTTACCGCCAAGTATGTTACGTGTTCAGAACGTTTTTTTATGTATCGATGTTACGTAAATATGAGGACGATCCGAACCACATTATTTAATTAGAACTAAACGATATAGCAGAAGATTTAACGTATGAGGAGATACGTGTTAAAATCTTGGATAAGAAGGATCGTATTCAACACTCAAAGGTTATACCTCAAGAGTTAGAATGTGAAATGAAGTCAAGGTATCCTCATCTCTTCGGCATACCAGGTACGTACGTAAATTTCGAGGGCGAAATTTCATAAGGAGGGGAGATTGTGAGACCCCAGATTTTATGAATAAAGATTTAATTTTCTCGAAATATTTTTTTAATATTATGGTGTGAATTTGAGATAATGTTATAGTTGTGGGTAGTATTTATAAATTTTACAAAGTATGCAAGTTATCATATTATATTCGATTGGTCGGGAATATTTGTTTTATCAGGGAATATTCGATGCAGCGACACAATCATCAGTGGACCCCTAGCGGAATTATTATGTTCGATTGAGAAAAACGACAAAAATATTTTATGAAAATAACGGCGGAAGTTTTACAGATTAATCTTGTTGAACTACTCGGTAGTAAAAATGCGATGTCGTGTGGTTGTATAGTATACACACGGTATTGATTATTGATGCTTATGTGATAAGTCACTCGGTTTTGTTTTATTGGTATTATTAATGTAATAAAAGCGAATACTTTTATAAAGTTATACATTTTATTAGACAATAATTAGAATATATTATATTTTATTATGCATAGTGTTTGCATAGTACTTGCATAGTAAAATCTTTTATAAAGTTATTCGTTTTATTAGATTATAAATAGAATATATTATATTTTTATTTAAAAGATTTTGCTTTAAATATGGACCATCAGATTAAAATAAATCAATACTGGACCGTTCATGAGTTAGTTACTATGCAGGTCCATTTTTCTATAAATAGAAGCTCATTCATTCATTATTTCTTTTAATTCTTTGAAACTCAGAGAGAGAAACTATAGAGAGAAAGAAGAAAAGTGTTCTCGCTACTTCACTACTTCTATATCCGAAGACTCTTCTTTCTAAGGTAGGGGATATTATTTGTTATGCTCCTAAGGGGTACTCTTTCTTTCTTATTTATGAAGAGAACTTCTGTTATTCAATTCTTTATTATTACATTGGAATAACTTTGTATCATGAGCTACCCTATACTTGGTGAAATTCTTACGTTATTCTATTCTTTATTATGTTGGAATAACTTTGTCATGCAAAGAAATCTTGCATACTTGGTGACATTCTTCTATTATTAAAAGTCTTTATTATTACGTTAGAATATCCTCGTTTATGCGTTTCTGTGGGACACGACGATTCCGTCTTTATTATTACATTGGAATATCACTGTCGTGCATTTCTGGTGGGACTGGTTCGTCTTTATTATTATTACTGTTGCAATATCACATGCATGCATGCATTTCTGTGGGACTGATTAAAATCTTTATTAGTATTCTATTGGAATAACCTCATCTATCAAGTATCGCATGCGTGGTGATTTCATTGTGTTATTCCATTCTTTATTATTACATTGGAACATCCCGCTTGGAATGCGAATTTTGCGACTGGTTCCGTTATTATTATTATTCGATGGAATAACCTATCTATGTCACAATCTGCGCATGCATGGTGATTTCTTTTGTTATTCCATTCTTTATTATACTCAGTTGGTTAAAGTTTTGACTTCTATACTCTATGAAATTAGTGGAATATCCTTGATATTTACGCTTCATACAGTATCTTTTCATGGAAATATTCTTCTTAGCATTCTTGAATTTTTCTCTACAAAGCAGTATCATGTTGACAATTTGGAAGTTATCAGTTCCTAGATAAATTAATTCTTGAACTTGTTTTTATTGAATTCTTATATCATTGTCATCATCCTCATGTTTATTTTTTGAAAGTCATCTGTGGCCTATAGTGCATAAATGGACTTGGTATGATTATGATCAGGGATTATTCGGTATAATCACAACCGTAATGTTACAAATGATGTGGACAAAGTCCTCATTGGCCCGTAGTGTATTGATGGACAGTTTTTGGAATGATTATGGCTATGGATTCTCTTTGGCCGTAGTGCAAAGATGAATTGTTTTATAGCATGATCAGGACCGTTGATGAAAACATGATTATCTTTTAGTAGTAGTGCATGGATAATTAAGTGGTGGTGATCTTAAAGAATATCCTTGGCACCGTAGTGCGTGGGATGATTTGATGATGTGGATTATTTATTTATTTGAGTCTCAGCGATACTTGATGATGAAAACCTTTTAAATCATAGAAGATAGTAGATTTTATTCCCTACTTGACTCTTTAATTGATTACTTGTTACTGCTGCGATTAAACTTGATAGTTATTATATTTTATCGGTTTAACCTTTGTTGAAGGCTAATGATAAATTAATACGCATTATCTTAGTCATAATATTTCTTCTTTGGGCTAGTTGAGCTCACCCTTTCTTTCCTTTTGTTCTCTTGAGGAAATGAGAGCGTATTTGGGACTAATCGAGAGCGAGTGATGGTCCTAGATGGTGCATTAGTAGTCTTCACTATTCTGTGAAATAGTGTGATAATAATTGTAATGAGGACTCCTTTTGAGTTTGTATACTCTCTAGTAGTCAATATTTGTATTCAAACTCACAGTTTATGTTTTGTCTTATGTACACTATAGTTGTATTATTAAGTTGTATTTGAATTCTGTACCATGTATCTGGCGACTCAAGATGGGTGATGTATACCTAATTTTGGGGGCGTAACAACCCTGTCTTATGATAACACGAAGTCGTATGTCATTAGACATCTTGTATGATAGTGGCATAACACCCTTCCAAAGTTGGGTTTGCTTCACCCTATTTGATTCACCAAATATAACTATTAAATGTCGTATAAAATACAACACACTTATCTAAAGTTCTCAATAAAATTATTTCCATACTGTTTAAAGAGAACCTCAACAGCTATAGACCACCGTTCTAATTGTGACGCCCCCAAAACAGGTATACATCACCCATCTTGGGTCGCCAAATACATAGTACAAAATTCAAATACAACTTAATTATACAACAGTCATATAAAATACGACAAAATATAATCTAAGAGTTTTTAAAAAGAATATTGTCATTTAGACAATATACAAACTCAATGGAGTCCTCATTACATTTATTATCACACTATTTAACAGAATAGTGAGGACTACTAATGCTATCATCTAGATCGTAACTCCGTTCTCCGACTAGTCCCGGCTACGTTCTCATTTCCTGAAGAGAACAGTGAAAGAAATGGTGAGCTCAACTAGCCTAGTAAGAAATAATATGACTAAGATAATGCAGAATAATTTATCATTAGCCTTCAATAGTGTTAAACTGATAAAATATAACAAACATCAAGTTTAACTGCAGCGGAACAAGCAATCCATTAGAAGAGTCAAGTAGAGAATAAAATCTACTATCTTCTATGATTTAAAAGGTTTTCATCACTTTACTCGCTGAGACTCAGCTTAATAAATAAACCACATCTTCCCTGCACTACGGCCAAGGATATTCATTAGTATCACGACCACAAATTCTCCATGCACTACGGGCCAAGGATATTCGTGTATTCATCAATGTTCATGATCATGCCAACAACTGTCCATCAATGCACTACGGCCAATGAGGACTTTTACCACATCATTTGTAACATTACAGTCATGATTATACCGAATAATCCCTGGTCATAATCATACCAAGTTCATCTATGCACTATAGGCCACAGATGACTTTCAACATATTATAAACATGAGGATGATGACAATGATATAAGAATTCAATAAAATAAGTTCAAGAATTAATTTATCCAGAATTCCATAACGTCCAAATTGTCAACATGATACTGCTTTGTAGAGTAAAATTCAAGAATGCTCAGAAGAATATTTCCATGAAAAGATACTAGATGAAGCGCAAATATCAAGGATATTCCACTAATTTCATGGAGTATAAAAACCAAAACTTTAACCAACTGAGTATAATAAAGAATGGAATAACAAAAGAATTCATCAGGCATGCGATAGACCGCACAGACCGGTTATTCCAACAGAATAATAAATAATGGAACCAGGTCATGCGTAAACGCACAGACATGATATTCCAACTGAATAATAAAGAATGGAATAACAGAAGAATTCACCATGCATGCGATAGACCGCACAAACAGGTTATTCTAATAGAATAATAAAGAATGGAATAACATAAGAATTTCACCATGTATGCGGTACTTCGGATAGACAGGTTATTCCAACAGAATATTAAATAACGGAACCAGGTCATGCGTAATTCGCACAAACAGGATGTTGCAACAGAATAATAAGGGATGGAATAACAATAGCTCTCTTCAAGAACACGAAAGAAATAATACCCCTTACCATAGAAAACTGGATACTGGAATAGTGAGGTAGCAGACTTCTCTTCTTCTTTCTCTCTATAATAATTGCTCTAAAGCTTTTGTGAATTGGTGAGAAATGAAGGAAGAATGAGATTCTATTTATAGAAAAATATAGTTTCGATAATTGCACGTTTTGGGACTCGAAATATTATAGTACAATACCTCCAACTTTTCTTTCCTTTATAATTTAGTCCTGCAAGTATTATCAAACTTGCACCACCTCCCCTAATAGTAAATAATGTGAATAAATAGTTCAATCATGTGAACCAATAGTTATAATCATGTGGAAATACGAATTACAGTATAGTACATCCATCTATACTCCATTTTTAACTTAGTCATGCAAGTATTATCAATTTTGCACCAACTCCCCTAATAGTACAAGAATGTGATTCAATAGTACACACATGTGAACAAATAGTTATATAAGCATGTGAATTAGTAGCAATTAATTGCTCATTTATCCGATAAATTACCCGATTTATCAGTATAACCCCCATACATCAATTATCATTGAAATATATGTTGATTTCCACTAACACTAATAATTCCAACACAATGGAACTATCAAATTCATCTTTAATCAACACGAACTTATTTATTATTAATATTATAATTCACAATATTTAACAACCAGGTGGATAGTGGATAGTGGAATAGTATGGTAGCAGACTTCTCTTCTTCTTTCTCTCTATAATTTTTCTCTATAATAATTGCTTTATAGCTTTAGTGAATTGGTGAAAAATAATGATGGAATGAGCTTCTATTTATAGGAAAATATAGTTTTGATAATTACACGTTTTAGGGCTCGAAATATTACAGTACAATACCTCCAACTTTTCTTTCATTTTTAATTTAGTCCTGCAAGTATTATCAAACTTGCACCACCTCCCCTAATAGTAAATAATGTGAATCAATAGTTCAATCATGTGAACCAATAGTTATAATCATGTGAAAATATGAATTACAGTATAGTACCTCCATCTATACCTCCATTTTTAACTTAGTCATACAAGTATTATCAATCTTGTTAAAGAAGTTGTGAAGATGAGTTTTATAATTCTGTTTGAATTAAGATTTTGGGTGATGGTATATTTTGATGATTAAAAATATGTTTTGACATATGTAATGAGTATAGATATGTGTTATCATATTCTATGCATAATTAATCATTTAAGATCAAGAGTTGAGATAAGTTAATGTGTGCACATAACGTGCTCGATAAAATGCCTAAGAGTAATAGTGTTTCTAAACTTTGGTATACAAAGTGTCTAACTGATGGCTAATATTGGATATCTAAGTATGAAAAGATGATAATACAAGAATAATAATGGAAAGAAATTGAAAAGGGCAATTTTTGATTTTTGAAGGAAAATTAAACATGTAAACAATGTGTTGAATATGCATTTTTGAAACCAAAGTGGTATAATAAAATGGTGTGATATACATACATTAAACTACAAGTGTGATAGTCTAGCATGTGTGGTGATGAAAATGAAAATAAAATCGAGTTGCATATAAAATAGTTATATGTCTGTAAAGACATTATAAAGGATAAGAAGATAAAGTAAGGTCTTAGAATAAATTTGACCATGAGATTGAGTATTGATTTTATTTATTATCAATCTCACATACAATGTAGGTTGTGCAAGGACGCGAAGTATTAGCGTGTTGGTAAAACGCCGGTAAAGGCAAGTCTTTCCGTTCCTATTTGCTATGTGAACTTGATGATTAACTATTTTAAATCTTTATTGCAAAGAGCATGATGTGTTGTATATATATTGAAAGTATGAAACGTTAAAGTCAATTTATGACTACATTGATTGAGTATTGAATGATGATTGAGTAAGGAACTCAATCTCTTTACTTGTAAAAGCATGTATGTGATGTTAGTCCAATGTTTATGAGATGTATGATAAACATGTTATTATGTGCTACGTGATGCATGAAAACTGTTAGATTTGCTGGGCTGTCGAGCTCAACCTTGTAAATAACCATTTTTGCAGGTAAAGGATTGAAGGTAACACTATGTGGTACGTGAAAGACATGAATCATATGTAATACACAAAGATTATTATTTTAGCTAAAGTTTTTATTCCTTTAAACCATGATTAGGGTTCATGAGATGTACTCAATGTTTTATGATATATATTTTACGTTGAGTTGTAAAATTAAAGTTTGAGTTGTCTGATGTATAAAAGATATCAATTTGATATGTAAGTATATATATTAACTTTGATAAAGTGAACCATGGATTATATATGATTCAAAGACATGTAGATGATAAAGGTGTTAATTCAGGGAATTAAAGTAAGAAGATAGAAAAGTTTAAATTATTCCGCATCTTATTAAGTTTAACGTCGAATAATGATGTAAAAATCAGAAGTTAGACGTGTTATTAACGATCGAAGTCGATAATTAAATTGTATGAATTTTGAGGTCGTTACAGGTCGTTCCCAGGAAAGAGGGGGCTTTTCGATAAGGATTTCTCCTTATTGGCGCGAAATTAGGTGACCAAACCTCTGCTTGACAGAACTTCTAGACATTGTAAATATTGCAATTTAATAATATGAATAACTTTGTCGTCTCAATTATTGATTTAATAATAATAAATATTATGCAGATGATACTGTGACAATAATTGAATCAATAATATAAGAGATAAGATGCAGTAATTACTGTAGCAATAATTGAGTATAACTGAGTGACTTCTCACGTAAGCATCAATAATCAATACCGTGTGCTACTAGGCAACCACGTGTATTACTGTACTTTTACTACCGGGTAGTTCAACAGTTTAACGGTAACACTTTCACCGCTATTTTTATAAAAAGATAATTCTATCGTTTTCTAACTACGACAATACTTCCGGTGTGGGGTCCACCAATGATTGTCTTGAGTAAATGCGAATATTCCTGTTAAAACGAATATTCCCCGACCAATCGATTATTATATAACCACTTGCTTACTTTGCAAAATTTGTAAATATTACCCACAACTATAACATTATATCAAATCCACACCATAATATTCAAAAATATATTTCGAGAAAATTATTCATTATTCATAAAATTTGGGGTCTCACAATCTCCCTTCCTTATGAAATTTCGCCCTCAAAATTTACGTACGTACCTGGTATGTCGAAGAGGTGAGGATACCTTGCTTAGATTCTAACTCTTGAGGTATAACCTTTGAGTGTAGAATATGATCCTTCTTATCCAAGATTTTAAAACGTATCTCTTTATACGTTAAATCTTCTGCTATCTCATCTAGTTCTAATTCAATAATGTGGTTCGGGTCATCCACATATTTACGTAACATCGATACGTGAAAAACGTTATGAACACGCGATATACTTGGCGGTAAACTAGTCTATAGGCCACAGTTCCTACTCGATCGAGAATTTCAAATAGACCAATAAAATCAAGGGTTGAGATTTCCACTCTTCATCGAGTCTTGCTTCTAGAATAACGCCCTCTTGAACCTTCTTCTTCACATTCATCAGCTCCGGGTGTGTAGCTTGAGCGTTCTTTAACTTTATCGATTAAAGTCGATTCTACTCGTATATTTGATATCACCACGTGGGTCCCTAGAGTCTTTAACTCTATCTTCATCATTTGTAAGTTATACGAAATGGGTCTTTGTGTTAACAACATCGTACTTGTAAACGTATACGATCTTCTACTCAACGCGTCAGCTACCACATTCGCTTTTCCCACGATGATATTGAATGGTACGATCATAATCTTCAACAGCTCGAGCCAACGTCGTTGCCACATGTTGAGTTCCTTTTGGGTGAAGAAAATATTTGAGGGTTTTAGAAATGGGTTTTGTACTGAGGTCAATACAAAATTCGATTTTACGCTCTAGGGGTAGGCTAAGAAGTCTTCAAGAATACGTCAGGAAATTTATTAACAATAGAAATATCATTCGAAACTGTGACTCTCATCCAAGACTTGGATAGTACGTCACATTGATACCTATCCACTTATCATCGTCATTCACGACGTCGCCTCTGTAAAGTGCGGCGATTGCATTCCACACAAGGAAGTCAACAACGAAAGGATCGGGGCTCTTTACTTATGGCTTGATATGACAATGATTGACTTTAGTGGTTTGGTTGCTTGAATTCGCATAACAGGTTGGTTAGGAATATGAAAGCTAACAACCTTACGAAAATCATGATGAGTAGTTAACCAATCGATTCCTAAAATCACATCAAAGGTAAGTATTTTCAAAGCAATAAGATCGACAGGTAACGTGAAAGTGTCGATTTGAATCAACAAGATTTATAAACAGTGGAGGTAACGAAGGTTTCTACTAATGAAGTTTCAACCAATAAGTGAAAGTCTAACTTCTCTGGGGTCAAATTTAAGCGTTGCGCAAGCAAGAGAGATAAAAGAATGGGTAGAAGCAGGTATCTAATAAGGTATAGACTTATAAGAATTTATAATTAACTAACCCGTGCTAAATTCGTTCGGGTTACTCACTTTTTGAGAAGTCACGAAAAACGCTCTCCCTTGCACTGCCGACTTTGACTTTTTTGGGACGGCCTTTGGTGCCTACATCCCAGCTGGACTTGTCTTAGGTGCACGACAAAATCAGGCTAGGTGACCTTCTCTTCCACAATTATGACACGTTTTGGACTGCATCGCGCAGTTTGGACTGATATGTCCCTCCCCTCCGCATTTGAAGCATATGATAGGTGGTCGTTCTCCTTCCTTAACAACAGGTGTTGGTGCTGACGTCTTTCCATCATTGTTGAATCTCATCTTCTTGAAATGTCCATTCTTATATTCTTGGCCATGATTACCACCGACGTGGTTACCATTTCTGGCATGTTGATTCCCTCCACGTTTGTTGTCACCTCTTCGATGACTGTTATCACTGGTATTATCATTTTGCCGGCTGCTTTCTCTTTGTTGTGTTGACTCGTTATCGTGCTCCAATAACTGAGCCCTATTTACAACATCTGAATACAAACACAGTTTATGAGAAATTAGATATTGACGTATCTCGGGTTTCAAACCTCTTAGAAACATCCGCGTCATTCTCTCCTCATTATCAACCAACCGAGACCTTAAACCGGGACAACTCGGCAAACTTAGCTTCGTCTTTGCGACACGGTCATATTGTTTACGCTCCAACTTGATGAACTCTACCTCTTTCATGTGACGAATACTTTCGGGAAAGTACTTGTCGTTGAATAGTTCTTGGAACTTCTCCCAAGACATCTTCGGTCTGCGGCAAAGTTGAGTACACTTTACCGATTCCCACGAAGAATCGCCTCTCTCCTGCAACATAAAGGTGACAAATGGAACCTTTTCCTCTTCGGAGCATCCCAAAACATCAAATATCTTGGTGATATGCTTTATCCATGCTTCCGCCTTAAGTGGTTTTGGCTCTCCAATAAACTCTAGTGGTCCCAGCTCCTTGAACTGTTTAGCGGTGACCGTCCGAGAGTTTCCAGTGTTTCCACCTACATTTTGGACAGGAGCCGTTCTCGCCTGATGTTGCATGAATTGCATAAAGCCTCTGAACATTCCATCGTTCATCATTTGGTCAGTGTTATTGTTTGCATGAGGATTATCGCCTTCCTGATGTACATTATCCTGATTATTGATATGTGGAGACTCAACGGTCACTTGTGCTCCATTGCTATTCTCAACATTCTCGGATGTCATTTTCAAATACTGCCATAAAACAAGGGTTAATTGACATGTAACATATTATCCCTATACTCTGACCGACCAATTAAATACCAAATAAACTTAGGTAGGTCATACTAGTGAAGGAATTCCCCGTCTCTCCCCTCCTAATTCTTGTCTCACATCTCAGCCAGGGATCATATCCCTAAGCTTAGATACCAACTGTGACACTCCCAAAATAGGTATACATCACCCATCTTGGGTCACCAAATACATGGTACAAAATTCAAATACAACTTAATTATACAACAATCATGTAAAATACGACAAAATATAATCTAAGAGTTTTTAAAAAGAATATTGTCATCTAGATAATATACAAACTCAATGGAGTCCTCATTACATTTATTGTCACACTATTTAACAGAATAGTGAGGACTACTAATGCTATCATATCGGACCAGTAACTCGGTTCCCGACTAGTCCCGGCTACGTTCTCATTTCCTGAAGAGAACAGTGAAAGAAAGGGTGAGCTCAACTAGCCCAGTAAAAAATATTATGACTAAGATAATGCAGAATAATTTATCGTTAGCCTTTAACAGTGTTAAATATGATAAAATATAACAAACATCAAGTTAACTGCAGCGGAACAAGCAATCCATTAGAAGAGTCAAGTAGAGAATAAAATCTACTATCTTCTATGATTTAAAAGGTTTTTCATCACTTTAATCGCTGAGACTCAGCTTAATAAATAAACCACATCATCCCTGTACTACGGCCAAGGATATTCATTAGTATCACGACCACAAATTCTCCATGCACTACGGGCCAAGGATATTCGTGTATTCATCAATGGTCATAATTATGCCAACAACTGTCCATCAATGCACTACAGCCAATGAGGACTTTTACCACATCATTTGTAACTACTACCATGATTATACTTAGAATAATCCTCGGTCATAATCATACCAAGTCCATCTATGCACTACAGGCCACAGATGACTTTCAACATATTATAAACATGAGGATGATGACAATGATATAAGAATTCAATAAAACAAGTTCAAGAATTAATTTATCCAGAATTAAATAACGTTCAAATTGTCAACATGATAATGCTTTGTAGAGTAAAATTCAAGAATGCTCAGAAGAATATTTCCATGAAAAGATACTGGATGAAGCATAAATATCAAGGATATTCCACTAATTTCATGGTGTATAAAAGCCAAAACTTTAACCAACTGAGTATAATAAAGAATGGAATAACAAAAGAATTCACCAGGCATGCGATAGTAGCGCCCGCACGTAATTCAAGTAATTCCAATAGAATAATAAATAATGGAACCAGGTCTTGTGTAAACGCACAGATAGGATATTCAATTTGAATAATAAAGAATGGAATAATGAAGAATTCACCATGCATGCGATAGACCCTTACGATAAAGGTTATTCAAATGAATAATAAAGAATGGAATAATGAGAAGAATTTCACCATGTATGCGGTACGGATGTATACAAAAGTTATTCCAACAGAATAATAAATAACGGAACCAGGTCATGCATAATTCGCACAGACAGGATGTTCCAACAGAATAATAAGGGATGGAATAATAATAGCTCTCTTCAAGAACACGAAAGAAATAATACCCCTTACCTTAGAAAACTAGATACTGGAATAGTGAGGTAGGAGACTTCTCTTCTTCTTTCTTTCAATAATTTCTCTCTATAATAATTACTCTAAAGCTTTTGTGAATTGGTGAGAAATGAAGGAAGAATGAACTTCTATTTATAGGAAAATATAGTTTCAATAATTGCACGTTTTGGGGCTCGAAATATTACAGTACAATACCTCCAACTTTTCTTTCCTTTTTAATTTAGTCCTGCAAGTATTATCAAACTTGCACCACCTCCCCTAATAGTAAATAATGTGAATCAATAATTCAATCATGTGAACCAATAGTTATAATCATGTGGAAATACGAATTACAGTATAGTACATCCATTTATACCTCCATTTTTAACTTAGTCATGCAAGTATTATCAATCTTGCACCAACTCCCCTAATAGTACAAGAATGTGATTCAATAGTACACACATGTGAACAAATAGTTATATAAGCATGTGAATTAGTAGCAATTAATTGCTCATTTATCCGATAAATTACCCGATTTATCAGTATAACCCCCAGACATCAATTATCATCGAAATATATGTTGATTTCCACTAACACTAATAATCCAAACACAATGGAACTATCAAATTCATCTTTAATCAACACGAACTTATTTATTATTTGTAAGACCCCAACTTAACCATGTGTGGGCCCCATAACGAAAAGCGATTGGATGAAGAAAACGACAAATATAAGTGGTTTAAAAATAACGGCGTAGTTATTCTGAATTATCATTGTTAAAATACCCGGTGGTTAAAACACGTAGCATTACGGTATTGCACCAATTATTGATTCTTACGTAAGAAGGCACTACTCAATAATGGTTACGATTTATCGCTCAAAGATTTTATTGATTTAATAATTCTTTGCGTTGATATTTTATATTCTTTGTTGTTTGATAATTGTCATTACAAGTATTTTTCATTATCGAAGCAATAATTCATATTATCCGAATAATATTATTAGATAACATTATTGGCAATGTCTAGAAAGTTCTGTCTAAGGAGAGGTTTGGTCACCTAATTGCGCGCCAGTAAGAAGAAATTCTTATTGGAAAGCCCCCTCTTTCTTGGGAACTACCTGGTTGTCAATTTTGTGATTCTGTAATATTATTTGTGAATAATTAATTATTGATTCATATGATAAGAAAAATATTGATTTTATGTGGATATAAATGGAGAAAAATTTTAATGTGACAATTGTTGAAAATTAAAATTTTATCTTTTTCTGATAAAATAATTCATTTAAATATATTATTATATTTTAGTAATATAATAATGGTGATATTTTACAACGAATGTGGGATATATGAGTATCTGAGGAGGAAGATTATTTTTGTTGCAATAAATGTTTAAAACATGTTAAACATGTCGGTGGACCCCATTTATTATTTGAAATTTGATTATAGCTTTGTAAAATCGCTTCGTTTGTGGATTTTGGTCAATTTACATTTGGAATTTGGAAAAACTTTCTTACGTAAAGTTGTAGAGAATTGAATTTCCTATAAAAACACGCGAGATTGAATTTTTCGATAAAAGGGCTATTTATTATGAATTATTGATGTTCGAAATTCTGAATAATTGATTTTTGGAAGTTTTAATTATTTTAAATAATAAAAATGTTTTTGATTTGTTTGGTAGACTTATTTGTTGTCAAGCATGGCTGAATTCAGATCATAGATTGTGTGCGTAGGAATTTATATATAATATATTAATATTATATTAAATTTTACGCTTTAATTGTTTCTAAGCGATTTCTATAAATAGGGTGCTTAGGTTAGAATTGAAAATCACACGAAGCTGAAGTTTTCTCTCTATATTATCGCGTATTCTTGTGAGTATAATTTGAGTATTGCTATTCGGTCTGCAAGTTCAAGTCATAGCCTTTATCCGGTGTTTAATTTAGAAGTCTTGATCTTTCGAGGTAAGGGATATTATTTTTTTTTAAGTAATGATATTATTTCTTCAATATCATTATCTTTGAAATATTGATCTGAAGTTTTATCAAATTTGGAACTTTTGGTGTCGAAGTTACTATTCACATATCAACCTTTATTCACGTATCGACACTATTCACGAATACGATTAATTATTCACCAAAAATGAAATTTCTTCTTTTTATCCAAAATATCTATTTTGGATACTAGCTTCGATTGTATCCATGTTTTGATCATTCTTGAATTTTACACCACTATAATTATTTTTGAGGTATTTTTTGGACATGGATAAAACAAAAATCTGAATCCTTAATCCTTAATCCTTGTCATTTTGTTTCCTTTGGATTCGTTTCTTTAAAAAAATATTTTCATCATCCTCGGTCTTAAATGATGATATTATTGAATATCTTTGGCTGTAGTGCAAAGATGAATGATTTTAGAAGAATATCTTTGGCTTGCAGTAGTGCAAAGATGAGCAGTGTTTAGATGAACATGACCCGGTGATGAATATCTTTGGCGCGTAGTGCAAAGATGAATATTTGATTCGGATGTATATTGATTGATGTTACGGGGATAAAAGATGAGCGATGAACTTTTAAATTCATACATAGAAGATAGTAGTTTGCATTCTCTACTTAACTCTTCTAATGAATTATTATTTTATTTGCGAATATTGATTTAAAATTTGTTGTCTATTGTATTCTATTAGATTTTTCCTGTTGAAGACTAACGATAATTTTTGTATATTATCTTAATCATAATATTCTTTGCTGGGCTAGTTGAGCTCACCCTTTTCCTTTTTGTTCCATTTTTCTTCTCAGGATGCGAGAATATAGCGAGTACGAGTCGGGGTATGGAATGAAGGTTCTAGAGACGAGTTGTTTAGTAGTCCTCACCATTTTGTAAAATAATGTACCAATAAATGTGATGAGGATTTATTTGAGTATAGATATTGTCAGAAGATAATATTTGTATTCAAACTCACGTTTTCTTGTTGTAATAATAAAGTTGTAGTTGTTTACGTACCATGTATTGACAACTCGAATAGGTGATGTATACCTATTTTGGGGCGTCGCGAGTTGGTATCGAGCTTAGGGATATGATCTCCGCGGAGATCGGGGAATAGAACTAGGAGGGAGAGGCGAGTAAATCCTTCGCTAGTGTGTCCTACCTAAGCTTATTTGTTAGTTGGTCGATATATAGGGATATTATGTGATATATTGATTTCCTTAATTAACCCTTGTTTTATGGCGGTATTTGAGAATGTAATTGAGAATATTAACAATAGAAATGAGGCGTGGAGACGCGCTGTACTCACCAACGAGGAGAAGCGTCTGTGGTGGCAATGTTCCTCCCAACAAACAACACCATTGAAGCGAGATGATGAATGAGGGGATGTTTAGAAGTTTTTTGTAGTTCATGCAAAATCGAGACGAGGAGACTCGTGTTCAAAATCTGAGGAGGAAATGATAGCAATTCACGGGTTGTCACAACCAAGCGATTCAAAGAGTTGGGACCACGAATTTAAGGAAAAGCGGATCCGATCATGGCGGAAACATGGGTCAAGCAAATTACCAAGATATTCGATGTCTTGGGATGCACGGAGAACGAAGGTTCCATTCGCCACCTTTATGTTCCGTGGCGGCGGACTCATTGGTGGGAGTCGTGAAGCGTACCCATCAAACCGCTTTTCGGCATGTCTTGGGAGGCGTTTGAAGCTATTTAATGACAAATACTTTCACGAAAGTGTTAAATCATATGAAGGAAGTGGAGTTCATCGATTGGAACAAAACAACATGGCGGTGTCTCGAAGACGAGGCAAAGTTTGCAGAGTTATCGGTTTGCACCTCATTTGGTGGAGAATGAGGAGCGTATACGCGGATGTTTACGAGAGGTTTGAAACCACGGCATACGACAATATCTCATTTCTCATAAATTTTCTCTCTATTCGAGATGTTGTTTATGAGGGCTCAATTGTTAGAGCGAGATAACGAGTATATTCAACGAGGACCATAACCGAGGATCGTACCGAGAGATAGCGATCAATGCAGAATAATGATAACCGGCGGAGAAAGAAAGCAGACGGACAAAATGGTAACCACTCTGGTGGTAATCATGGCCATTTAAATAGAAGAAGCGAGTCGGGAGGAGATTTTAAAAAGGAGATTTAACAACGACCGTGTGAAGGCAGCGGTCTTGCGTGACAAGAATCGGTTACGAGGGAGGAGAACGACCCTTTGGTATATATGCTACAAATGCGAACGGAGGGACATATCGGTCAAACTTCCCACAACAGTTCAAGGTATGCTATAATTGTGGAAAGGAAGGACATATCGCTCGAGATTATGCGAGTAGCGAAACCTAGTTCGGTGGGGATGGTGACTCAAAAGAGTGTCCGAGAAAAGTCAAAGTCAGCGGTTTCTAGAAGAAGCGTTTGTTGTGGACCGGTCATAATGCGAGGAACCCAAAGCGAGGTGATCACGGGTAAGCTATTTATAAATTTTTGCAAAGTTTATACCTTACTTGATCCGGTGCTACCCATTCATTTTATCTCTCCTGCTTGTGCTCAACGTTTAAACTTGACTCCGGAGAAATTAGACTTTGAACTATCTGTGGAAACTCCATTAGGAGAAACTTTCATCACATCCACTGTTTATAAATCTTGTTTGATTCAAGTTGGCACCATCACCTTACTGTTGACCTTATCTCTTTAAAGATACTTGCTTTTGATGTGATTTTAGGGATTGATTGGTTAACTACTCATCATGCCAAAATTGATTATTTTCGTAAGGTTGTTAGTTTTCATATTTCTAACCAACTTTGTTATGCAATTCAAGCAACTAAACCATTAAAATCAATCAACTTTGTCATATCTAATCATAAAGCTATTCGTTTATTGAAAAGCGGATGTCAAGCTTTCTTAGCCCATGTTATGGATTTGAATAAAGACACGTCAAATTTGAATAATATTCTGTTGTTATTGACTTTCCGACGTATTTCTGAAGAACTTCTGGTCTACCCCAAAGCGTGAAGTTGAATTCTTTATTGATCTTGAACTGGTACAAAGCCCATTTCTAAAACCCCATATCGAATGGCTCTATTGAAC
This sequence comes from Panax quinquefolius, assembly GCA_020205615.1. Lineage (NCBI taxonomy): Eukaryota > Viridiplantae > Streptophyta > Magnoliopsida > Apiales > Araliaceae > Panax > Panax quinquefolius. The sequence continues at coordinate 9,157,378 of CM035174.1, read as the reverse complement.
TTGAGGAGTTAAAGGTCCAACTACGAGGAATTGTTGGACATCGGTTTCATAAATCTAGTACATCTCCTTGGGGTGCTCTGTTTTATTAAGTAAAGAAGAAAGGCGGGAGTATGCGACTTTGTATTGACTATCGGGGAATTGAACCATGTCACCATCAAGAATAGGTATCCTCTACCTCGTATTGATGACTTGTTTGACCCGATTCACTGAGGGCACAATTCTTTTCAAAAATCGATCTTCGATTCGGATATCATCGGTTGAAGATTAGAGGCGAGGATAATCCAAAGCGCCTTTAGAACTTCGATGCGGGCATTATGAATTCTTAGTCATGTCTTTTGGATGACTAATGCTCCTGCTTGACTTTCATGGATATGATGAACCAAGTATTCAAGGAATATTTGGATCGGTTTGTTGTTGTCTTTATTGATGACATCCTCATATATTCCAAAAGTCGTGAAGATCATGAGCACCATTTGAAATTTGGTACTCCAAAGGCTTCGTGAAAACAAACTATATGCCAAATTGAAGAAATGCGAGTTCGCTTGAGGAAGTAGCATTTCTTGGGCACGTGGTGTCAAAACATGGAGTATCTGTTGATCGGCGAAGATTGAAGCAATCAAAGTTGGGAGCAACCAAGAAAGTTATGTTGAAGTCACGTAGTTTTTGGGCTTAGTTGGTTATTATCGGAGATTTCGTGGAAGGGTTTTCTCGAATCGCTACTCCATTAACCCGACTAACTCGGAAGGATACAAAATTCGTTTGGAGTGAAGAATGCGAGAAGAGTTTCCAAGAACTCAAGAGGAGACTTATTTAAGCACTGTTCTAACAATACCATCCGGTTCGGATGGATTTGTTATCTCTGCCGATGCTTGGGCAATGGGTTAGGATGTGTTCTCATGCAGCGTGGGAAAGTCATAGCCTATGCCTCGCGACAACTTAAAAGAGTATGAGAGGAATTATCCTACTCATGATCTAGAGTTAGCGACAATCGTTTTTCGCTTAATGATATGGAGGCACTATCTATATGAGGAGAAAGTGGAGATATATTCGGACCGTAAAAGCCTTAAATATTTCTTCACTCAAAAAAGAACTCAACATGCGGCGACGACGTTGGCTCGAGCTATTGAAAGACTACGACCACACTATTGATACCATCCTGGAAAAGCAAAGCGTGGTAGTTTGGCGTTGAGTAGAAGATCATATCTTGGGGAATGAGTGCGATGATGTCAAGTATACGCGTAGAGCCAACTTTAATAGAAAAAGTTAAGGTTGCTCAAGCCCCAGGCCGGGCGATCGTATGAAGAAGAAAAAGTACAAGAAGGAGCTATTAGGGCGAGAATTGATGAAGAAGGAATACTTGAGTCCACTCTAGACTTTGTGTTCCTAACGACCACGATTTGAAGTACAAGATTATGATGGAGGCACACGATACACCATTTGCAATCCATCACGGAGGTACTAAAATGTATCGTGATCTTGACATACATTTTGGTGGAATAATATGAAGAGAGAGATTGCAAAGTTTATCTCGATGTGTTTAACTTGCTTAGCGTGTAAAGGCGAGCATCTAGTACCCTAAGGGTCCGTTGCAACCACTTGAGATTCGAAATGGAAGTGGGAACACATTACCATGGATTTAATTCACAGGTCTTCCTACGGTTTCTCAAGGCATCAATGCTATTTGGGTTATTGTTGATAGATTAACCAAGTCGCTCATTTTTCTTGCCGATCACGGAGACTTATTCCTTGAGCGTCTTGCTAGTATATGCGTGAATGAGATTGTGAGGTTGCATGGCATGCTGTATCCATAGTTTCGGATCGTGACCCAAGATTCACTTCAAGATTTTGGGTTAGCTTGCAAAAAGCTATGGGCGCAGATTTCTGATTGATCTGGCATACCGCATACCATCCTCAAGCGGACGGACAATCGAAAGGACTATTCAAACTCTTGAAGATTTATTAAGACTCGTGTCCTAGACTTCAAGGCGGTTGGGATAAGTATTTACCATTGGTGGAATTCTCCTACAACAACAATTATAAAGGCAAGTATAGGTGTGGCTCCATTTGAAGCATTATATGGGACGAAAGTGTCGCTCTCCGATATGTTGGGATGAGGTGGGTGAAACAACATTGTTGGGACCCGAGTTAAATACGTATGACTACCGAAAAGATCCAAATGATTCGACAACGTATACAAACGGCACAAGATCGACAAAAGAGTTATGCGGATCTTCATCGAAAGGACGTGGAATTTAGCGTAGGGGATCATGTATTATTGCGTGTTGCTCCATGGAAGGGAGTTACAAGATTTGGGAAGAGAGGAAAGCTCAATCCATGATTTATTGGTCCATTTCAAATTCTTGATGGAAGTAGGAAATGTAGCCTATAGACTCGCGTTACCTCTCAAAGTATGTCTCGTGTTCATAATGTGTTTCACATATCGTACTTTAAGTAAATATGTGAAAGACCCAAACCACGTTATAGAGTTAGAACCGGATGAGATAGCCAGAAGACTTAGCGTATGAGGAGGTACTGTCAAGATCTTGGATAGGAAGGAGCATGTCCCTACTGTGAAAGGTCATACCACAAGTTAAAGTTTTGTGGAGGAATCATGCTTTATAGAGGAAATGACACAGGAATTGGAAGCGGAAATGAAAGCGAGGTATCCTCACCTTTTCAAAACACACAGTGCGTCGTCAATTTCGAGGACGAAATTTCATAAGGAGGGAGGTTGTAAGACCCCAACTTATTATTAATGAAATTTAATTTTCTCTATTTATTATTTTAAAATAGTAAGGGTTGATTTGATTAATGTGGATAGTTAGGGGTAAAATCATAAATATTTCAAAATAAGCAAGTGGTTATAAAATATTCATTGTTTTAGGGAATATTCGTTTGGTCGTGGAATATTAAATGCGTAGGGGAATATTAAATGCTGACGGTGCGACCATGTGTGGGCCCCATGCTGAAAGCGATTGGATGAAGAAAGCGACAAATATAAGTGGTTTAAAAATAACGGCGTAGTTATTCAGATTTATCTTGTTAAAATATAAATTGGTTAAAAACACACGTAGCACACAGTATTGCACCAATTATTGATTCTTACGTAAGAAGGCTTTACTCAATAATGGTTACGATAATTCTTATTCGTATTTTATTGATTTAATAATTCTTTGCGTTGATATTTTATATTCTTTGTTGTTTTGATAATTATCATTATTACGGTATTTTTCATTATCAAAGCAATAATTCATATTATCGAATAATATTATTAGATAACATTATTGGCAATGTCTAGAAAGTTACATCTAAGGAGAGGTTTGGTCACCTAATTGCGGGCGATGAAGAAATTCTTATTGGAAAGCCCCTCTTTCTTTGGGAAGCGCACTGGTTGTCGATATTGTGATTACGTAATATTATTTGTGAATAATTAATTATTAATTAATATGATGAGGAAAATATTGATTTTATGTGGATATAGATGGAGAAAAATTTTAATGTGACAATTGTTGAAAATTGAAATTTTATCTTTTTACGATAAAATAATTCATTTAAATATATTATTATATTTTAGTAATATAATAATGGTGATATTTTACAACGAATGTGGGATATATGAGTATCTGAGGAGGAAGAGTATTTTTGTTGCAATAAATGTTTAAAACATGTTAAACATGTCGATTGGACCCCATTTATTATTTGAAATTTGATTATAACTTTGTAAAATCTCTGGTTTGTGGATTTGGTCAATTTACATTTGGAATTTGGAAAAACTTTTTACGCAAAGTTGTAGAGAATTGAATTTCCTATAAAAACGCGCGAGATTGAATTTTCGATAAAAGGGCTATTTATTATGAATTATTGATGTTACGAAATTCTGAATAATTGATTTTGGAAGTTTTAATTATTTTAAATAATAAAAACATTTTTGATTTGTTTGGTAGACTTATTTGTTGTCAAGCATGGCTGAATTCAGATCATAGATTGTGTGCGTAAGAATTTATATATAATATATTAATATTATATTAAATTTTACGCTTTAGTGTTCTAAGCAATTTCTATAAATAGGGTCTTAGGTTAGAATTGAAAATCACACCGTAAGCTGAAGTTTTCTCTCTCTATATTATCGGCGTATTCTTGTGAGTATTTTGAGTATAATTTGAGTATTGCTATTCGGTTGCAAGTTCAAGTCATAGCTTTATATCAGGTGTTTAATTTAGAAATCTTGATCTTTTCGAGGTAAGGGATATTTTTTTTTTGTAATCATATTATTTCTTCAATATCATTATCTTTGAAATATTGAAGCTGAAATTTTTATCAAATTTGGAACTTTTTTGGTGTCGAAGTTTATTTATTCACGATACTGACAGACTTTATTCACGATATCGACCTATTCACGAATCTGGCACTATTCATAGAAAAATGAAATTTCTTCTTTTTGTCCAAAATATCTATTTTGGATACTAGCTTTGATTGTATCTATGTTTTGATCATTCTTGAATTTTACACCACTATAATTATTTTTGAGGTATTTTTGGACATGGATAAAATAAAGTACGAATCCTTAATCCTTAATCCTTGTCATTTTGTTTCACTGGATTCGTTTCTTTAAAAATATTTTTCATCATCCTCGGTCTTAAATGATGATATTATTGAATATCTTTGCTTTTGTAGTGCAAAGATGAATGATTTCTGAAGAATATCTTTGGCCCGTAGTGCAAAGATGAGCAGTGTTTAGATGAACATGACCGGTGATGAATATCTTTGGCCGTAGTGCAAAGATGAATATTTGATTCGGATGTATGTTGATTGATGTTACGGGGATAAAAGATGAGCGATGAACTTTTAAATTCATACATAGAAGATAGTAGTTTGCATTCTCTACTTAACTCTTCTAATGAATTATTATTTTCATTGCGAATATTGATTTAAAATTTGTTGTCTATTGTATTCTATTAGATTTTTCCTGTTGAAGACTAACGATAATTTGTTGTATATTATCTTAGTCGTAATATTCTTTCTTGGGCTAGTTGAGCTCACCCTTTTCCTTTTTGTTCCATTTTTCTTCTCGGGATGCGAGAATATAAGCGAGTACTGAGTCGGGGTATGGAATGAAGGTTACAAACGAGTTGTTTAGTAGTCCTCACCATTTTTGTAAAATAATGTACCAATAAATGTGATGAGGATTTATTTGAGTATAGATATTGTCTAGAAGATAATATTGTATTCAAACTCACAGTTTTACTATTGTAATAATAAAGTTGTAGTTGTTTACGTACCATGTATTGACAACTTCGAGAATAGGTGATGTATACCTATTTTGGGGGCGTCGCGGTTGGTATCGAGCTTAGGGATATGATCTCTAGCGGAGATCGGGGAATAGAACTAGGAGGGGAGGAGACGAGTAAATCCTTCGCTAGTGTATCCTACTAAGCTTATTTGTTAGTTGGTCGAGTATATAGGGATATTATGTGATATATTGATTTCCTTAATTAACCCTTGTTTTATGGCGGTATTTGAGAATGTCATTGAGAATATTAACAATGGAAATGAGGCGGAGTGGGCGTCTGTACTCACCAACGAGGAGAGCGTGCAGCAGTGGCAATGTTCCTCCTGTGAACAACACCATTGAAGCGAGATGATGAGCGAGGGATGTTTAGAAGTTTTTGCAGTTCATGCAAAATCGCAGACGAGGAGACTTCGTGTTCAAAATCTGAGGAGGAAATGATAGCAATTCACGGGTTGTCACATGCAAGCGATTCAAAGAGTTGGGACCACGAATTTAAGGAAAGCGGATCCGATCATGGCGGAAACATGGGTCAAGCAAATTACCAAGATATTCGATGTCTTGGGATGCGGGAGAACAGAAGGTTCCATTCGCCACCTTAATGTTAAAGTGGCGGCGAGATTCTTTGGTGGGAGTGCGTGAAGCGTACCCATCCGGCGCTTTTCGGCATGTCTTTGGAGCGTTTGAAGCTATTTAATGACAAATACTTTCACGAAAGTGTTCGTCATATGAAGGAAGTGGAGTTCAATGATTGGAAAAAAACAACATGGCGGTGTCTCGATGCGAGGCAAAGTTTGTAGAGTTATCGAGTTTGCACCTCATTTGGTGGAGAATGAGAGCGCGTATGGCGGATGTTTACGAGAGGTTTGAAACCCGGCATCGACAATATCTCATTTCTCATAAATTTTTCTCTCTATTCGAGATGTTGTTATGAGGGGCTCAATTGTTAGAAGCGAGATACGAGTATATTCAACAAAGGACCATAACCCGGATCGTACGGAGATAGCAGGATCAGCAGAATAATGATAACCGGCGGAGAAAAGCAGACGGACAAAAATGGTAACCACTCTGGTGGTAATCATGGCCATGTAAATAGAAGAAGCGAGTCGGGGAGGAGATTTTAAAAGAGGAGATTTAACAACGACCGTGTGAAAGGCAGCGGTCTTGCGTGACAACTAGTTCTAGGGAGGAGAAGCGACCACCGGTCATATATGCTACAAATGCGGAAAAGAGGACATATCGGTCAAGCGCCCACAACAGTTCAAGGTATGCTATAATTGTGGAAAGGAAGGACATATCGCTCGAGATTATGCAGTAGCGAAACCTAGTTCAATGAGGGGACGGTGACTCAAAAGTATCATCGAGAAAAGTCAAAGTCAGCGGTTCTGGAAGGCGTATGTTGTATTTGGTCATAATCGAGGAACCCAAGCGAGGTGATCACGGGTAAGCTATTTATAAATTTTGCGAAGTTTATACCTTACTTGATCTGGGGTGCTACCCATTCATTTTTCTCTCTCTGCTTACGCTCAAGCGTTTAAACTTGACTCAGGAGAAATTAAACTTTGACCTATCTGTGGAAACTCCATTAGGAGAAACTTTCATCACATCCACTATTTATAAATCTTGTTTGATTCAAGTTGGCACCATCACCTTACACTGTTGACCTTATCTCTTTAAAGATACTTGCTTTTGATGTGATTTTAGGGATTGATTGGTTAACTACTCATCATGCCAAAATTGATTATTTTCGTAAGGTTGTTAGTTTTCATATTCCTAACCAACTTTGATGTATGCGAATTCAAGCAACTAAACCATTAAAATCAATCACATCATATCTAATCATAAAGCTATTCGTTTATTGAAAAGCGGATGTCAAGCTTTCTTAGCTCATGTTATGAATTTGAATAAAGACACGTCAAATTTGAATAATATTCTGTTGTTATTGACTTTCACGGCGTATTTCTGAAGAACTTCTGGTCTACCCCGAGCGTGAAGTTGAATTCTTTATTGATCTTGAACACAGTACAAAGCCCATTTCTAAAACCCCATATCGAATGGCTCTATTGAACTTGGGAGTTAAAGGTCCAACTACGGGAATTGTTGGACATCGGTTTCATTCGATCCTAGTACATCTCCTTGGGGTGCTCTGTTTTATTCGTAAAGAAGAAAGGCGGGAGTATGCGACTTTTTATTATTGACTATCGGGAATTGAACCATGTCACCATCAAGAATAGGTATCATCTACCTTGTATTGATGACTTGTTTGACCGATTCTGAGGCACAATTCTTTTCAAAAATCGATCTTCGTTACGGATATCATCGGATGAAGATTAGAGGCGAGGATATTCAAAGGCGCCTTTAGAAATCGATACGGGCATTATGAATTCTTAGTCATGTCTTTCGGATGACTAATGCTCTCGCTATGACTTTCATGGATATGATGAACCAAAAGTATTTGAGGAATATTTGGATCGGTTTGTTGTTGTCTTTATTGATGACATCCTCATATATTCCAAAAGTCGTGAAGATCATGAGCACCATTTGAATTTGGTACTCAAAGGCTTCGTGAAAACAAACTATATGCCAAATTGAAGAAATGCGAGTTACGGCTTGAGGAAGTAGCATTTCTTGGGCGCGTCGGTGTCAAAACATAGAGTATCATTGATCAAGCGAAGATTGAAGCAATACAAAGTTGGGAGCAGCAAGAAGTTCCATGATTGAAGTACTTAGTTTTTGGGCTTAAATTTGGTTATTATCGAAGATTCGTGGAAGGGTTTTCTCGAATCGCTACTCCATTAACCCAAACTAACTCGGAAGGATACAAAATTTGTTTGGAGTGAAGAATTCGAGAAGAGTTTCCAAGAGCTTAAGAGGAGACTTATTTGGACTATTACAACAATACCATCTGGTTCGGATGGATTTGTTATCTCTGACGATGCTTGAGGCAAAGGGTTAGGATGTGTTCTCATGCAACGTAGGAAAGTCATATAGCCTATGCCTCATGACAACTTAAAAGAGTATGAGAGGAATTATCCTACTTATGATCTAGAGTTAGCGGCGATCGTTTTGCGCTAAAGATATGGAGGCACTATCTATATGGGGAGAAAGTGGAGATATATTCGGACCATAAAAGCCTTAAATATTTCTTCACTCAAAAAGAACTCAACATCTTGGCAATGACGTTGGCTCGAGCTATTGAAAGACTACGACCACACTATTCAATACCATCTGGAAAAGCGAGCGTGGTAGTACGCGCGTTGAGTAGAAGATCATATGCGGGAATGAGTGCGATGATGTCAAGTATCGCGTAGAGCCAACTTTAATAGAAAAAGTTAAGGTTGCTCAAGCCACCCGCAGGCCGGAACGATGCGTATGAAGAAGAAAGTACAAGAAGGAGCTATTAGGAGCGAGAATTGATGAAGAAGGAATACTTGAGTCCGCTCTAGACTTTGTGTTCTAACGACCACGATTTGAAGTACAAGATTATGATGGAGGCACACAATACACCATTTGCAATACATCTGGAAGTACTAAAATGTATCGTGATCTTGACATACATTTTGGTGGAACAATATGAAGAGAGAGATTGTAAAGTTTATCTCGATGTGTTTAACTTGCCAACGTGTAAAGGCGGAGCATCTAGTACCTAAGGGTCCGTTGCAACCACTTGAGATTCGAAATGGAAGTGGGAACACATTACTATGGATTTAGATTTACGGGTCTTCCTACGAATCTCAAGGCATCAATGCTATTTGGGTTATTGTTGATAGATTAACCAAGTCCGCTCATTTCTTGCCGATCACTGGAGACTTATTCCTTGAGCGTCTTGCTAGTATATGCGTGAATGAGATTGTGAGGTTGCATGGCATGCCTGTATCCATAGTTTGGATCGTGACCCAAGATTCACTTCAAGATTTTGGGTTAGCTTGCAAAAAGCTATGGGCGCGGATTCTGATTTGATTCGGCATACCATCCTCAAAGCAGACGGACAATCAGAAAGGACTATTCAAACTCTTGAAGATTTATTAAGACTCTGTGTCCTAGACTTCAAGGGCAGTTGGGATAAGTATTTACCATTGGTGGAATTCTCCTACAACAACAATTATAAGGCAAGTATAGGTGTGGCTCCATTTGAAGCATTATATGGACGAAAGTGTCGCTCTCCAATATGTTGGGATGAGGTGGGTAAAACAACATTGTTGGGACGAGTTGAAATGCGTATGACTCTAGAAAAGATCCAAATGATTCGACAACGATACAAAGCAGCACAAGATCGACAAAAGTGTTATGCGGATCTTCATCGAAAGGACGTGGAATTTAGCGTAGGGGATCATGTATTATTGCGTGTTGCTCCATGGAAAGGAGTTACAAGATTTGGGAAGAGAGGAAAGCTCAATCCACGATTTATTGGTCCATTTCAAATTCTTGACCGAGTAGGAAATGTAGCCTATAGACTCGCGTTACCTCCGAGTATGTCTCGTGTTCATAATGTGTTTCACATATCATACTTACCGTAAATATGTGAAAGACCCGAACCACGTTATAGAGTTAGAACAGGATGAGATAGTAGAAGACTTAACGTATGAGGAGGTACTGTCAAGATCTTGGATAGGAAGGAGTATGTCCCTACGCAAGAAAGGTCATACCACAAGTTAAAGTTTTGTGGAGGAATCATGCTATAGAGGAAATGACTTGGGAATTGGAAGCGGAAATGAAAGCGAGGTATCCTCACCTTTTGAAACACTGTGAATCGTCACGTCAATTTCGAGACGAAATTTCATAAGGAGGGAGGTTGTAAGACCCCAACTTATTATTAATGAAATTTAATTTTTTCTATTTATTATTTTAAAATAGTAAGGGTTGATTTGATTAATATGGATAGTTAGGGGTAAAATACGCAAATATTTCAAAATAAGCAAGTGGTTATAAAATATTCATTGTTGTGGGAATATTCGTTTGGTCGTGGAATATTAAATCTTTGTCGGGGAATATTAAATGCGACGAAGTAGCGACCATGTATGTGGGCCCCATAATGGAAAGCGATTGGATGAAGAAAGCACAAATATAAGTGGTTTAAAAATAACGGCGTAGTTGTTACCATTAATCTTGTTAAAATACCCGTTGGTTAAAAACACAAGAGCACACGGTATTGCACCAATTATTGATTCTTACGTAAGAAGGCCTTTACTCAATAATGGTTACGATGTAATTCTTATTCGATATTTTATTGATTTAATAATTGTTGCGTTGATATTTTATATTCTTTGTTGTTTGATAATTATCATTACACGGTATTTTTCATTATCGAAGCAATAATTCATATTATCTGAATAATATTATTAGATAACATTATTGGCAATGTCTAGAAAGTTACATCTAAGGAGAGGTTTGGTCACCTAATTGCGGCCAAGAAGAAGAAATTCTTATTGAAAGCCCCTCTTTCACAGAATTGCACGGTTGTCGATATTGTGATTACGTAATATTATTTGTGAATAATTAATTATTGATTCATATGATGAGGAAAATATTGATTTTATGTGGATATAGATGGAGAAAATTTTAATGTGACAATTGTTGAAAATTGAAATTTTATCTTTTACGATAAAATAATTCATTTTAAATATATTATTATATTTTAGTAATATAATAATGGTGATATTTTTACAACGAATGTGGGATATATGAGTATACTGAGGAGGAAGAGTATTTTTGTTGCAATAAATGTTTAAAACATGTTAAACATGTCGGTGGACCCCATTTATTGGTGAAATTTGATTATACCGTAAAATCGCTTCGTTTGTGGATTTTGGTCAATTTCATTTGGAATTTGGAAAAACTTTCTTACGCAAAGTTGTAGAGAATTGAATTTCCTATAAAAATTCGTGAGATTCGAATTTTCTGATAAAAGGGCTATTTATTATGAATTATTGATGTTCTAAAATTCCTGAATAATTGATTTTTGGAAGTTTTAATTATTTTAAATAATAAAAACGTTTTTGATTTGTTTGGTAGACTTATTTGTTGTCAAGCATGGCTGAATTCAGATCATAGATTGTGTGCGTAAGAGTTTATATATAATATATTAATATTATATTAAATTTTCTGCTTTGGTGTTCTAAGCGATTTCTATAAATAGGGTGCTTAAGTTAGAATTGAAAATCACAATTTAAGCTGAATTTTTCTCTCTCTATATTATCGGCGTATTCTTGTGAGTATTTTGAGTATAATTTGAGTATTGCTATTCTGGTGCAAGTTCAAGTCATAGCTTTATATCCGGTGTTTCAAATTTAGAAATCACCGATCTTTTCGAGGTAAGGGATATTATTTTTTTTCGTAATCATATTATTTCTTCAATATCATTATCTTTGAAATATTGATCCGAAGTTTTTATCAAATTTGGAACTTTTGGTGTCGGTTACTATTCACGATATCACGCCTTATTCACGATATCGACTTTATTCACGAATACTGACTATTATTCACCAAAAAATGAAATTTCTTCTTTTTGTCCAAAATATCTATTTTGGATACTAGCTTTGATTGTATCCATGTTTTGATCATTCTTGAATTTTACACCACTATAATTATTTTTGAGGTAATTTTGGACATGGATAAAACAAAGTACGAATCCTTAATCCTTAATCCTTGTCATTTTGTTTCCTTTGGATTCGTTTCTTTAAAAATATTTTTCATCATCCTCGGTCTTAAATGATGATATTATTGAATATCTTTGGCTGTGTAGTGCAAAGATGAATGATTTTGAAGAATATCTTTGGCCCGTAGTGCAAAGATGAGCAGTGTTTAGATGAACATGACTAATCGATGAATATCTTTGGCCCGTAGTGCAAAGATGAATATTTGATTCGGATGTATGTTGATTGATGTTACGAGGATAAAAGATGAGCGATGAACTTTTAAATTCATACATAGAAGATAGTAGTTTGCATTCTCTACTTAACTCTTCTAATGAATTATTATTTCACTGCGAATATTGATTTAAAATTTGTTGTCTATTGTATTCTATTAGATTTTTCCTGTTGAAGACTAACGATAATTTGTTGTATATTATCTTAGTCATAATATTCTTTCTTGGGCTAGTTGAGCTCACCCTTTTCCTTTTGTTCCATTTTTCTTCTCGGGATGCGAGAATATAGCGAGTAATTAGTCTGGGGTATGGAATGAAGGTTCTAGATGAGAGTTGTTTAGTAGTCCTCACCATTTTTGTAAAATAATGTACCAATAAATGTGATGAGGATTTATTTGAGTATAGATATTGTCTAGAAGATAATATTTGTATTCAAACTCAAAGTTTTACTGTTGTAATAATAAAGTTGTAGTTATTTCTGTACCATGTATTGACAACTCAGAATAGGTGATGTATACCTATTTTGGGGGCGTCACATTATTAATATTATAATTCACAATATTTAACAACCAGGTCTTTCTTAGGAAAGAGGGGGCTTTCCGATAAGGATTTCTCCTTATTGTCGCGTAATTATATGACCAAACCTCTCCTTGACAGAACTTCTAGACATTGTAAATACTGTAATTTAATAATATGAATAACTTTTTCGTCTCAATTATTGATTTAATAATAATAAATATTATGAAGATGATACTGTGACAATAATTGAATCAATAATATAAGAGATAAGATGCAGCAATTACTGTAGCAATAATTGAGTATAATTGAGTGACTTCTCACGTAAGCATCAATAATCAATACTGCCAGGTGCTACTATGCAACCACGCGTATTCATTGTACTTTTACTACTAGGGTAGTTCAACGGTTTTAACGGTAGCACTTTCGTAGTTATTTTTATAAAAGATAATTACGTAGTTTTCTAACTATGACAATACTTATGTATGTTGTGGGGTCCACTGATGATTGTCTTAGTCGCACGAATATTCCTGTTAAAATGAATATTCCCCGACCAATCGAATATTATATAACCACTTGCTTACTTTGCAAAATTTGTAAATATTACCCACAACTATAACATTATATCAAATTCACACCATAATATTCAAAAATATATTTCGAGAAAATTATTCTTTATTCATAAAATTTGGGGTCTCACACTAATCCCCTGTTACCTCTGCTCGACCCAGCTACACTCTTATTACCTGAAAGGAATTGTGAAGCAAAAGGGTGAGCACAACTAACCCAATAAAGAATATCATGACTAAAGATAATTAAATTATCAATAGCCTTCGTCAGTAATAAATCAGAGATTTAGAACATATGTAGATGATAAAACTTTTCAACCATAGTTACAGCGGAACGAGCAATCTATTAGAAGAGTCAAATAAACCATAAAGTTTATTATCTTCTCCATGTTAAAAGTCCACCAACAATGTTTTATCCCTGTAACATCAATCAACAATTCCTGTCCACAATCATGTGAATAACTCATAATCATAATTGTGGTTCTAAATTACTCTTCGCACCCAAGACGAAGATAATTTTCATCACCTGTCTTTACCTGAAATATGAAAGATCATGGTTATACCAAATCACAGTTCTTGTTCATAATCATACTAATAAATTCATCTTTGCAGTACGGGCCAAAGATATTCATTAACAGTTCATCCTTGCACTACAAGCTAAAGACATGAACCTGTATTTTAGAATATTCAAGTAGAGCATGATATCTACTATCTTCTACGAATTAATCGTTTATTATCAATATTTTATCGCTGAGACTCATCACAATAAATAATCCACATCACCGAATTATCCATGCATTACAGGCCAAGGATATTCATTAGTATCACGACCACGAATTATCCATGCACTACGGGCCAATGATAATCGTGTTTTCATCAACGGTCATGATCACGCCATAAAAAAATTCATCTTTGCAACCTTGGCCGAAGAGAACCCATGGTCATGATCATATCAAAAACTGTCCATCAATGCACAACGGGCCAATTAGGACTTTTACCACATCATTTGTAATATTACAGTTATGATTATACCGAATGATCCCTAGTCATAAACATACCAATCAACAATCCATCTATGCACGTAAGCCAAAGATGACTTTCATCACAATATAAGCATGAGGATGATGACAATGATATAAGCATTAATCAAACGAAATCAAGGATAAATATTAAAGACTTTAAATTTATCCAGAGTTTAAAAATATCCAAATTGTCAACATGATACTGCTTTGTGGAGTAAAATTCAAGAATAATATTCATGTATCAAAAATAATTTGGACAGAAAAGAAATATATTTTTTGGGTGAATAGTACTCCGTGAATAATACCATGTGAATGGTACCTCGTGAATAGTAACCCGGCATGAAAAGTGCCCCAAATACCCAAGTGAATAATATTCTAGTAAATAATAACTGGGTAAATAGTAACCCGTGAATAGTAACTCGTGAATAGTACTCTGGCACGAAAAGTGTCCCGAATACCCGAGTTAATATTATTCGAGTGAATAGTAACCCGTAAATAGTAACTCATTACTCCATGAATAGTACTCATAAGAGAAAAATACAAAAGAAAACAATATTCCATGACGAGTACAAAAGAAATGATATCTCATACGAGTATAATAGAATATACGAAACTGCAAATGGATTTTCACCCGCCATGCGGTAATCTACGTAGAGAGATCATTTCCACAATTTAATAAAGAATAAATACGAAGGGTCATTCACCATGCATGCGGTAGTCAGCGTAGACAGGTTATTCCAACAAAATAATAAAGAATGAATACGAAGGGTCATTCACCATGCATGCGGTAGTCCGCGTAGACAAGTTATTTCAACAAAATAATAAAAAAATGAATATGATGTGTCATTCACCATGCATGCGGTAGTCCGCGTAGACAGGTTATTCCAACAGAATAATAAAGAATGGAATAATAGAAGAATTTCACCATGCATACGGTGAGTCGCAGATGATAAAAGTTATTCCAACGTAATAATAAAGAATGGAATAATGTAAGAATTTTACCATGCATACCAGTAGTCCACGTGACAAAAGTTATTCCATCAGAATAATAAAGAATGGAATAACAACCCTTACGAGTATTGAAAGAAAATAACTCTCTTCATGAATACGAAAGAATTAATACCCTTTACGAATATTAAACGAAAATAATATTCATACGAATACGAAAAATAATTTCTCTTCAGAATATGAAATAAATAATACCCCTTACCTCAGAAGAAGACTGGATACTGGAATAGTGAAGTAGCAGACTTCTCCTCTTCTTTCTCTCTATAGCTTCTCTCTCTATAATTGCTCTTGTAAGTCTTAGTGAATTGGTGAGACTGAAGGAAGAACGAGCTTCTATTTATAGGAAAATATAGTTTCGATAATTGCACGTTTTGGGGCTCGAAATATTACAGTATAAAACCTTCATCTTTTCCTTCATTTTTAATTTAGTCATGCAAGTATTATCAAACTTGCACCACCTCCCCTAATAGTACATCTTGTGAATCAATAGTATAATCATGTGAATCAATAGTACAATCATGTAAAAAAAATAATTACAATATAGTGCCTTCATCTATACCTCCATTTTTAATTTAGTAATGCAAGTATTATCAATCTTACACCACCTCCCCTAATAGTACATGCATGTGACTAAATAGTACACACATGTGAACAAATAGTTATAAGCATGAGAATTAATAGCAATTAATTTCTCATTTATTCAATTAATTACCCAATTGGTCAATATAACCTCCAGACATATATTATTAGTGAAATAAATATCAATTTTCACCAACACTAATAATCCCAACATAATGGAACTATCCATTTCATCTTTAATCAACACAAACTTATTCATAATTAATATTATAACTCACAATATTTAACAACCAGATCATTCCCAGGAAAGAGGGGGTTTCCGATAAAGATTTCTCCCTATTGGCGCGCAATTAGGTGACCAAACCTCTCCTCGACAGAACTTTCTAGACATCGTCAATATTATAAATACTAATATGAATAACTTTGTCCTCTCAATTATTTATTTAATAATATAAAATATTATGCAGATGATATTGTGAGAATAATTGAATCAATAATATGAGAGATATTATGCAACAATTATTGTAGCAATAATTCAGTATAACTGAGTGACTTCTCACGTAAGCATCAATAATAAAAAATAATGTATAATATCGTGTGCTACTATGCAACCACGCATATTACTATACTTTTATCGCAGGGTAGTTCAACAGTTTAACGATAAAACTTTCACCGTTAATTTTATAAAAAGATATATCTGTCATTTTCTAACTACGATAATACTTCCGTTATGGGGTCCACCAATGATTATGTCGTCGAACTAATATTCCCTGTTAAAACGAATATTTCCCGACCAATCAAATACTCCCTGACACAACGAATATTTTATATCAACTTGCTTGTACTTTGTAAAATTATCACATGTCACCCTTAACTTTAACCCTTTCTCAATTTAACCATTTACTAAATATAATAATAATTATAAAAATTGAATACTTTCATTTTCGTAAAATTCGGGGTCTTACAACCTTCATATTGAGAGGAGAGACAGATTACTGGTGGGAATCTATAAAACATACTTAGCCTGCCGCACTAAAGATGTTTTGGGAGAAGTTCCAAGAATTGTTCAACTACAAGTACTTTCTCGAAAGTATTCGTCACATGAAGGAGGTGGAGTTCATCAAGCTGGAGCAAAACAATATGATCGTATCATAGTACGAGGGTAAGTTTGCGGAGTTATCCCGGTTTGCATCCCATTTGATTGATAATGAGGAGAGAATGACGCAAATGTTTTTGTGAGGTTTGAAATCTGAAATACGTCAATACCTCATTTCTCACAAACTTTGCTTGTATTTAGATGTTGTGAACAAGGCTCAGTTATTGGAGCGCGATAATGAGTCAACCCAACCAAGAGATAGCAGCCGACAAAATGATAATACCTGTGGTAACAATCATCGAAGCGGTGACAACAAACGTGGAGGAAATTAACATGCCAAAAATTATAACCACTTCAGTGGTAATCATGGCCAAGATAATAGAAGTGGAAATTTCAAGAAGAAAAGGTTCAACAATGATGGTAAGACAGCAGCACTAACACCCATTTTCAAGGAAAGAGAACGACCACCAATCGTATGCTACAAATGCGGAGAGGAGGGACACATCAGTCCAAACTGCATGCAGCAACCCAAAGCGTGTTACAATTGCGAAAGAGAAGGTCACCTAGCCCGATTTTGTCGTGTAGTGAAGTCAAGTCCAGCTGGGATGGTGGGATCTGTCGTTTACACTCCTAAATTAACCTCACTTTCACTTTACAAATTTAAACAATTAGCACAGTAGTAAGCAAGGATCGATCCCATAGAGAGTGATTTATTTTATATTTATCCTATGATTTCTAATGAAAAGGGGATTTTGAATTAATTAATTAAATTAACAAGAATAAACTAATAAGAATAAACAATGAATAAAAACTTGAGTTCTTGATTCAAGATCACCTTTTTACAATAATAGATTAATCAAGTGTAACATTATTTACCCTTCAATGAAACTAATAGCCCTAGGTAACAACAAGCTCTGCTACACTTAAACTCCCCCTTAGATTGTCACTCAATGAAACAAGCTCTTCACAAGATTCTAACAATTATATAACCTAGAATAAGCTCTCTAGATTTAATATAATAGCAGCATTAAGAACCAGGGAATTAGACTATTCCAAGCAACAAACACATAAGCTCGGATTGTTTAACTTGTCTTTTGATAATCATAACGATACTCAAAAGCTTATCCACAATAAGATATTACTAATTACTACTTGTGATTAGAAACAATATCAATTACACGTAATATTATTCCTTGATCTAGCATATGATATTTGTTAACCAACTCAATCCTGCAGAAATCAAATCGGTTAAGTTTAAATAGCATTGAAATTAATTATCAAGAATGAATTTCATGTGAGAAGGAATAAATAATGAATACTCAATTAACCATTAATTATAAATAAGGTTCAACATCCCTTAGAACTGAATAAAAAGAACTTAGCTCATGTCTTCAATCCTCCAATGTTGTAGATGAGAGAATGTAGTAGATGATCCAATGAATAAAACCCTGACTCTCATCCTCTATTTATAGTGCTAGACAAAATCCTAAATCCTATAGGAAGTAGAAATCCAAATCCTAAAAGGAATTATAAATCATAACTAGTTTCCATAAAGAAATAGAATCTAATTTGGAAAAAATTTTACTCTAAAGGAAATCCTAAAGCTAATAGAAATATCGATCCAATTTCATGTTGAAATCTGCCAAAAATCTGCAATTAGAAACTTTCCAAAAACCCAAGATTTCCCAATTTTCCCGCTCAAATTCGCTGGGGCGAATTTCCAATTTCTATTGCGACGTCCTTTGGTAAAATGAGCATAACTATTGATCTGGAAGGAAATAAGGGGTCTGCTACCTATCAAAACGAAGATATCGACAAGATCTACAACTTTCATTATTTGAGAATTGCAAGATCCTGGTTGTATCAAGGTCGAAATGAGGCTCCAACTGACTGCTGTGTAGATTACAACTTCAGAACTTTGAGGTTCAACGTCTGTTTAGTAAAAAGATTATAACTTTTTCATATGAACTCTGATTGGGATGATTCAAGATGTTCCGAAAAGCTAAAGAAGAGCTTTAAAATAAAATCCAAGTCCCAAGCCAAGACCATGCATCCAACATAATGCTAAAAACCCTGCAATTTTCTTCTTTTTTTTCTCATTTCAGCTCCAATTCCTCCTGAAATCATTAAATACCTTAATAAGATCATATACACATGAAACATGCAATAAAACTAAACATAAAGGAATCAAAATAAATGAATAATATACACCCATCAGATGGAGACACTGAAGGCCGTCCCAAACAAGTCTAAGCCGGTAGTTCAAGGGAGAGCGTTTGTCGTGACCTTCGAAAAAGCGAGGAACCCAAACGAAGTTATCATGGGTAAGCTAATCATAAACTATTGCGAAGTCTATACCTTATTTGATACCGTTTCCACCCATTCTTTTATTTTTCCTACTTGCACTCAACGTTTTAATTTAACTCCGGAGAAATTAAACTTTGACTTATCTGTTGAAACTCTGTTGGGAGAAACCTTCATTACATCCACTATTTATAAATCTTGTTTGATTCAAATCGGCAACTTCTCTTTAAAAAATACTTGCATTTGATGTGATTTTAGGGATTGATTGGTTAACTACTCATCATGCTAAAATTGATTATTTTCGTAAGGTTGTTAGCTTTCATATTCTTAACTAACCTATTATGCGAATTCAAGCAACCAAACCACTAAAGTCAATCACTGTCATATCAAGCCATAAAGCTATTCGTTTATTAAAAAATGGATGTCAAGCTTTCTTAGCCCGTGTCACAGATTTAAACAAAAATACGTCAGATTTGAATGATATTTCTATTGTTAATAAATTTCCTGACGTATTTCATGAAGAACTTCCTGGCCTACCCCTAGAGCGTGAAATGGAATTTTGTATCAACCTTGAACTCGGTACAAAACCTATTTGCAAAACCCCATATCAAATGGCTCCTATTGAACTTCAGGAGTTCAAAACCCAACTGCAGGAGTTATTACACATCGGTTTCATTCGTCCTAGTAAGTCTCCTTGAGGTGCTCATATTTTGTTCGTAAAGAAGAAAGATGGGAGTATGCGACTTTACATTGACTATAAGGAGTTGAATCATATCACCATCAAAAATAGGTACCCATTGCCTCGCATTGATGACCTGTTTGACCAGTTGCAAGTCGCCAAATTCTTTTCAAAGAGCGATCTTTGTTCCGGATATCATCAGTTAAAGATTAAAACCGATGACGTTCCAAAGACTGCTTTTAGAACTCGGTACGGGCATTATGAATTCCTAGTCATGTCTTTGGGATTGACTAATACTTCTGCTGCCTTCATAGATATGATGAACCGAGTATTCAAGGAATATTTGGATCATTTTGTGGTCGTCTTTATTGATGACATCCTCATTTACTCCAAAAGCCATGAAGATCATGAGCAACACTTGAGGCTGATACTCCAAAAGCTTCGTGAAAACAAGCTTTATGCTAAGTTGAAGAAATGCGAGTTTTGGCTTGAGGAAGTAGCATTCCTTGGGCATGGGATTTCAAATCACAGAATATCTATTGACCCAACGAAGATTGAATCAATAAAAAATTGGGAACAACCTAAGTCAGTGACCGAAGTACGTAGCTTTCTGGTCTTAGTTGGTTATTATCGGAGATTCGTAGAAGGGTTTTCTCGAATCACTACTCCATTAACTCAGCTGACTCGATAAAATACAAAATTCAGTTGGAGCGAGGAATGTGAGAAGAGTTTTCAAGAAATCAAGAGGAAGCTCATTTCTGCACCTGTTCTGACAATACCATCTGGTTCGGAGGGATTTGTCATCTACAACGATGCTTCAGGCAGAGGGTTAGGATATGTTCTCATGGAACATGGGAAAGTCATAGCTTATGCCTCACGACAACTCAAAGAATATGAGAGGAATTATCCTACTCATGATCTAGAGTTGGCTGCAGACATTTTTGAGCTTAAAAGCTGGAGACATTACCTGTATGGGGAAAAGTGGAGATCTATACAGATCATAAAAGTCTCAAATATTTCTTCACCCATAAGGAACTCAACATGGGGCAACGACGTTGGCTCGAGCTGTTGAAAGATTATAATCATACCATTCATTACCATCCTGGAAAAGCAAACGTGGTAGCTGACGCGTTGAGTAGAAGATCATATACGGGTACGAGTACGATATTATCAACGTAAAGGCCCATTTTGTATGACTTACAAAGGATGGAGATAGAGTTAAAGACTCCAGGGACCCACGTGATGATGTCAAATATATGAGTGTAACCGACTTTAATCGATAAAGTTAAATCTACTCAAGCTACAGACCTGGAGCTGATGTGTATGAAGAAGAAAGAGCAAGAAGATGCTATTCCAGAAGCAAGAATCGATGAAGAAGGAATACTTTGAGTCAACTCTAGACTTTGTATTCCTAACGACCCTGATTTGAAGTATAAAACCATGATGGAGGCACGCAACACACCGTTTACAATCCATCTTGGGAGTACCAAAATGTATCGTGATCTTTCACATATATTTTGGTGGAGTAATATGAAAAGAGAGATCGCAGAATTTATCTCAAGGTGTTTAGTGTGTCAACGAGTCCAGGCGGAGCATCAAGTGTCAAAAGGTTAATTGCAACCACTTAAAATTCTAGAATGGAAGTGGGAGCACATTACCATGGATATCGTTACTGGTCTTCCCAAGGTTTTTCAAGGCATAGATGTAATTTGGGTTATTGTTGATAGATTAACCAAGTCTACTCATTTCTTACCTATACGAGAAACTTATTCACTTGAACGTCTTGCTCGTATATACATAAATGAGATTGTAAGACTGCATGGTATGCCAGTATCCATAGTTTCTGATCGAGGCCCATGATTTACTTCACGATTTTGGGTTAGTTTGCAGAAAGCTATGGGCACGGATTTACGATTCAGTTCTGCATATCATCCTCAAACGGACGGTCATTCAGAGAAGACCATTCAAACTCTTGAAGATCTATTAAGACTCTGTGTCCTTGACATCAAAGGAAGTTGGGACAAATTCTTGCCATTAGTGGAATTCTCCTACAACAACAGTTATCAAGCAAGTATCGGCATGGCTCCATTTGAGGCGTTGTATAGACGCAAGTGTCGTTCTTAAGTATGTTGGGACGAGGTGGGTGAAGCAAAGTTGTTGGGACCGGAATTGATACGCATGACTACGGAAAAGATTCAAATGATCCGACAACATATAAAAACCTCACAAGATCGACAAAAGAGTTATGTTGATCTTAATCGAATGGACGTTGAATTCAATATTGGAGATTATGTGTTGTAACTCCATGGAAGGGAGTTACAAGATTTGGAAATTGAGGAAATCTCAATCCTCGATTCATTGGCCCATTTAAAATCCTCGATCGAGTAGGAACTGTGGCCTATAGACTCGTCTTACCGCCAAGTATGTCTCGTGTTCATAACGTTTTTCATATATCTATGTTGCATAAATATGTGGAAGACCCAAACCACATTATTGAATTAGAACCAGACGAGATAGCGGAAGATTTAACGTGTGAAGAGGTACCTGTTAAAATCTTGGATAAGAAGGAACATACTCTACACTCCAAGGTTATACCTCAAGTCAAAGTTTTGTGGAGAAACCACGATGTTGAGGAAATGACCTGGGAGTTAGAATCTGAAATGAAAATAAGGTATCCTCACATCTTTGACATCCCAGGTACGTACACCAAATTCGAGGATGAAATTTCATAAGAAGAGGTGGTTGTAAGACCCCAACTTTTATGAATAAAGATTTAATTTTCTCTAAATATTATTCTTGTATATTAAGCTGTGGATTTGATATAATGTCATAGTTGTGACGCCTCTAAAATAGGTATACATCACCCATTTTGATTCGCCAAATACATGGTACAGAATTTAAATACAAACTTCTTTTATACAGTATGACAAAATGTAGTTGAGAGTTTCAATACGGATAATGTCTCGTAGAGAGTATCCAAACTCAAATAAAGTCCTCATTACAATTATTATCACACTATTTCACTGCATAGTGAGGACTACTAATGCAAACATCTGGACCGTCACTCCATTCCCCGACTAGTCCCAACTATATTCTCATTTCCTGAAGAGAACAATGAAAACAAAGGGTGAACACAACTAGCCCAGTAAGAAATATTATGACTAAGATAATGCATAATAAATTATCGTTAGCCTTCAACAATGTTAAATTGATAAAATATAATAAACATCAAGTTTAACTGCAGCGGAACAAGCAATCCATTAGAAGAGTCAAGTAGAGCATGATATCTACTATCTTTTATGATTTAAAAAGTTTATCATCAATTTTATTGTTGAGACTCAGCTTGATAAATAAACCACATCATCGAATCATCCCTGCACTACGGGCCAAGGATATTTATGTAATCATCAATGGTCATGATTATACCGAATAATCCCTGATCATAATCATACCAACAACTGTCCATCAATGCACTACAGGCCAATGAGGATTTTTACCACATCATTTGTAACATTACGGTCACGATTATACCAAATAATCCCTGGTCATAATCATACCAATCAATAGTACATCTATGCACGTAAGCCACAGATGACTTGTATCACAATATAAGCATGAGGATGATGACAATGATATAAGAATTCAATTAAAAGAAAGCAAAGGATAAATTTTTAAAGATTTATAACTTAATTTATCCAGAATTTAATAATGTCCAAATTGTCAACATGATACTGCTTTGTGGAGTAAAATTCAAGAATAATATTGTATCAAAAACGATTTGGACAACAAAGAAATGAATTTTTGTAATGAATAATTTCCTGGGTGAATAGTACCCCGTGAATAGTACTTTGTGAATAGTACTTTGAGAATAGTATCGTAAAAATAAATAATACTCATGGACAGTACTCCGGCATGAAAAAATTAAATTTTAACAAGAATGTGTAGAAAATATCCTTGTGAAACGATACTAGATGAAGCGCAAATTTAAAGGATATATTAATAATTTCACGAGGTATAGAAGCAATACTTTAACAAAATGAGGGTATAATCAGGAATACGAGATGAAATAATATTACTCACATACTACAGAGTTTGGAAGAAAATATTATTCGTATGAATACTGAACAAAATAATATCCATTACCTCAGAAGAAGACCGGATACTGAAATAGTGAAGTAACAGACTTCTCTTCTTCTTTCTCTCTATAGCTTCTCTCTCTATAATTGTTCTTGTGAATCTTAGTGAATTGGTGAGAATGAAAGAAGAATGAGCTTCTATTTATAGAAAAATATAGTTTCGATAATTGCACGTTTTGAGCTTCATCTTTTCTTTCATTTTTAATTTAGTCCTGCAAGTATTATCAAACTTGCACCACCTCCCCTAATAGTACATCTTGTGAATCAATACAACAATCATGTGAATCAATAGTACAATCATGTGAAAAAAATAATTACAGTATAATACCTTCATCTATACCTCCATTTTTAATTTAGTTATGCAAGTATTATCAATCTTGCACCACCTCCCCTAATAGTATATGCATATGAATCAATAGTACACACATGTGAACAAATAGTTATAAGCATGTGAATTAATAGCAATTAATTGCTCATTTATCCGATTAATTACCCGATTGGTCAATATAACCTCCAAACATCAATTATTATCGGAATAGATGTCGATTTCTACTAACACTAATAATCCCAACACAATGGAAATATCAATTTCATCTTTAATCAACACGAACTTATTCATCGTTAATATTATAACTCACAATATTTAACAACCAGATCATTCCCAGGAAAGAGGGGGTTTCCGATAAGGATTTCTCCCTATTGGCGCGCAATTAGGTGACCAAACCTCTCATCGACAGAACTTTCTAGACATTGTCAATATTGTAAATAATAATATGAATAACTTTGTCGTCCCAATTATTGATTTAATAATAATAAATATTATGCAGATGATACTGTGACAATAATTGAATCAATAATATCAAAGATATTATGCAACAGTTACTGTAGCAATAATTGAGTATAACTGAGTGACTTCTCACGTAAGCATCAATAATCAATACCGTGTGCTACTATGCAACCACGCCAGACATCGCTTTTACTTTACCACCGGGTAATTCAACGGTTTAACGATAAAACTTTCATTTGTTATTTTTATAAAAGATAATTACGCCGTTTTCTAACTACACGATAATACTTTCATTGGGGTCCACCAATGATTGTCTTTGTCATAAAAATATTCCCTGTTAAAACAAATATTCCCTGACCAATCAAATATTATATAACCACTTGCTTACTTCGTAAAATTTATAAATAATACCAACAACTATAACATTATATCAAATCCACACCATAATATTCAAAAATATATTTCGATAAAAAATTAATCTTTATTCATAAAAGTTGGGGTCTTACAACCTCCCCTTCTTATGAAATTTCATCCTCAAAATTACGGAGCGTACCTGGTATATCGAAGAGGTGAAGATACCTTGACTTCATTTCAGATTCTAACTCCCAGGTCATTTCCTCAACATCGTGGTTTCTCCACAAAACTTTAACTTGAGGTATAACTTTGGAGCGTAGAATATGATCATTCTTATCCAAGATTTTAACAGGTACCTCCTCATACGTTAAATCTTTCGCTATCTCGTCCAGTTCTAATTCAATTATGTGGTTTGGGTCTTTCATATATTTACGTAACATAGATATGTGAAAAACTTTATGAACACGAGACATACTTGGCTGTAAGGCGAGTCTATAGGCCACAGTTCCTACTCGATCGAGGATTAAAAATGGGCCAATGAATCGAGGATTGAACTTTCCTCTCTTTCCAAATCTCGAAAATCCTTTCCATGGAGCAACACGTAACAATACATGATCTCCAATATTGAATTCCATATCCTTTCGATGAAGATTAGCATAACTCTTTTATTGATCTTGCGAGGTTTATATATGTTATCGGATCGTTTGTGTGACGCCCCCAAAATTAGGTATACATCACCCATCTTGGGTCGCCACTTACATGGTACAGAATTTAAATACAACTTATTAACATAACTGTCGTGTACAATACGACATAAACTGTGAGTTTAAATACAAATATAAATCTACTAGATATTATACAAACTCAAAAAAAAAAAGTCCTCATTACAATTATTATCACACTATTTCACGAATAATAGTGAGGACTACTAATGCTATCTTCGGGACCATCACTCGTTTCCCCGACTCGTCCCCAATTTATATTCTCATTTCAAGAGAAAAAGTGAAAGAAAAAGGGTGAGTTCAACTAGCCCAAGATGAAATATTATGACTAAGATAATGCGAATAAATTATCAATAGTCTTCAACAATGTTAAACCGATAAAATACAATAGACAAACCAGTTTAAGCTGCAATGAATAAGCAATCCATTAAAAGAGTCAAGTAGAAAATAAAGTCTACTATCTTTTAGGTTTTAAAAGGTTTTTCATCACTGTTATAGCTGAGACTCAGCTTTAATAAATATTCCACATCATCGAATCACCCCTGCACTACGGCCAAGGATATTCTTTAGTATCACGACCACAATTATTCATACACTACGGGCCAAGAATATTTGTGTATTCATTAATGGTCATGATCATGCCAACAACTGTCCAACAATGCACTACGGCCACTGAGGATTTTTATCACATCATTTGTAACATTACGGTCATGATTACACCGAATAGTCTCTGGTCATAATCATACCAAGTCCATCTATGCACTACAGGCCACAGATGACTTTCAACATAATATAAACATGAGGATGATGACAATGATATAAGAATTCAATAAAAAAAGTTCAAGAATTATTTTATCCAGAATTATTAACGTCAAATTATCAACATGATCTTTGTTTTTGTAGAGTAAAATTCAAGAATGATCGGAAGAATATTTCCATGAAAAGATATTGGATGAAACACAAATATCAAGGATATTCCACTAATTTCATGGAGTATAGAAGTCAAAGTTTTAACCAACTGGGTATAATAAAGAATAGAATAACAAAAGAAATCACCATGCATGCGATAGACCGCACAGGCAGGTTATTCCAACAGAATAATAAATAACGGAACCAGGTCCGGCGTAAAATGCATACAGACAGGATGTTCCAACAGAATAATAAAGAATGGAACCAGGTCCGGCGTAAAACACACAGACAGGATGTTCCAACAGAATAATAATAAAGACGGAACCAGTCCTGTAAAACATGCATGAGGATGTTCCAACAGAATAATAATAAAGAGCGGAACCAGTGGGTGTAAAAACACATGATGCATGGATGTTCCAATGAATAATAATAATAAAGACGGAACCAGTCAGGTGTAAAACACATGACGAGGATGTTCCAAATGAATAATAGAAGAATGTCACCAAGTATAGGGTAAATGGCAGTAGACACAAAGTTATTCCAATGTAATAATAAGCAATGGAATAACAACAGCTTCTCTTCATGAATAAGAAAGAATAACACCCCTTACATTTGGTAGGAGATTGAATACCGCGCAGAGTGTAGTAACAAAATACTCTTCTTCTTTCTCTTTATTCTCTCTATACTTTTCTCTCTATAGCTTGAATGAATTGGTGAAAAATAATGAAGCCCTAGGCCTCTATTTATAGAAGATTTCTAGCTTAGCACCTGCCGTGTGAAAAGGCAAGTGGCTTGACGACTAATTATGTGAAAAGAAAAGTGGTTTGACGCTTGTAATGTAAAACGACAAGTGGTTCGACGCCTGTAATGTGAAACGACAAGTGGTTCGACGTCTGGTAAAGGTAATTACTATTAACGAAGGTAAATACTATTGACGAAGGTAAATACTATTCACAAGGTTAATTACTATTGACGAAGGTAATTACTATTGACGAAGGTAAATACTATTGACAAGGGTAATTACTATTGACGAAGGTAATTACTATTGACGAAGGTAAATACTATTGACGAAGAGACTCTTAGATGATGACATATGAGCCCCCATAAAATAATCAAACTTACCACAAATCATTTTTTTTCATCAACACATATTTAATCTTTCAACAATTATTAATCATTTATAACTTGTCGTCTCAATTATTGATTTAATACTATAACATATTATATGATGATAATCGTGACAATAATTGAATCAATAATATAAGAGATATGATGCAAAGAATTCATCGTAGTAATAATTGAGCATAGTGAGTGACTTCTCACGTAAGCATCAATAATCAATACCGTGTGCTACTATGCAACCACGCCAGACATCGCATTTTTTACTTTACCCGGGTAGTTCAACAGCTTTTAACGGTAACACCTCCGTAGTTATTTTTATAAAATATTTTTGTCGTTTTCTCAATCCAATAATAATTTCATTGTGGGGTCCACCAATGATTGAGTAGTTGTATTTAATATTCCCTAAAAAGAATATTCCAGAACCAAACGAATATTTTATAACAACTTGCATACTTTGCAAAATTTATAAATATTACCCACAACTATAACATTATATCAAATTTATTCCATAATATTCAAAAATAATATTTATAGAAAAATTCATCTTTATTTAAAATTTCGGGTCTTACAGTTTGAATCTTTTTAAAGTAGTCATACGTATCAACTCCAGGGTCCCAACAACGTTGCTTCACCCACCTCATCCCAAAGATACTAGAGAATGACACTTTCTTTCATACAACGCCTCAAATGGAGCCATGCCAATACTTGCTTGAGAACTGTTGTTGTAGGAAAACTCCACAAATGGTAAGAACTTGTCCCAACTTCCTTTAAAGTCAAGGACACAGAGTCTTAATAAATCTTTAAGAGTTTGAATAGCCCTCTCCGACTGCCCTTCCGTTTGAGGATGATATGC
The DNA here is from genome assembly GCA_020205615.1 of Panax quinquefolius. Taxonomy (NCBI): domain Eukaryota; kingdom Viridiplantae; phylum Streptophyta; class Magnoliopsida; order Apiales; family Araliaceae; genus Panax; species Panax quinquefolius. The sequence goes on along the minus strand of CM035174.1, from coordinate 9,128,570 downwards.
CGAACTAAATCATAAATCCGTGTCCATAGCTTTTTGCAAACTAACCCAAAATCGTGAAGTGAATCTTGGGTCTCGATCAGAAACTATGGATACTGGCATACCATGCAATCTTACAATCTCGTTTATGTACATACGAGCAAGACGTTCAAGTGTATAATTTTTTCTTATCGGTAAGAAATGAGCAGACTTGGTCAATCTATCAACAATGACCCAAATCGTATCTATGCCTTGAGAAACCTTGGGAAAGACCAAAGATGCTTGAAATCCGTGGTAATGTGCTCCCACTTCCATTCTAGAATTTTAAGTGGTCAGAATGGACCTTTTGGTACTTAATGCTCCGCCTTGACTCGTTGACAAGTTAGACAGCTTGAGATAAACCCCGCTATCTCTCTCTTCATATTGCTCCACAAAAATGTATGTCAAAGATCACGATACATTTTGGTACTCCCAGGATGGATTGCAAACGATGTGTTGTACGCCTCCATCATGATTTTATACTTCAAGTCAAAATTTTTAGGAACACAAAGTCTGGAGTTGACTCGAAGTATTCCTTCTTCATCGATTCTTACTTCCGAAATAGCACTTTCTTGCACTTTCTTCCTCATACGCATCAGCTCCAGGTCTATAGCTTGATCAGCTTTAACTTTATCGATTAAATTTGGTTCTACTCGTATATTTGCCATCATCACATGGGTCCCTGGAGTCTTTAACTCTATCTCCATCCTTTGTAAGTTATACAAAATGGGCCTTTGCGTTGACAATATCGCACTCGTACCCGCATATGATTTTCTACTCAATGCGTTAGCTACTACGTTCGCTTTTCCAGGATGGTATTAAATGGTATAATCGTAATCTTTCAATAGATCAAGCCATCGTTGTTGCCGCATGTTGAGTTCCTTTTGAGTGAAGAAATATTTGAGGCTTTTATGATCCATATAGATCTCTACCTTCTCTCCATACAGGTAATGCCTCCAAATCTTAAGCACAAAAACGATAGCTGCCAACTCTAGATCATGAGTAGGATAATTCCTCTCATATTCTTTGAGTTGTTGTGAGGCATAGGCTATGACTTTCCCATGTTGCATGAGAACACATGCTAACCCTTTGTTTGAAGCATCACTATAGATGACAAATCCCTCCGAGCCAGATGGTATTGTCAGAACAGGTGTTGAAATGAGTCTCCTCTTGAGTTCTTGAAAACTCTTCTCACATTCCTCGCTCTAACCGAATTTTGTATCTTTCCGAGTTAGCTGAGTTAATGGAGTAGTGATTCGAGAAAACCCTTCTACGAATCTCCGATAATAACCAGCTAAGCCGAGAAAGCTACGATTCTTGATCATCGACTTAGGTTGCTCCAGCTTTGAATTGCTTCAATCTTTGCCGGGTCAACAGATATTCCATGATTTTATATCACGTGCCCAAGGAATGCTACTTCCTCAAGCCAGAACTCGCATTTCTTCACCTTGGCATATAATTTGTTTTCACGAAGCTTTTGGAGTATCAGCCTCAAGTGTTGCTCATGATCTTCATGGCTTTTGGAGTAAATGAGGATGTCATCAATAAAGACGACCATAAAGTGATCCAAATATTCCTTGAATACTCGGTTCATCATATCCATGAAGGCAGCAGGAGCATTAGTCAATCCAAAAGCCATGACTAGGAATTCGTAATGCCCGTACCGAGTTCTAAAAGCAGTCTTTGGAACGTCATCGGTTTTAATCTTTAACTGATGATATCCGGAACAAAGATCGCTCTTTGAAAAGAATTTGGCAACTTGCAACTGGTCAAACAGGTCATCAATGCGAGGCAATGGGTACCTATTTTTGATGGTGATATGATTCAACTCCCTATAGTCAATGTAAAGTCGCATACTCCCATCTTTCTTCTTTACGAACAAAATATGAGCACCTCAAGGAGACTTACTAGGACGAATGAAACCGATGTGTAATAACTCCTGCAGTTGGGTTTTGAACTCCTGAAGTTCAATAGGAGCCATTCGATATGGGGTTTTGCAAATAGGTTTTGTACCGAGTTCAAGGTTGATACAAAATTCCATTTCACGCTTTAGGGGTAGGCCAGGAAGTTCTTCATGAAATACGTCAGGAAATTTATTAACAATAGAAATATCATTCAAATCTGACGTATTTTTGTTTAAATCTGTGACACGGGCTAAGAAAGCTTGACATCCATTTTTTAATAAACGAATAGCTTTATGGCTTGACAAATAGAACAGAAGCACCCCAAGGAGACATACTAGGTCGAATGAAACCGATGTCTAACAATTCCTGCAATTGGGTTTTTAACTCCTGAAGTTCAATAGGAGCCATTCGATATGGGGCTTGGGAAATGGATTTTATACCAGGTTCAAGGCCGATACAAAACTCGATTTCATGCTCCGGAGGTAGGCCATGAAGTTCTTCGGGGAATACGTTAGGAAATTTATTAACAATATAAATATCATTCAAATCTGACGTATTTTTGTTTAAATCCGTGACATGAGCTAAGAAAGCTTGACATCCAGTTTTCAATAAATGAATAGCCTTATGGCTTGAGATGACCGTGATTGATTTTAATGGTTTGGTCGCTTGAATTCACATAATAGGTTGATTAGGAATATGAAAGCTAACAACCTTATGAAAATAATCAATTTTAGCATGATGAGTAGTTAACCAATCAATCCCAAGAATCACGTCAAATGCAAGTATTTTTAAGGAGATAAGATGGACAGGTAACATGCGGTTACCGATTTGAATCAAACAAGACTTATAAATAGTGGATGTAAAGAAGGTTTCTCCCAATGGAGTTTCAACAAATAAGTCAAAGTCTAATTTCTCTGGAGTCAAATTTAAACGTTGAGCGCAAGTAGTAGAAATAAAAGAATGGGCAGAACTGGTATCAAATAAGGTATAGACTTCGCTAGAGTTTATGATTAGCTTACCTGTGATCACCTCGTTCGGATTCCTCGCTTCTCGGGAGGTTACAACAAACGCTCTTCCTTGAACTATCGGTTTTGTCTTGTCTGGGACGGCCTTTGATGCCTTCATCCCAGCTGGAGTTGACTTCGGTGCATGATAAAATAGGGTAAGGTGACCTTCTCTTCTGCAATTATAACACCCTTTGGATTGCTGCGTACAGTTCAGACTGATATGTCCCTCCCCTCCGCATTTGTAACATACGATTAGTTGTCGTTCCCCTTCCTTAACAACAGGTGCTGGTGATGACATCTTTCCATCATTGTTGAATCTCCTCTTCTTGAAATTTCCACTTCTATTATCTTGGCCATGATTACCACCGAAGTGGTTACCATTTCTGGCATGTTGATTCCCTCCACGTTTGTTGTCACTGCTTCGATGACTGCTACCACTGGTATTATCATTTTTTCGGCTGCTCTCTCTTGGTTGGGTTGACTCGTTATGGCGCTCCAATAACCGAGCCCTATTTACAACATCTAAATAGAAACACAGTTTGTGAGAAATTAAGTATTGACGTATCTCGGGTTTCAAACCTCTTAGAAACATCCACGTCATTCTCTCTTCATTATCAACCAAGTAGGATGCAAACCGGGACAACTCGGCAAACTTAGCTTTGTACTGTGCCATGGTCATATTTGTGACGCCCCCAAAATAGGTATACATCACCCATCTTGAGTCGCCAAATACATGGTACAGAATTTAAATACAAACTTCTTTTATACAGTACGACAAAACGTAGCTGAGAGTTTCAACACGGATAATGTCTCGTAGAGAGTATTCAAACTCAAATAAAATCCTTATTACAATTATTATCACACCATTTCACTGAATAGTGAAGACTACTAATGCAAACATCTGGACCATCACTCCGTTCCCCGACTAGTTCCAGCTATATTCTCATTTCTTGAAGAGAACAATGAAAATAAAGGGTGAGCTCAACTAGCCTAGTAAGAAATATTATGACTAAGATAATGTAGAATAAATTATCGTTAGCCTTCAACAGTGTTAAACTGATAAAATATAATAAACATCAAGTTTAACTGCAACGGAACAAGTAATCCATTAGAAGAGTCAAGTAGAGCATGATATCTACTATCTTCTATGATTTAAAAAGTTTATCATCAATTTTATCATTCGCGACTCAAATTTTAATAAATAAACCACATTATCGAATCATCCCCGCACTACTTACGGCCAAGGATATTCATGTAATCATCAATGGTCATGATTATACCAAATAATCCTCGATCATAATCATACCAACAACTCATCCATCAATGCACTACATGTGTCAATGAGGATTTTTACCACATCATTTGTAACATTACTACCATGATTATAATAGAATAATCCTCGGTCGAATAATCATACCAATCAATAGTACATCTATGCACGTAAGCCACACATGACTTTTATCATAATATACGCATGAGTATGATGACAATGATATAAGAATTCAATTAAAAGAAAGCAAAGGATAAATTTTTAAAGATTTATAATTTAATTTATCCAGAATTCAGTAATGTCCAAATTGTCAACATGATACTGCTTTGTGGAGTAAAATTCAAGAATAATATTGTATCAAAAATGATTTGGACATCAAAGAAATCAATTTTTGTCATTAATAATTCTCCGGATGAATAGTACCCGAGTGAATAGTATCCTGTGAATAGTACTTCGGGAATAGTACCCCGTAAATAGTACTTTGTCAATAGTACTTATGAATAGTACTTTGTGAATAGTACCCGTGAATAGTACTTTATGAATAGTACCCTGTGAATAGTACTTTGTGAATAGTACTCGTGAATATTACTTTGTGAATAGTACCCATGAATAGTACTTTGTGAATGGTACCCCGTGAATAGTACTTTATGATTAGTACCGTAAAAATGAATACTACTCATAGATAGTACTCTGGCATGAAAAACTTAAAATTTAACAAGAATGTGTAGAAACTATCCTTGTGAAACTATACTAAATGAAGCGCAAATTTCAAGGATATTCTACTAATTTCACAGAGTATAGAAGTAATACTTAAAACAAAATGAGGGTATAATCAAGAATACAAGACGAAATAATATTACTCACATACTACAGAGTATGGAAGAAAATAATATTCCTATGAATACTGAACAAAATAATATCCCTTACCTCAGAAGGAAACTGGATACTGGAATAGTGAAGTAACATATTTCTTTTCTTCTTTCTCTCTATAGCTTCTCTCTCTATGATTTCTCTTGTGAGTCTTAGTGAATTGGTGAGAATGAAATAAGAATGGACTTCTATTTATATAAAAATATAATTTCAATAATTGCACGTTTTTTGGGCTCGAAATATTACAGTATAATACCTTCATCTTTTCTTTCATTTTTAATTTAGTCCTGCAAGTATTATCAAACTTGCACCACCTCCCCTAATAGTACATCTTGTGAATCAATAGTACAATCATGTGAAAAAAATAATTACAGTATAGTACCTTCATTTATACCACCATTTTTAATTTAGTCATGCAAGTATTATCAATCTTGCACCACCTCCCCTAATAGTATATGCATGTGAATCAATAGTATACACATGTGAACAAATAGTTATAAGCATGTGAATTAATAGCAATTAATTTCTCATTTATCCGATTGATTACCCGATTGGTCAATATAACCTCCAGACATCAATTGTTATCGGAATAGATGTCGATTTCCACTAACACTAATAATCCCAACACAATGGAAATATCAATTTCATCTTTAATCAACACGAACTTATTCATTATTAATATTATAACTCACAATATTTAACAACCAGATCATTCCCAGGAAAGAGGGGGCTTTCCGATAAGGATTTCTCCCTATTTGCGTGCAATTAGGTGACCAAACCTCTCATCGACAGAACTTTCTAGACATTGTCAATATTGCAAATAATAATATGAATAACTTTGTCGTCTCAATTATTGATTTAATAATAATAAATATTATACAGATGATACTGTGATAATAATTGAATCAATAATATGAGAGATATTATGCAGCAATTACTGTAGCAATAATTGAGTATAATTGAGTGACTTCTCACGTAAGCATCAACAATCAATACCGTGTGCTACTATACAACCACGCGTATTATTGTACTTATACCACCAGGTAGTTCAATAGTTTAATTGTAAAACTTTCGCCGTTATTTTTATAAAAAGATAATTCTGTCGTTTTCTAACTACGACAATACTTCCGTTGTGGGGTCCAACAATGATTGTGCTGTCGAACGAATATTCCCTATTAAAACAAATATTCCCCGACCAATCGAATATTATATAACCACTTGCTTACGTTGCAAAATTTGTAAATAATACCCACAACTATAACATTATATCAAATCCACACCATAATATTCAAAAATATATTTCGAGAAAAATTAATCTTTATTCATAAAAGTTGGGGTCTTACAACCTCCCCTTCTTATGAAATTTCGTCCTCAAAATTAGGGTGCGTACCTGGTATGTCGAAGAGGTGAGTATACCTTGACTTCATTTCAGATTCTAACTCCCAGGTCATTTCCTCAACATCTTGGTTTCTCCACAAAACTTTGACTTGAGGTATAACCTTAGAGCGTAGAATATGATCCTTCTTATCCAAGATTTTAACAGGTACCTCCTCATACGTTAAATCTTCCACTATCTCGTCCGGTTCTAATTCAATAATGTGATTCGGGTATTTCACATATTTACGTAACATAGATATGTGAAAAATGTTATGAACACGAGATATACATGGCGGTAAGGCGAGTCTATAGGCAACAGTTCCTACTCGATCGAGGATTAAAAATGGGCCAATGAATTAAGGATTGAGCTTTCCTCTCTTTCCAAATCTCGTAACTCCTTTCCATGAAGCAACACGTAATAATACATGATCTCCAATATTAAATTCCACATCCTTTCGATGAAGATCAACATAACTCTTTTGTCGATCGTGTGAGGTTTTTATACGTTATCGGATCATTTGAATCTTTTCCGTAGTCATACGTACCAACTCCGGTCCCAACAACATTGCTTCACCCACCTCATCTTAGCATACTGGAGAACGACACTTTCTTCCATAATACGCCTCAAATGGAGCCATGCCAATACTTGCTTGAGAACTGTTGTTGTAGGAAAACTCCACCATTGGTAAGAACTTGTCCCAACTTTCTTTGAAGTCAAGAACACAGAGTCTTAATAAATCTTCAAGAGTTTGAATAGTCCTCTCCGAATGCCCGTCCGTTTGAGGATGATATGCCAAACTAAATCGTAAATCCGTGCCAATAGCTTTTTACAAACTAACCCAAAATCGTGAAGTGAATCTTGGGTCTCGATCAGAAACTATGGATACTAGCATACCATGCAATCTTAGAATCTCGTTTATGTACATACGAGAAAGACGTTCAAGTGTATAAATTTCTCTTATCGGTAAGAAATGAGCAGACTTGGTCAATCTATCAACAATGACCCAAATCGCATTTATTCCCTAAGAAACCTTGGGAAGACCAAAAACGAAATCCATGGTAATGTGCTCCCACTTCCATTCTAAAATTTCAAGTGGTTGCAATGGACCTTTTGGCACTTGATGCTCCGCCTTGACTCGTTGACAAGTTAGACACCTTGAGATAAACTTCACTATCTCTCTCTTCATATTGCTCCACCAAAATGTATGTCAAAGATCACGATACATTTTGGTACTCCTAGGATGGATTGCAAATGATGTGTTGTGTGCCTCCGTCGTGATTTTATACTTCAAGTCAGAATCGTTAGGAACACAAAGTCTGGAGTTGACTCGAAGTATTCCTTCTTCATCGATTCTTGCTTCCAGAATAGCACCTTCTTGTACTTTCTTCCTCATACGCATCATCTCCAGGTCTGTAGCTTGAGAAGCTTTAACTTTATCGATTAAAGTCGGTTCTACTCGTATATTCGCCATCATCATATGGGTCCCTGGGGTCTTTAACTTTATCTCCATCCTTTGTAAGTCATATAAAATGGGTCTTTGCATTGACAATATCTCACCCGTACTTGTACCCGTATATGATCTTCTACTCAATATGTTAGCTACTACGTTCACTTTTCCAAGATGGTATTGAATGGTATGATCGTAATCTTTCAATAGCTCAAGCCATCGTCGTTGCTGCATGTTGAGTTTCTTTTGGGTAAGGAAATATTTGAGGCTTTTATGATTCGTATAGATCTCCACCTTCTCTCCATACAGGTAATGCCTCCAAATCTTAAGCGCAAAAATAACAGCTGCCAACTCTAGATCATGAGTAGGATAATTAATCTCATATTCTTTGAGTTGTCGTGAGGCATAGGCTATGACTTTCCCATGTTGCATGAGAACACATCCTAACCATTTGCCTAAAGCATCACTGTAGATGACAAATCCCTCCGAGCCAGATGGTATCATCGAACATGTCTTTGAAATGAGTCTCCTCTTGAGTTCTTGAAAACTCTTCTCACATTCCTCGCTCCCAATGAATTTTATATATCTTTCGAGTCATTTGAGTTAATGGAGTAGTGATTCGAGAAAACCTTCTCTACGAATCTCGATAATAACCTTAAGCCGAGAAAGCAACGATTTTGGCAGTCATCGACTTAGGTTGCTCCAGCTTTGAATTGCTTCAATCTTTGTCGTGTCAATAGATATTCCATGATTTTATATCACGTGCCCAAGGAATGCTATTTCCTCAAGCCAGAACTCGCATTTCTTCAACTTGGCATATAACCTTTTTTCACGAAGCTTTTGGAGTATCAGCCTCAAGTGTTGCTCATGATCTTCACAGCTTTTGGAGTAAATGAGGATGTCATCAATAAAGACGACTACAAAATGATCTAAATATTCTTTGAATACTCGGTTCATCATATCCATGAAGGCAGAAGGAGCATTAGTCAATCCAAAAGACATGACAAGGAATTCGTAATGCCCGCATCGAGAGATCGAAAGCGATCTTTGAATGTCATCAGTTTTAATCTTCAACTGATGATATCCAGAACGAAGATTGATCTTTGAAAATAATTTGGCGCCTTGCAACTGGTCAAACAGGCCATTAATGCGAGGAAATGGGTACCTATCTTTGATGGTGACATGATTCAACTCCTGATAATCAATACAAAGTCGCATACTTTCATCTTTCTTCTTCACGAATAGAACATGAGCACCCCAAGGAGACGTACTAGGTCGAATGAAACCGATGTTTAACAATTCATGCAGTTGGGTTTTTAACTCCTGAAGTTCAATAAGAGCCATTCGATATGGGGCTTTGGAAATAGGTTTTGTACCGGGTTCAAGGTCGATACCAAACTCGATTTCACGCTCTGGGGGTAGGCCAGAAAGTTCTTCGGGGAATACGTTAGGAAATTTATTAACAATAGAAATATCATTCAAATCTGATGTATTTTTGTTTAAATCTGTGACATGAGCTAAGAAAGCTTGACATCCGTTTTTCAATAAACGAATAGCTTTATGGCTTAAGATGACCGTGATTGATTTTAATGGTTTGGTCGCTTGAATTCACATAATAGGTTGATTAGGAATATGAAAACTAGCAACCTTACGAAAGCAATCAATTTTAGCATGATTAGTAGTTAACCAATCAATCTCTAGAATCACGTCAAATGCAAGTATTTTTAAGGAGATAAGATCGATAGGTAACGTGCAATTACCGATTTGCATCAAACAAGACTTATAAACAGTGGATTTAATGAAGGTTTATCCCAACGGTGTTTTAATAGATAAGTCAAAGTCTAATTTCTCCGGAGTCAAATTTAAACGTTGAGCACAAGTAGGAGAAATAAAAGAATGGGTAGAACCGGTATCAAATAAGGTATAGACTTCGCTAGAGTTTATGATTAGATTACCCGTGATCACCTCGTTCGGATTCCTCGCTTTTTGCGAGGTTACGACAAACGCTCTCCCTTGAACTACTGGTTTTGTCTTGTTTGGGACGACCTTTGATGCCTCCATCCCAGCTATACTTGACTTTGGTGCATGACAAAATTGGGCAAGATGACCTTCTCTTCCGCAATTATAACACGCTTTGGATTGCTGCATATAGTTCGGACTGATATATCCCTCCCCTCCACATTTGTAACATACGATTAAATGTCGTTCCCCTTCCTTAACAACAGGTGTTGGTGATGACGTCTTTCCATCATTATTGAATCTCCTCTAATTGAAATTTCCACTTCTATTATCTTGGTCATGATTATCACCGAAGTGGTTACAATTTCTGGCTTGTTGATTCCCTCCACGTTTGTTGTCACCGCTTAGATGACTGCTACCACTGGTATTATCATTTTGTCAGCTACTCTCTCTTTGTTGGGTTGACTCGTTATCGTGCTCCAATAACTGAGCCCTATTTACAACATCTGAATACAAACACAGTTTGTGAGAAATTAAGTATTGACGTATCTCAGGTTTCAAACCTCTTAGAAACATCCGCGTCATTCTCTCCTCATTATCAACCAAGTGGGACGCAAACTTGGACAACTCGGCAAACTTATCTTCGTACTGTGACACGGTTATATTGTTCTGCTCCAGCTTGATGAGCTCTACCTCCTTCATGTGACGATTACTTTCGGGAAAGTACTTGTCGTTGAACAGTTCTTGGAATTTCTCCCAAGACATCTTCAGTGCGGCATGTTGAGTACGCTTTACCGATTCCCACCAGTAATCTGCATCTCCTCACAACATAAAGGTGGCAAAGGGAACCTTTTGCTCCTCGGAGCATCCCAAGACATTAAATATGTAAGACATCGAATTTTATGAAATAAAAGTATTCAATTTTCCTATTTAGTAAATGATTAAATTGATAAAAGTTTAAAGTTATGGGTGAAATGTGAAAATTTTGCAAAATAAGCAAGTGGTTATAAAATATTCATTTTTGTCGGGGAATATTCGTTTGGTCGTGAAATATTCTTGTTGTCGGGGAATATTAAATGCGATTTACTGACCATTTGTGGTCCCCATAATGTAATAATAAGCGCCGGATGAAGAAAATGACATATTTGAATTTTTATAAATAACGCCAGTAATCGTATCATTAACTTTGTTAGAATACCCGAGTGGGTAAAGTAAAGTAATATGCGTTGTTTACGATAGTTACTACCAGTATTGCATGCAATATTTTGAATTATTGATTCTTATGTAAGAAGGCACTACTCAATAATTGTTACAGTAATTACTGTTCAATATTTTATTTTATTGATTCAATAATTGCTGCGTTGATATTTTATATTATTGTTGTTTCAATAATTGTCACTACAAAGAATTTTCCATTATCAGATCAATAATTCATATTATTTGAATAATATTATTAGACAGCATTATTGACAATGTCTAGAAAGTTCTGTCAAGGAGAGGTTTGGTCACCTAATTGCGCGCCAGTAAGGAGAAATCCTTATTGGAAAGCCCCCTCTTTCCTGGGAACTGCCTGGTTGTCATAATTGTAATTCTGTAATATTATTTGTGAATAATTAGTTATTGATTTATATAATAAGGAAATATTTATTTGATGTGGATATAAATGATGGATATATTTATTTTATGTGGATATAATTGAAGGAATTAATGTTGAGGTGTTTTTGTCGGAATGGAGGTATTAAAAATTAAATCACTGTACTTGAGATATGTTGCGTGAGTTATAATTTTTAATCTGACCGTTGGATTGTTGTGATTTTTGGATATGTTATACATATATAAGTTGAGTATATGTCCACAAATTTTGAACCGTTAAAAATGAACGTATAATTTGTTATGAATTTTAAGAGGTGACTGATTCGGAAATTAGGTTTATAAAAGATTTTGGTGGAAAATTCTATAATTGAGTGGGCCCCACTTATGGTTGGTGAAAAAATGTGCTGAATTTTATTTCAAATGTGGTGGGTGGCAATAGTAGCAGGTAAAGCCATCAGGTAGCATGTCAAGTCTACTTCGGCGTGCTAACATTTTCCTATAAATAGAGGGCTAAGTTATTATTGAAAATCACACCAGAAACATAAGCTTTCTCTCTCTATATTATCGAGCGTATTTTATGAGTATTTAGATAGTTTGTGAGTTTCTATTTATCAGTGCAAGTTTCCTTCAGCCTTATACCGATATTCCTGTCAGAAATACTGCTCTTTTGAGGTAGGGGATTTTAAGGGTTGTTATGTTTTTCAGTTTCATAATTTTTGTGACCTTCAAAAATTCTAGAAAAATTTGAAATCATAATATGATGAGTTTTCTAGATTGTGTCCAAAAATGGCGATTTTTGGATGTATAGATTAGGAGTTATGAATTTTTGCGTGAGTTATAATTTTTAATTTGACCGTTGGATCGTTGTGATTTTTGGATATGTTATACATATATAAGTTGAGTATATGTCCACAAATTTTGAACTGTTAAAAATGAACGTATATTTTGTTATGAATTTTAAGAGGTGACTGATTCGAAAATTAGGTTTATAAATGATTTTGGTGGAAAATTCTAGAATTGAGTGGGCCCCACTTATGGTTGGTAAAGAAATGTGCTGAATTTTATTTCAAATGTGGTGGGTGGCAATAGTAGCAGGTAAAGCCATCAGGTATCAGGTCAAGTCTGCTTCGGCGTGCTAACATTTTCCTATAAATAGAGGGCTAAGTTAGAATTGAAAATCACACCAGAAACATAAGCTTTCTCTCTCTATATTATCGAGCGTATTTTATGAGTATTTAGATACTTTGTAAGTTTTTATTTATCAGTGCAAGTTTCCTTCAGCCTTACACCGATATTCCTGTCAGAAATATTGCTCTTTTGAGGTGGGGGATTTTAAGGGTTGTTATGTTTTTCAGTTTCGTAATTTTTCTGACCTTCAAAAATTCTGGAAAAATTTGAAAGCATAATATAATGAGTTTTCTAGATTGTGTCCAAAAATGGCGATTTTTGGATGTATAGATTAGGAGTTATGAATTTTATGGGAAAAGACTATTTTAAAAGTAAACCCTTATAACTCCTTGTGGTTAACTCCAAAATTGGTGAAAGTTTTATTGGGAGTATATGTATATAACAGAAATATACTCTGTAAATTTCGGAATTTTTGGACAAAAGTACAGTTTATGATAAATGTCTAAATATTCGGCTTATTTGGCCATATGAAAAATAGTAAATGAATTTTAAAATTTCTGAAAAAAATATATGTTCAATATGGAACTATATTCTGCTAAATCCCTTGAAAGAAAATTTGTTTGTACTGATTTGGTATTTTTCATGAAAATGAACTAGTTATGAGTAAATAAATTAAATATGTTATGTGAAGTAAGAAAATTGGAAAATAGGATTTTATGGCTTGAGAATCCTATATGAGGTATATGCAGATTTTTGATGAGGGTTTTGGTTATTGGTGATGAAATCTTATGAGTTTGGCATTTTAAGATGATTAAATACATTATTTAGTAAAGTGTAAACAATTAAAATAAATTGTTTATAAGTTTAAGAAATATTATTCTTTTAATATCATTATACCGAAATATTGGTATGAATTTTATTGTGGAATTTCTACCTTTTCATGTCGGGGTTACAATTCATGAATTAATATTCATGAGTTACTATTCACGAGTTACTATTCACGACAAAATTAGTTTTTTTTTGACCAAATTATCGTTGATTTATGAATCTTACTCTTGAGATTAAATTTATATGTTGATTATATTATTTTTATTATAATATATAACATTTTTATAACCCTAATGATGATATTTCTCGTTGACTTGAGTGTAAAGATGGGTAGATTATTGGTATGATCGTGACTATGGGTTCTATTTGGCCAGTAGTGCAAAGATGAATTATTGACTGGTATAATCATGACCATTGAATTTATAATTGAATATCTTTAGCTTAAGTGCAAAGGTGAATTGATCAACATGATTATAATTATTGTTTATATAAATTCTGAAATGATTATGTATTTATTTGAGATATTAATATCTTTGGCCTATAGTGCAAAGATGAAGTATTGATGAATATCTTTGGCCTGTAGTGCAAAGATGAATTATTGTGGAATATCTTTGGCATATAGTGCAAAGATGACATGTTGTTGAATATCTTTGGCCTGTAGTGCAAAGATGAAATGATAATGAATATCTTTGGCCCGTAGTGCAAAGATGAATTTATTAGTATGATTATAAACAGGAACTGTGATTTGGTATAACCATGATCTTTGATGTTTCAGGTAAAGTCAGGTGATGAAAATTATCTTCGTCCTGGATGAGAAGAGGAATTTAGAATCACAATTATGATTATGAGTTATTCATATGATTGTGGAAAGGAACTATTGATTGATGTTACAGGGATAAAACATTGTTGGTGAACTTTTAACGTAGAGAAGATAATAGACTTTATAGTCTATTTGACTCTTCTAATGGATTGCTCGTTCCGCTGCAACTATGGTTGAAATTTTTTATCATCTACCATATGTTCTAAATCTCTGATTTATTACTAACGAAGGCTATTGATAATTTATTTATCTTTAGTCATGATATTCTTTACTGGGCTAGTTATGCTCATCCTTCCGCTTCACAATTCCTTTCAGGTAATAAGAGTGTATGTGACGCCCCCAAAATTAGGTATACATCACCCATCTTGAGTCGCCAGATACATGGTACAGAATTCAAATACAACTTAATAATACAACTGTCGTGTACAATACAACAAAACATAAACTGTGAGTTTAATACAAAATATTGTCTACTAGAGAGTATACAAACTCAAAAGGAGTCCTCATTACAATTATTATCACACTATTTCACAGAATAGTGAGGACTACTAATGCACCATCTAGGACCATCACTCCGTTCCCCGACTCATTCCAGCTATATTCTCATTTCCTGAAGAGAACAGTGAAAGAAAGGGCGAGCTCAACTAGCCCAGTAAGAAATATTATGACTAAGATAATGCAGAATAAATTATCATTAGCCTTAAACAGAGTTAAACTGATACAATATAACAAACATCAAGTTTAACTGCAGTGGAACAAGCAATCCATTAAAAGAGTCAAGTAAAGAATAAAATCTACTATCTTTTATGATTTAAAAGGTTTTTCATCACTTTTATCGCTGGGACTCAACTTAATAAATAATCCACATCATCAAATCATCCCCGCACTTTCTGCCAAGGATATTCTTTAGTATCACGACCATGAATTATCCCACTACTCTGGCCAAAGATAATCATGTTTTCATCAATGGTCCCGATCATGCCATAAAATAATTCATCTTTGCACCCTTGGTCAAGAGAATCCATAGCCATAATCATACCAAAAAGCGTCCATCAATGCACTACGGACAATGAGGACTTTTTCCACATCATTTGTAACATTACGGTCATGATTATACCGAATAATCCCTGGTCATAATCATACCAAGTCCATCTATGCACTATAGGCCACAGATGACTTTCAACGTAATATAAACATGAGGATGATTACAATGACATAATAATTCAATAAAACAAGTTCAAGAATTAATTTATCTAGGAACCAATAACGTCCAAATTGTCAACATGATACTGCTTTGTGGAGTAAAATTCAAGACTGCTCAGAAGAATATTTCCATGAAAAGATACTAGCTGAAGCGCAAATATCAAGGATATTCCACTAATTTCACGGAGTATAGAATCCAAAACTTTAACCAAAAGAGTATCATAGAATATATGAAACTGCAATGGATTTTCACCCGCCATGCGGTAATCCACGTAGACAGCTCATTTCCACAATTTAATAAGAAATGAATACGAATGGTCATTCACCATGCATGTGGCAATCCACATAGACATGTTATTCCAACAGAATAATAAAGAATGGAATAATAGAAGAATTCACCATGCATGCGATAAACTACACAGACAGATTATTCCCAACAGAATAATAAATAATGGAACCAGTCAAACGTAACGCGCCTTACGCAGACGTGATATTCCGGCGAGAATAATAAAAAGACGGAACCGGGTTGGCGTAAAACGCATGCGATGAGGATATTCCAGAATAATAATAAAGACGGAACCAGTCCAGACGTAAAATGCACAGACAGGATATTCCAACAGAATAATAAAGAATGGAATAACAGAAGAATTTTACCAAGTATAGGGTATCCCGCGTATACAGGTTATTCCAATAGAATAATAAAGAATGGAAAAATAGAAGTTCTCTTCATGAATAAGAAAGAAAGAATACCCCTTATAAGTACAACAAATAATATTCCCTACCTTAAGAAGAAGAGTCTTGGATATAGAAGTAGTGAAGTAGAACACTTTTCTTCTTTCTCTATAGTTTTCTCTACAGAGTTTGGTGAATTCGTAAGAAATAATGAAGGAATGAGCTTATTTATAGAAAATGGATCAGCATAATAACTAACTCATGAACGGTCCAGATTGATTCACTTTAATCGACGGTCCATATTTCAAGCAAAATCTTTTAAATAAAATCTAATATATTGTATTTATAGAATAACTTTATAAAAGTATTCTGTTTTATATAAAAAGATTTTACTATGCAAAATACTATGCATAATAGAATATAATATATTCTAATTATTGTCTAATAAAGCAGATAACTTTATAAAAGTATTCTATTTTATATAAAAAGATTTTACTATGCAAAACAATATATAGGCACTATGCAACACTATGCATAATAAAATATAATATATTCTATTTATAGAATAACTTTATAAAAGTATTTTGTTTTATATAAAAAGCTTTTTACGCATTTTATTATATTAATAATACCAATAAAATAAAAAGCGAGTGACTTATCACGTAAGCATCAATAATTAATGGCGTGTGTTTATATGAACCACGTAGACATCAGATACTTTTAACACTGTGTGTTTTAATGATTAACGGTAAAACTTTCGCAGATTATTTTCATAAAAATATTTTGTCATTTTCTCAATCGAAAATAATAATTACATTTATGCGATCCACCAATGATTGTACAAAGTAAATACGAATATTTCCGACAAAAAGAATATTCCCGACTAATCGAATATTCCCAAACACAACGAATATTTTATATCAACTTGGTTACTTTGCAAAAAAAAATTCACATATTTACCCTTAACTTTAAACTTTTATCAATTTAACTATTTACCAAAATAGAAAAATTGAATACTTTTTATTCATAAAATTCGGGGTCTCACAATCACCCTCCTTATGAAATTTCGCCCTCGAAATTTACGTCACGTACTCGATATTCAAGAGATGAGAATACTTTGCTTTCTTTTTGGATTGTACCTTCTAGGTTATATCCTCTCGTATCATAATTTTTCCATTGCTCATCTCCTGTATTTGAGGATATCATTCTAAAATATATCTTCAAACAAAGGTTAATTGACATATCACAATTTGTCAACTTATCAAGTAAATAATTTGACTTAGGTAAGTCACACACTAGCGAAGTATATAACTCGACTCTCCCCTCCTAGTTCTAAACTCTTATCTCCGCCAGCGACCATATCCCTAAGCTTTGATACCAACTGTGACGCCCCCAAAATTAGGTATACATCACCTGTAAGACCCCAAATTTTATGAAATAAAAGTATTCAATTTTTCTTATAATTACAATTGGTAAATGATTAAATTGATAAAAGTTTAAAGTTAAGGGTGAGATATGAATTTTTTTAAAAATATGCAAGTGGTTATAAAATATTCAATTGTCTGAGAATATTCGTTTGGTCGTAGAATATTCTTTACGTAAGTAGAATATATTAAATACGATGGTGCAAACCATTAATGGGCCCCATAACGAATAAGCGTCGGATGAAGAAGACGACAAAATTGAGTTTTTATAAATAACGCACGTAGTTATTACCATTAAAGCTGTTGGAATACGGTGGTTAAAATCTGATAGAATAGCGTTATTGAACAAAGATAGACTGCGGTATTACATAATATTTTTGAATTATTGATTCTTACGTAAGAAGGCACTACTCAATAATTATTACGGTAATTATTGTTCAATATTTTATTTTATTGATTTGATAATTGTCTGCGTTGATATTTTATATTATTGTTGTTTCAATAATTATCTTTGCATGATATTTCCCATTATCGGATAAATATTTCATATTATTTGAATAATATTATTAGATAGCATTATTGGCAATGTCTAGAAAGTTACATCGAGGAGAGGTTTGGTCACCTAATTGCGGCGCCGATGAAGGAGAAATTTTATTGAAAGCCCCTCTTTCAGGAGCGGCTTTGGTTGTCATAATTGTGATTACGTAATATTATTTGTGAATAATTAATTATTGATTTATATGATAAGGAAATATTTATTTGATGTGGATATAAATGATGGGTTTATTTATGTGGTTATAAATGAAGGAGTTAATGTTGAGGTGTTTTATCGGTATTTTTTAGGATTGGAGGTATTAAAAGATCAAATCGGTGTTATTACAGCTTTATTGTGTGAGTTATAATATTTAATCCGACTGTTGGATCGTTGTAATTTTTGGATATGTTATACATATATAAGTAGAGTATATGTCCATAAATTTTGAACCGTTAAAAATGAGCGTATAATTTGTTATGAATTTTAAGAGGTAACTGATTCGGAAATTAGGTTTGGGTCGAAAATTCTAGAATTGAGTGGACCCCACTCTTGGTTGTTGGGGGAGATGGCTGATTTTTGGTGGGTGAAATAGTAGCAGGTAAAGCCATCAGGTAGCAGGTCAAGTCTGCTTCGGCGTGCTAATATTTTCCTATAAAAAGAGGGCTAAGTTAGAATTGAAAATCACACCAGAATTCATAAGTTTTCTCTCTCTAGATTATCGAGTGTATTTTTTGAGTATTTAGATACTTGGTGAGTTGCTATTCATCAGTGCATGTTTCCTTCAGCGTCATATCTGATATCTAGTCAGAAGTGCTGCTTTTTTGAGGTAAGGGATAGTAAGGGATTTTAAGGGTTGTTATGTTTTTCATGTTTCGTAACATTTCAGACCTTCAAAAATTCTGGAAAAATTTGAAATGATATTTTGATGAGTTTTATTGATTGTGTCCAAAAATATTATTTTTGGATGTATATATTAAGAGTTATGAATTTTATGAGAAAAGACTATTTTAAAAGTAACCGCTTATAACTCCTTGTGGTTAACTCCAAAATTGATGAAATTTTTATTGGGAGTACATCTATATAATATCAGTGTACTCTGTGAATTTTGGAATTGTTGGATAAAAGTACAATTTATGATAAATGTCTAAATATTCGGCGATTTTGGCTATATGAAAAATAGTAAATGAATTTCAAAAATTCTGAGAAAAATATATGTTCAATATAGGACTATATTCTGCTAAATCCTAGAAAAGAAATATTTTTGGAACTGATTTGGTATTTTTCATGAAAATGGACTAATTATGAGTAAATGAATTAAATATGTTATGTGAAGTAAGAAAATTGGAAAATATGATTTTATGGCTTGAGAATCATACGTGGTTATTGGTGATGAAATCTTATGAGTTTGACATTTTAGAATGATTAAATGCATTATTTAGTAAAGTGTAAACAATTAAAATAAATTGTTTATAAGTTTAAGAAATGTTATTTCAATATCATTATACCGAAATATTGGTATGGATTTTATTGTGAAATTTCTATCTTTTTGTGTCGGGTTTACTATTCATGAGTTACTATTCATGAGTTACTATTCACGAAGTTACTATTCATGGATTACTATTCATGAGTTACTATTCATGACAAAATTGGTTTCTTTTTCTAACCAAATTATAGTTGATTTATGAATATTACTCTTGAGATTAAAACTGTATGTTGATCATATTATTTTTATTATCATATATAACATTTTCATAACCCTAATGATGATATTTCTCTTTGACTTGAGTGTAAAGATGGGTAGATTTTTTGTATGATCATGACTGTGGGTTCTCTTTGACCAGTAGTGCAAAGTTGAATTGTTGACTGGTATGATCGTGACCATTGAATTTATAATTGAATATCTTTAGCTTAAGTGCAAAGGTGAAATGATCAACATGGTTATAATTATTGTTTATATAAATTATAGTAATGATTATATATTTCTTTGAGATAATAATATATTTGGCCTATAGTGCAAATATGAACTGTTGATGAATATATTTGGCTTGTGGTGCAAATATGAACTGTTGAGGAATATCTTTGGCCTATAGTGTAAAGATGAATTGTTGATGAATATCTTTGGCCGTATTGCAAAAATGACATGTTGTTGAATATCTTTGGCCAGTAGTGCAAAGATGAACAGATGTTGAGATGAACATGACCAACTGGTGATACAAATGAATATCTTTGGTCGTAGTGCAAAGATGAAGTTATTAGTATGATTATGAACAGGAAATGTGATTTGGTATAACCATGATCTTTGATGTTTCAGGTAAAGATAGGTGGTAAAAATTATCTTCGTCCTGGATGAGAAGAGGAATTTAGAACTACAATTATGATTATGAGTTATTCATATGATTGTGGACCAGAATTGTTGATTGATGTTACAAGGATAAAACATTGTTGGTGGATTTTTAACATGGAGAAGATAATAGACTTCATAGTCTATTTGACTCTTCTAATGGATTGCTCGTTTCACTACAACTATGGTTGAAATTTTTATCATCTACCATATGTTCTAAATCTCTGATTTATTATTGATGAAAGCTATTGATAATTTAATTATCTTTAGTCATGATATTCTTTACTGGGCTAGTTGTGCTCACCCTTCTGTTTCACAATTTCTTTCAGGTAATAAGAGTGTAGCTGGGTCGAATGGGGGTAACAGGGGAATAGAACGGTGGTCATCATTTAGTAGTTATATTTGGTGAATCAACTAGGGTGAAGCGAACCCAACGTTGGAAGGGTGTTTTGCCACTATCATACAAGATGTCTAATGACATACAACCTCGTGTCATCATAAGACAGGGTTGTGATCATCCACTTGCTGAGTATATTTACCAGCACTACCTATATAATCTTGGTGTTTGTTTGAAGTATAATTCTCATTTAGAGACAGTGGAGATAATGATATGTCAAGAGAAGACTCACCATTGGGAAGAATATGATAGTAATCTTCTCATTTTTCTTTTGGGGTCTATTAGGTCAACCAAGGATAATTCGTGGCCATATGATATCTATCATAACCAAGAGACGCATGGTCTCCCGTATACGAAGGTTTTCTTGAGCACTTCCCAAAGATTCTAATTTCTAAAACAGTTTTTGACTATACCTTTATGTAAGGTGTCATTGTGACGTGCTATCCAAGGTTGGGATGAGTGTCACAGTTGGTATATATTTGTATCCAAACTCACAGCATATGTGTTGTTGTATTTTTCACGACAATTATTGTAATAAAGTTGTAGTTGTTTTTTGTACCATGTATTTGGCGACTTAGAATGGGTTGGATGGAATGGACCTATTTTGGGGTTGTCACATTTGGTATCAGAGCTTAGAGATATGATCTCTGGCGGAGATCGGGGAATAGGACTAGGAGGGGAGAGATGAGTAAATCCTTCGCTGGTGTGTCCTACCTAAGCTTAAATTGTTGGTTGGTCATAATATATGGATATTATGTGATATATTAATTTGTTTAATTAACCTTTGTTTTATGGCAGTATTTGAGAATGGCAGCTGAGAATGCTAACAATGGAGTGAATGAGACTGTGGTGATACCTCTAATCACTAACCATGATAATGTGATGTCAGACGAAGAAGGAATTAGAGATATCCATGTGGTGAGGGAAGAATTGATAGTTGCACCCGAGATAGTCGCAGAGGTAACAGTTGAGAGTGAGGAAAAAGAGGTACCTGAGGAGAGTTTATTAGAGGTATTATATGATCAAAATGTAGAATTTCAAAATCGTATTCATGAGTTAGAAGAGCAGGCTGAAGAACGACAGGCGGTCGTAGAACAAAAGGATGCAACAATTCAAGCTTGTGTTACCCGATATGTGATGCTTGAACATAAGCATTCTTTGGCAGAGTATAAGATGATAAAGATGGAATCCAGAAATTTGAAAGAAGAGAAAAAAAGCGAACAGTAAGAATGAGAAATGCATGGGTAAAAGCCACACGATACGTGGATATTGTGGAAAGAGATGTCCGATCTAAGAAGGCTAAAATAGATGATATGAATTTCTCTTTTTCGAAAGCAATTGGGAGAACCCAACATCGAGTTTTGAAGTACCCTGTACATAGCGGTCAACCTGTATTCGATATGGATCAAAGATTGATGATTCAGATCATGAATCAGGAGTACGACGAGGCAGTTGAGGGAGGAATATGTCCTATAGAAAAGTATATTCCAACGGTAGTGATGACACCAAATGCTGCCCCAGACAAGTCAAAGCCAAGTAGTTCAAGGGATAGCGGTTGTCATAACTTCCCAACAAGTGAAGAACCCAAATGAAGTTATCATTGGAGATGAGTAATGGAGAAATCATGATGACCCGGGAGAAAAAATCTGAAATGAAAACAAGGTATTCTCAACTTTTCGAAATACCAGGTACGTAAATTTCAGGGATGAAATTTCATAAGGAGGGGAGATTGTAAGACCCCGAATTTTATGAAATAAAAGTATTCAATTTTTCTTATAATTACAATTCAGTAAATGATTAAATTGATAAAAGTTTAAAGTTAAGGGTGAGATATGATTTTTTTTTTCAAAATCCACAAGTGGTTATAAAATATTCAATTGTCGGGGAATATTCGTTTGGTCGTGGAATATTCTTTCTGTCGGAGAATATTCGTACGACGGCGCAGCCATTTATGGGCCCCATAACGAATAACTGTCGGATGAAGAAAATGACAAAAATTGAATTTTTATAAATAACGGCGTAGTTATTACAATTAACTTCGTTGGAATACCCGGTGGTTAAAATACGATGTCGCGTTATTGAACAATGAAGACACCAGTATTGCACAATATTTTTGAATTATCGATTCTTACATAAGAAGGTAGTACTCAATAATTGTTACAGTAATTACTATTCAATATTTTATTTTATTAATTCAATAATTATTGCGTTGATATTTTATATTATTGTTGTTTGATAATTATCATTACTGATATTTCCCATTATCGGATCAATAATTCATATTATTTGAATAATATTATTAGATAGCATTATTGGCAATGTTTAGAAAGTTACATCAAGGAGAGGTTTGGTCATCTAAATTGCGGCATGATGAAGAGAAATTCTTATTGGAAAGCCCCTCTTTCTGAGAACGGCTGGTTGTCAATATTGTGATTCTGTAATATTATTTGTGAATAATTAATAATTGATTTATATGATAAGGAAATATTTATTTGATGTGGATATAAATGATGGGTTTATTTATGTGGTTATAAATGAAGGAGTTAATGTTGAGGTGTTTTATCAGTATTTTGTCGGATTGGAGGTATTAAAAGATCAAATCGGTGTTATTAAAGCTTTATTGTATGAGTTATAATATTTAATCCGACCGTTGGATCGTTGTAATTTTTGGATATGTTATACATATATAAGTTGATTATATGTCCAAAAATTTTGAACCGTTAAAAATGAGCGTATAATGTTTTATGAATTTTAAGAGATAACTGATTCAGAAATTAGGTTTTGGTGGAAAATTATAGAATTGAGTGGACCCCACTCTTGGTTGTTGGGGGAGATGGCTGATTTTTGGTTGGTGAAATAGTAGCAGGTAAAGCCATCAGGTAGCAGGTCAAGTCTGCTTCGGCGTGCTAACATTTTCCTATAAATAGAGGGCTAAGTTAGAATTGAAAATCACACCCGAATTCATAAGTTTTCTCTCTCTAGATTATCGAGTGTATTTTGTGAGTATTTAGATGCTTGGTGAGTTCCTATTCATCAGTGCATGTTTCCTTCAGCGTCATATCCGATATCTAGTCAGAAGTGCTGCTCTTTTGAGGTAAGGGATAGTAAGGGATTTTAAGGGTTGTTATGTTTTTCATGTTTCGTAACTTTTCAGACCTTCAAAAATTCTGGAAAAATTTGAAATGACATTTTGATGAGTTTTATTGATTGTTTCCAAAAATGTTGATTTTTGGATGTATATATTAAGAGTTATGAATTTTATGAGAAAAGACTATTTTAAAAGTAACCGCTTATAACTCCTTGTGGTTAACTCCAAAATTGTTGAAATTTTTAGTGGGAGTACATCTATATAATATCAATGTACTCTGTGAATTTTAGAATTGTTGGATAAAAGTACAATTTATGATAAATGTCTAAATATTAGTGATTTTGGCATATATAAAAATAGTAAATGAATTTTTAAAAATTCGAGAAAATATATGTTCAATATGGGACTATATTATGCTAAATCCTAGAAAAGAAATATTTTTGGATCTGATTTGGTATTTTTCATGAAAATGGACTAGTTATGAGTAAATGAATTAAATATGTTATGTGAAGTAAGAAAATTGGAAAATATGATTTTATGGCTTGAGAATCATACATGAGTTATATGCAGATTTTTGATGAGGGTTTTAGTTATTGGTGATGAAATCTTATGAGTTTGGCATTTTAGAAAGATTAAATGCGTTATTTAGTAAAGTGTAAACAATTAAAATAAATTGTTTATAAGTTTAAGAAATGTTATTTCAATATCATTATACCGAAATATTGGTATGGATTTTATTGTGGAATTTTTATCTTTTTGTGTCGGGTTTACTATTCATGAGTTACTATTCACAAAGTTACTATTCATGAGTTACTATTCATGACAAAATTGGTTTCTTTTTCTAACCAAATTATAGTTGATTTATGAATATTACTCTTGAGATTATGATCATATTATTTTTATTATCATATATAACATTTTCATAACCCTAATGATGATATTTCTCTTTGACTTGAGTGTAAAGATGGGTAGATTTTTGGTATGATCATGACTGTGGGTTCTCTTTGCCAAGATGGTGCAAAGTTGAATTGTTATTTGGTATGATCGTGACCATTGAATTTATAATTGAACATCTCTAGCTTAAGTGCAAAGGTGAAATGATCAACATGGTTATAATTATTGTTTATATAAATTCTGAAATGATTATATATTTCTTTGAGATAATAATATATTTGGCCTGTAGTGCAAATATGAACTGTTGATGAATATATTTGGCCTGTGGTGCAAATATGAACTGTTGAGAAATATCTTTGGCTTGTAGTGCAAAGATGAATTATTGATGAATATCTTTGGCCGTAGTGCAAAGATAATAGACTTTATAGTCTATTTGAGTCTTCTAATAGATTTCTCGTTCCGCAACAACTATGGTTGAAAAATTTTATCATCTACCATATGTTCTAAATCTCTGATTTATTACTTACGAAGACTATTGATAATTTATTTATCTTTAGTCATGATATTCTTTACTGGGCTAGTTATGCTCATCCTTCTGCTTCACAATTCCTTTCAGGTAATAAGAGTGTATGTGACGCCCCCAAAATTAGGTATACATCACCCATCTTAAGTCGCCAGATACATGGTACAGAATTCAAATACAACTTAATAATACAACTGTCGTGTACAATATGACAAAACATAAATTGTGAGTTTGAATACAAATATTGTCTACTAGAGAGTATAAAAACTCAAAAGGAGTCCTCATTACAATTATTATCACACTATTTCACAGAATAGTGAGGACTACTAATGCACCATCTAGGACCATCACTCCGCTCCCCGACTGCGTTCAAATTTATATTCTCATTTCACAAGAGAAGCGGTGAAAGAAAGGGTGAGCTCAACTAGCCCGATAAAAATATTATGACTAAGATAATGCGAATAAATTATCATTAGCCTTAAGCGATGTTAAAGCGATACAATATAACAAACATCAAGTTTAGCTGCGATGGAACAAGCGATCCATGAAAAGAGTCAAGTAGAGAATAAAATCTACTATCTTTTATGATTTAAAAGGTTTTTCATCACTTTTATCATTTGGGACTCGATTTTAATAAATAATCCACATCATCAAATCATCCCCGCACTATAGGCCGAGGATATTCTTTAGTATCATGACCACGAATTATCCATGCACTACGGCCAAAGATAATCATGTTTTTTTCATCAATGGTCCCGATCATGCCATAAAATAATTCATCTTTGCACCTTGTCAAGAGAATCCATAGCCATAATCATACCAAAAGCGCCCATCAATGCACTCACGGGCCAATGAGGACTTTTCCACATCATTTGTAACATTACAGTCATGATTATACCGAATAATCCCTGGTCATAATCATACCAAGTCCATCTATGCACTATAGGCCACAGATGACTTTCAACGTAATATAAACATGAGGATGATGACAATGACATAATAATTCAATAAAACAAGTTCAAGAATTAATTTATCTAGGAACCAATAACGTCCAAATTGTCAACATGATACTGCTTTGTAGAGTAAAATTCAAGAATGCTCAAAAGAATATTTTCATGAAAAGATATTGGATGAAGCGCAAATATCAAGGATATTCCACTAATTTCACGGAGTATAGAAGCCAAAACTTTAACCAAAAGAGTATCATAGAATATATGAAACTGCAATGGATTTTCACCCGCCATGCGGTAATCCACGTAGACAGCTCATTTTCACAATTTAATAAGAAATGAATACGAAGGGTCATTCACCATGCATGTGGCAATACACATAGACAGGTTATTCCAACAGAATAATAAAGAATGGAATAACAGAAGAATTCACCATGCATGCGATAAACTACACAGACAGGTTATTCCCAACAGAATATTAAATAATGGAACCGAGTTAAAGGCGAAGCCTTGAGCATGTGATATTCCAATGAGAATAATAAAGAGCGGAACTAGGCCCGGCAGAAAAGCGCATGAGACATGATATTCCAATGAATAATAAAGAATGGAATAACGAGAAGAATTTCACCAAGTATAGGGTATCCACAGCGTATCTGAGTTATTCCAATGAGAATAATAACGATTGGAATAACAGAAGTTCTCTTCATGAATAAGAAAGAAAAAATACCCCTTATGAGTACAACAAATAATATTCCCTACCTTAAGAAGAAGAGTACAGGATATAGAAGTTGTGAAGTAGCAGAACACTTTTCTTCTTTCTCTCTATAGTTTCTCTCTCTAGAGTTTCAGTGAATTCGTAAGAAAGAATGAAGGAATGAGCTTCTATTTATAGAAAACTGGAATACATAGTAACTAACTCATGAACGGTCCAGATTGATTCACTTTAATCTGACGGTCCATATTTAAAGCAAAATCTTTTAAATAAAATATAATATATTCTATTTATAGAATAACTTTATAAAAGTATTCTGTTTTATATAAAAAGATTTTACTATGCAAAATACTATGCATAATAGAATATAATATATTCTAATTATTGTCTAATACAACAGATAACTTTATAAAAGTATTCTTTTTATATAAAAAGATTTTACTATACAAAACACTTATATGAGCCTTATGCAACACTATGCATAATAAAATATAATATATTCTATTTATAGAATAATTTTATAAAAGTATTCTGTTTTATATAAAAAGCTTTTCTGTTTTATTACATTAATAATACCAATAAAATAAAACTGAGTGACTTATCACGTAAGCATCAATAATCAATACCGTGTGCTACTATGCAACCACGGGTATTACTTCCGCCGTTATTTTCATAAAAATATTTTTGTCATTTTCTCAATCCAAAAATAATTCTGTTGTGGGGTCCACCAATGATTGTAAAAATCAATACGGATGGATTTCTCGACAAAAAGAATTTTCCCCGACTAATCGAATATTCCACGACACAACCTAATATTTTATATCAACTTCTTTTACTTTGCAAAAAAAAATTCACATATTACCCTTAACTTTAAACTTTTATCAATTTAACTATTTACCAAAATAGAAAAATTGAATACTTTTATTTCATAAAATTTGGGGTCTCACAGTTTAGCTGGGTCGAGCGGGGGTAACAGGAGAATAGAACGGTGGTCTTTAACTGTGGAGGTTCTCCCTAAATAGTATAAAAAAGTGTGTTGTATTTTATACATCATTTAGTAGTTATATTTGGTGAATCAAATAGGGTGAAGCGAACCCAACGTTGGAAGGGTGTTTTTCCACTATCATACAAGATGTCTAATGACATACAACCTCGTGTTATCATAAGACAGAGTTGTGCACATCCACTTGCTGAGTATATCTACGAGCACTACCTATATGATCTTGGAGTTTATTTGAAATATAATTTTCAACTGGAGACAGTGGAGATAGTTATATGTCAAGAGAAGACTCACCATTGGAAAGAACATGATAGTAATCTTATCGTTTTTCTTTGGGGTCTATTGGGTCAACCAAGGATAATTCTGTGGAGATATGATATCTATCATAACCTAGACGCATGGCCTCCCGTGTATGAAGGTTTCCTTGAGCACTTCCCAAATATTTTAATTTCTAAAACAGTTATTGACTGTACCATTATGTAATGTTGGAATGTGAGGTGCTGTCCATAGTTGGGACATGAATCACAGTTGGTATTAAAACTCACAGTATATGTGTGGTTGTATTTTGCACGACAATTGTAGTAATAAAGTTGTAGTTGTTTTATGTACCATGTTTTTGGCGACTCAGAATAGGTTGGATGGATTGGACTTATTTTGGAAGCGTTACATTTGGTATCAAACCTTAGGGATATGGTCTCTGGCGGAGATCGGAGAATAGAACTAGGAGGTGAGAGATGAGTAAATCCTTCGCTAGTGTGTCCTACCTAAGCTTATTTGTTGGTCAGTCATAATATCGGGATATTATGTGATATGTTAACTTGTTCAATTAACCCTTGTTTTGAAGCTATATTCTAGAATGATATCTGAAATACAGGAGATGAGCAATGGAGAAATCATGATGATAGGGAAGATAGAATCTGAAATGAAAGCAAGGTATTCTCAACTCTTTGAATTATTAGGTACGTAAATTTCGGGGACGAAATTTCATAGGGAGGGAAGATTGTAAGACCCTGAAATTTTAAAATAAAAGTATTCAATTTTCCTATTTAGTAAATGGTTAAATTGATAAAAGTTTAAAATTACGGATGAAATGTGCAAATTTTGTAAAATAAGCAAGTGGTTATAAAATATTCATTTTTGTCAGGGAATATTCAGTTGGTCATGAAATATTCTTGTTGTCGGGGAATATTCGTACGACGGCGCAGCCATTTGTGGTCCCCATAACAGAATAACTGTCGGATGAAGAAAACGACATATTTGAATTTTTATAAATAACACTGTAATCGTTATTGTTAACACTGTTAGAATACCCGGTGGGTAAAGTAAAGTAATATGCGTTGTTGCACAAATAGCATTTGCGGTATTACATGATATTTTTGAATTATTGATTCTTACGTAAGAAGGCACTACTCAATAATTATTACGGTAATTCTTGCTCAATATTTTATTTTATTGATTCAATAATTTCTTTGCGTTGATATTTTATATTATTGTTGTTTCAATAATTGTCCTTTAGCTGAAATTTTCCATTATCAGATCAATAATTCATATTATTTGAAAAATATTATTAGACAGCAATATTGACAATGTCTAGAAAGTTCTGTTAAGGAGAGGTTTGGTCACCTAATTGTGCGCCAGTAAGGAGAAATCCTTATTGGAAAGCCCCCTCTTTCCTGAGAACTGCCTGGTTGTCATAATTATAATTCTGTAATATTATTTGTAAATAATTAGTTATTGATTTATATGATAAGAAAATATTTATTTGATGTGGATATAAATGATGGATATATTTATTTTATGTGGATATAATTGAAGGAATTAATGTTGAGGTGTTTTTGTCGGAATGGAGGTATTAAAAATTAAATCACTGTACTTGAGATATATTGCGTGAGTTATAATTTTTAATCTGACCGTTGGATCGTTGTGATTTTTGGATATGTTATACATATATAAGTTGAGTATATGTCCACAAATTTTGAACCGTTACAAATAAACGTATAATTTGTTATGAATTTTAAGAGGTGACTGATACGGAAATTAGGTTTATAAATGATTTTGGTGGAAAATTCTAGAATTGAGTGGGCCCCACTTGTGGTTGGTGAAGAAATGTGCTGAATTTTATTTCAAATGTGGTGGGTGGCAATAGTAGCAGGTAAAGCCATCAGGTAGCATGTAACGAATGTATTGTTTGAGTTGTGATTCTAAAGACAAAATCCTTGTGAGGAGGGAATGATGTAACATTCCAGAATTTTAAATTATAATATTAAATAATTATTGATTTATATAAGTATTTAAGGGATATGTTATTATTGAATAAATAATTGTTCAATTTGAGTTGATGTGGTTTAGTTAATTATTTGTTGAATAAATAATTAAGGAGCTAAGAAAAGTAATTGTTATGAGATTATATACTAATTTGATTTAATAATTAAGTTGTTAGAGCTAATAATGATTAAATGAATAATAATATTTTAATTAGAATTTGTAATTTAAAAATAAGGTGCTAGTTGGTTAAATAAATTTATAATTATAAAGGAAATTATAATTATGAGATAATGATTTATGTGTTAAAATAATTTAATAGATTAATATTTTAATTGATTAAATTGATTATTTAATTAAATAGAAGTGTGACAAATAACCTTGCTATAAAAGAGTTATTAAAATAAATTAAAAGAGTTTAATTTAGTTTTGTCAAACATGTCTTAATGCATAATAAGTCTTTAATCTAGTGATGTTTTATCAAACAAGGTATAAGGATTAATCTATTTGTTTTAATTAGGTTTGCCAAACAAGGTGTAAGGGTTAATGGGTTAATTTTTAGTTAACTAGCCAAACAAGCCTTATGGCTTTTGATTTTCAAAATTTTATAACTGATGTCAGTTAAAATTTTATAACTGATTTTCAGAAGAAGATTGAATACTAGAATAGTGAAGTAACAGACTTCTCCTCTTCTTTCTCTCTATAGCTTCTCTCTCTATAGCTTCTCTCTCTATAATTGCTCTTGTGAGTCTTAGTGAATTGGTGAGAATGAAGGAAGAATGAGCTTCTATTTATAGGAAAATATAGTTTCGATAATTGCACGTTTTGGGGCTCGAAATATTATAGTATAATACCTTCATCTTTTCCTTCATTTTTAATTTAGTCCTGCAAGTATTATCAAACTTGCACCACCTCCCCTAATAGTACATCTTGTGAATCAATAGTACAATCATGTGAATCAATTGTACAATCATGTAAAAAAAATAATTACAATATAGTGCCTTCATCTATACCTCCATTTTTAATTTAGTCATGCAAGTATTATCAATCTTGCACCACCTCCCCTAATAGTACATGCATGTGACTCAATAGTACACATATGTGAACAAATAGTTATAAGCATATGAATTAATAGCAATTAATTACTTATTTATCCAATTAATTACCCGATTGGTCAATATAACCTCCAGACATCAATTATTATCGAAATAAATATCAATTTTCACCAACACTAATAATCCCAACATAATGGAACTATCCATTTTATCTTTAATCAACACAAACTTATTCATCATTAATATTATAACTCACAATATTTAACAACCAGATCATTCCCAAGAAAGAGGGGGCTTTCCGATAAAGATTTCTCCCTATTGGCGCGCAATTAGGTGACCAAACCTCTCCTCGACAGAACTTTCTAGACATCGTCAATATTACAAATACTAATATGAATAACTTTGTCCTCTCAATTATTGATTAAATAATATAAAATATTATGCAGATGATACTGTGACAATAATTGAATCAATAATATGAGAGATATTATGCAACAATTACTGTAGCAATAATTGAGTATAACTGAGTGACTTCTCACGTAAGTATCAATAATCAATAATAATGTATAATACCGTGTGCTACTATGCAATCACGCGTATTACTATACTTTTATCGCCGGATAGTTTAACAGTTTAACGGTAAAACTTTCACCGCTAATTTTATAAAAAGATATTTCTGTCGTTTTCTAACTATGACAATACTTCCGTTATGGGGTCCACCAATGATTACGCCGTCGTACTAATATTCCCTGTTAAAACGAATATTCCCCGGCCAATCAAATACTCCCTGACACAACGAATATTTTATATCAACTTGCTTATACTTTGTAAAATTTTCACATGTCACCCTTAACTTTAACCCTTTCTCAATTTAACCATTTACTAAATAGAATAATAATTATAAAAATTGAATACTTTCATTTTTGTAAAATTTGGGGTCTTACAACCTTCATATTGAGAAGAGAGACAGATTACTGGTGGGAATCTATAAAACATACTCAGTCTGCCGCACTAAAGATGTCTTGGGAGAAGTTCCAAGAATTGTTCAACTACAAGTGCTTTCTTGAAAGTATTCGTCGCATGAAGGAGGTGGAGTTCATCAAGCTGGAGCAAAATAATATGATCATATCGTAGTACGAGGGTAAGTTTGCGGAGTTATCCCGGTTTGCATCCCATTTGATTGATAATGAGGAAAGAATGACGCAAATGTTTTTGTGAGGTTTGAAATCTGAAATACGTCAATACCTCATTTCTCACAAACTTTGCTTGTATTTAGATGTTGTGAACAGGGCTCAGTTATTGGAGCGCGATAATGAGTCAACCCAACCAAGAGATAGCAGCCGACAAAACAGTAATACCAGTGGTAACAATCATCGAAGCGGTGACAACAAACGTGGAGGAAATTAACATGCCAAAAATTATAACCACTTCAGTGGTAATCATGGCCAAGATAATAGAAGTGGAAATTTCAAGAAGGGAAGGTTCAACAATGATGGTAAGATAGCAGCACTAACACCCATTTTCAAGGAAGGAGAACGACCACCAATCATATGCTACAAATGCGGATAGGAGGGACACATCAGTCCAAACTACATGCAGCAACCCAAAGCGTGTTACAATTGCGAAAGAGAAGATCACCTAGCCCGATTTTGTCGTGTAGTGAAGTCAAGTCCAGCTGGGATGGTGGGATCTGTCGTTTACACTCCTAAATTAACCTCACTTTCTTTTTACAAATTTAAACAATTAGCACAGTAGTAAGCAAGGATCGATCCCATAGAGAGTGATTTATTTTATATTTATCCTATGATTTCTAATGAAAAGGGGATTTTGAATTAATTAATTAATTAAATTAACTAGAATAAACTAATAAGAATAAACGATGAATAAAAAGCTTCAGTTCTTCAGTTCAGTATCACCTTTTTACAATAATAGATTAATCAAGTGTAACATTATTTACCATTCAATGAAACTAATAGCCTAGGTAACAACAAGCTCTCTGCTGCTTAAACTCCCCTTAGATTGTCACTCAATGAAACAAGCTCTTCACAAGATTCTAACAATTATATAACCTAGAATAAGCTCTCTAGATTTAATATAATAGCATCATTAAGAACTAGGGAATTAGACTATTCCAAGCAACAAACACATAAGCTCGGATTGTTTAACTTGTCTTTTGATAATCATAGCGATACTCAAAAGCTTGTCCACAATCATATATTACTAATTACTACTTGTGATTAGAAACAATATCAATTACACATAATATTATTCCTTGATCTAGCATATGATATTTGTTAACCAACTCAATCCTGCAGAAATCAAATCAGTTAAGCCAAATAGCATTCAGAAATTAAATCAGATTATCAAGACTGAATTTCATGTGAGAAGGAATAAATAATGAATACTCAATTAACCATTAATTATAAATAAGGTTCAACATCCCTTAGAACTGAATAAAAAGAACTTAGCTCATGTCTTCAATCCTCCAATGTTGTAGATGAGAGAATGTAGTAGATGATTCAATGAATAAAACTCTGACTCTCATCCTCTATTTATAGTGCTAGACAAAATCCTAAATCCTATAGGAAGTAGAAATCCAAATCCTAAAAGGAATTATAAATCATAACTAGTTTCCATAAAGAAATAGAATCTAATTTGGAAATAAATCTTACTCTAAAGGAAATCCTAAAGCTAATAGAAATATCAATCCAATTTCATGTTGAAATCTGCCAAAATCTGCAGTTAGAAACTTTCCAAAAATCTAAGATTTCCCAATTTTCCCGCTCAAATTCGCTGGGGCGAATTTCCATTTCCTGTTGCGACGTCCTTTGGTAAAATGAGCATAACTGTTGATCTGGGAGGAGTTAAACGGCCTGCTACATATCAAAACGAAGATATCGACGAGATATACAACTTTCATTCTTTGAGAATTGCAAGATTCTGGCTGTATCAAGGTCGAAATGAGGCTCCAACTGACTGTTGTGTAGATTACAACTTCCAAACTTTGAGGTTCAACGTCTATTTAGTAAAAAGATCATAACTTTTTCATATGAACTCCGATTGGGATGATTCAAGATGTTCCGGAAAGCTAAAGAAGAGCTCTACAATAAAAGCTAAGTCCCAAGCCAAGAACATGCATCCAACATAATGCTAAAAACCCTGCAATTTTCTCTTTTTTCTCATTTCAGCTCCAATTCCTCCTGAAATTATTAAACATCTTAATAAGCTCATATACACATGAAACATGCAATAAAACTAAACATAAAGGAATCAAAATAAATGAATAATATACACTCATCAGATGGAGACACCGAAGGCCGTCCCAAACAAGTCTAAGCTGGTAGTTCAAGGGAGAGCGTTTGTCGTGACCTATGAAAAAGCGAGGAACCCAAACAAAGTTATCATGGGTAAGCTAATCATAAACTATTGCGAAGTATATACCTTATTTGATACCGTTTCTACCCATTCTTTTATTTCTCCTACTTGCGCTCAACGTTTAAATTTAACTCCAGAGAAATTAGACTTTAACTTATCTGTTGAAACTCTGTTGGGAGAAACCGTCATTACATCCACTATTTATAAATCTTGTTTGATTCAAATTGGCAACTTCTCTTTAAAAAATACTTGCATTTGATGTAATTTTAGGGATTGATTGGTTAACTACTCATCATGCTAAAATTGATTATTTTCATAAGGTTGTTAGCTTTCATATTCCTAACCAACCTATTATGCGAATTCAAGCAACCAAACCACTAAAGTCAATCACTGTCATATCAAGCCATAAAGCTATTCGTTTATTAAAAAATGGATGTCAAGCTTTCTTAGCCCATGTCACAGATTTAAACAAAAATACGTCAGATTTGAATGATATTTCTATTGTTAATAAATTTCCTGACGTATTCCATGAAGAACTTCCTGGCCTACCCCTAGAGCGTGAAATGGAATTTTGTATCGACCTTGAACTCGGTACAAAACCTATTTCCAAAACCCCATATCGAATGGCTCCTATTGAACTTCAGGAGTTCAAAACCCAACTGCAGGAGTTATTACACATCGGTTTCATTCATCCTAGTACGTCTCCT
Organism: Panax quinquefolius; assembly: GCA_020205615.1. NCBI lineage: Eukaryota > Viridiplantae > Streptophyta > Magnoliopsida > Apiales > Araliaceae > Panax > Panax quinquefolius. Next base: position 9,093,213 of record CM035174.1, on the reverse strand, counting down.
TGGGGTGCTCCTATTTTGTTCGTAAAGAAGAAAGATGGGAGTATGCGACTTTACATTGACTATAGGGAGTTTAATCATGTCGCCATCAAAAATAGGTACCCATTACCTCGCATTGATGACCTATTTGACCAGTTGCAAGTCGCCAAATTCTTTTCAAAGAGCGATCTTTGTTCCGGATATCATCAGTTAAAGATTAAAACCGATGACGTTCCAAACACTGCTTTCAGAACTCGGTACGGGCATTATGAATTCCTAGTCATGTCTTTTGGATTTACTAATGCTTCTGCTGCCTTCATAGATATGATGAACCGAGTATTCAAGGAATATTTGGATCATTTTGTGGTCGTCTTTATTGATGACATCCTCATTTACTCCAAAAGCCATGAAGATCATGAGCAACACTTGAGGCTGATACTCCAAAAGCTTCGTGAAAACAAACTTTATGCCAAGTTGAAGAAATGCGAGTTTTGGCTTGAGGAAGTAGCATTCCTTGGGCACGGGATATCAAATCACGGAATATCTGTTGACCAAACGAAGATTGAAGCAATAAAAAATTGGGAACAACCTAAGTCAGTGACCGAAGTACGTAGCTTTCTGGTCTTAGCTGGTTATTATCGGAGATTCGTAGAAGGGTTTTCTCGAATCACTACTCCATTAACTCAGCTAACTCGAAAAGATACAAAATTTAGTTGGAGCGAGGAATGTGAGAAGAGTTTTCAAGAACTCAAGAGGAGGATCATTTCAGCACCTGTTCTGACAATACCATCTGGTTCGGAGGGATTTGTCATCTACAACGATGCTTCAGGCAGAGGGTTAGGATATGTTCTCATGGAACATGGGAAAGTCATAGCTTATGCCTCACGACAACTCAAAGAATATGAGAGGAATTATCCTACTCATGATCTAGAGTTGGTTGCAGACATTTTTGAGCTTAAAAGCTGGAGACATTACCTGTATGGGGAAAAGTGGAGATCTATACAGATCATAAAAGTCTCAAATATTTCTTCACCCATAAGGAACTCAACATGGGGCAACGACGTTGGCTCGAGCTATTGAAAGATTATGTTCATACCATTCAATACCATCCTGGAAAAGCGAACGTGGTAGCTAACGCGTTGAGTAGAAGATCATATGCGGGTACGAGTGCGATATTATCAACACAAAGGCCCATTTTGTATGACTTACAAAGGATGGAGATAGAATTAAAGACTCCAGGGACCCACGTGATGATGTCAAATATACGAGTGTAACCGGCTTTAATCGATAAAGTTAAATCTGCCCAAGCTACAAACCTGGAGCTGATGCGTATGAAGAAGAAAGTGCAAGAATGTGCTATTCCAGAAGAAAGAATCCATGAAGAAGGAATACTTTGAGTCAACTCTAGACTTTGTATTCCTAACGACCCTGATTTGAAGTATAAAACCATGATGGAGGCACGCAACACACCGTTTACAATCCATCTTGGGAGTACCAAAATGTATCGTGATCTTCCACATATATTTTGGTGGAGTAATATGAAAAGAGAGATCGCAGATTTTATCTCAAGGTGTTTAGCGTGTAAACGAGTCAAGGCAGAGCATCAAGTGTCAAAAGGTTAATTGCAACCACTTAAAATTCCAGAATGGAAGTGAGAGCACATTACCATGGATTTCGTTACTAGTCTTCCCAAGGTTTTTCAAGGCATAGATGTAATTTGGGTTATTGTTGATAGATTAACCAAGTCTACTCATTTCTTACCTATACGAGAAACTTATTCACTTGAACGTCTTGCTCGTATATACATAAATGAGATTGTAAGACTGCATGGTATGCCAGTATCCATAGTTTCTGATCGAGGCCCATGATTTACTTCACGATTTTGGGTTAGTTTGCAGAAAGCTATGGGCACGGATTTACGATTCAGTTCTGCATATCATCCTCAAATGGACGGTCATTCAGAGAGGACCATTCAAACTCTTAAAGATCTATTAAGACTCTGTGTCCTTAACTTCAAAGGAAGTTGGGACAAATTCTTGCCATTAGTGGAATTCTCCTACAACAACAGTTATCAAGCAAGTATTGGCATGGCTCCATTCGAGGCGTTGTATAGACGCAAGTGTCATTCTTAAGTATGCAGGGATGAGGTGGTGAAGCAAAGTTGTTGGGACCGGAATTGATACGCATGACTACGGAAAAGATTCAAATGATACGGCAACGTATAAAAACCTCACAAGATCGACAAAAGAGTTATGTTGATCTTAATCGAAGGGACGTGGAATTCAATGTTGGAGATTATGTGTTGTTACGTGTTGCTCCATGGAAGGGAGTTACAAGATTTGGAAAATGAGGAAATCTCAATCCTCGATTCATTGGCCCATTTAAAATCCTCGATCGAGTAGGAACTGTGGCCTATAGACTCGTCTTACCGCCAAGTATGTCTCGTGTTCATAACATTTTTCATATATCTATGTTGCATAAATATGTGGAAGACCCAAACCACATTATTGAATTAGAACCAGACGAGATAGCGGAAGATTTAACGTGTGAAGAGGTACCTGTTAAAATCTTGGATAAGAAGGAACATGCTCTACACTCCAAGGTTATTCCTCAAGTCAAAGTTTTATGGAGAAACCACGATGTTGAGGAAATGACCTGGGAGTTAGAATCTGAAATGAAAACAAGGTATCCTCACATCTTCGACATACCAAGTACGTACACCAAATTCGAGGACGAAATTTCATAAGAAGGGGAGGTTGTAAGACCCCAACTTTTATGAATAAAGATTTAATTTTCTCTAAATATTATTCTTGAATATTAAGTTATGGATTTGATATAATGTCATAGTTGTGACGCCTCCAAAATAGGTATACATCACCCATTTTGATTCGCCAAATACATGGTACAGAATTTAAATACAAACTTCTTTTATACAGTACGACAAAATGTAGTTGATAGTTTCAACACGAATAATGTCTCGTAGAGAGTATCTAAACTCAAATAAAGTCCTTATTACAATTATTGTCACACTATTTCACTGCATAGTGAGGACTACTAATGCAAACATCTGCATCAGTACCTCGCTTTCCGACTTGTCCCAACTATATTCTCATTTCCTGAAGAGAACAATGAAAACAAAGGGTGAGCTCAACTAGCCCAGTAAGAAATATTATGACTAAGATAATGCATAATAAATTATCGTTAGCTTTCAACAGTGTTAAATTGATAAAATATAATAAACATCAAGTTTAACTGCAGCAGAATAAGCAATCCATTAGAAGAGTCAAGTAGAGCATGATATCTACTATCTTCTATGATTTAAAAAGTTTATCATCAATTTTATCGTTGAGACTCAGATTAATAAATAAACCACATCATCGAATCATCCACGCTACGGGCAAGGATATTTATGTAATCATCAATGGTCATGATTATCGAATAATCCATCGATCATAATCATACCAACAATTCATCCATCAATGCACTACCAGCCAATGAGGATTTTTACCACATCATTTGTAACATTACGGTCATGATTATACCGAATAATCCCTAGTCATAATCATACCAATCAATAGTAAATCTATGCACGTAAGCCACAGATGACTTGTATCATAATATAAGCATGAGGATGATGACAATGATATAAGAATTCAATTAAAAGAAAACAAAGGATAAATTTTTAAAGATTTATAACTTAATTTATCCAGAATTTAATAATGTCCAAATTGTCAACATGATACTGCTTTGTGGAGTAAAATTCAAGAATAATATTGTATTAAAAACGATTTGGACAGCAAAGAAATCAATTTTTGTCATGAATAATTTCCTAGGTGAATAGTACCCTGTGAATAGTACTTCGAGAATAGTACCCCGTGAATAGTACTTTGTGAATAGTACTTTGAGAATAGTACCGTAAAAATAAATAATACTCATGGACAGTACTCCGACATGAAAAACTAAAATTTTAACAAGAATGTGTAGAAAATATCCTTGTGAAACAATACTAGATGAACCGCAAATTTCAAGGATATTCTAATAATTTCACGGAGTATAGAAGCAATACTTTAACAAAATGAGGGTATAATCAAGAATACGAGACGAAATAATATTACTCAAATACTACAGAGTATGGAAGAAAATATTATTCGTATGAATCCTGGACAAAGCGAACGTAGTAGCTGACGCATTGAGTAGAAAATCATATGCGGGTACGAGTGCGATATTGTCAACGCAAAGGCCCATTTTGTATGACTTACAAAGGATGGAGATAGAGTTAATGCGGGTATATTATTTTGTTCAGTATTCATAGAAATAATATTTTCTTCCATACTCTGTAGTATTTGAGTAATATTATTTCGTCTCGTATTCCTGATTATACCCTCATTTTGTTAAAGTATTGCTTCTATACTCCGTGAAATTAGTAGAATATCCTTAAAATTTGCGCTTCATCTAGTATCGTTTCACAAGGATAGTTTCTACACATTCTTGTTAAATTTTAAGTTTTTCACGCCGGAGTACTGTCCATGAGTAGTATTCATTTTTACGGTACTATTCATAAAGTACTATTCACGGGGTACTATTCACGGGGTACTATTCACAATGTACTATGAGTACTATTCACAAAGTAATATTCATGAGTACTATTCACAAAGTACTATTCACAGGGTACTATTTATAAAGTACTATTCATAAGTACTATTGATAAAGTACTATTCACGAGATACTATTCCCGATATACTATTCACAGGATACTATTCACTCGGGTACTATTCATCCGGAGAATTATTAATGACAAAAATTGATTTCTTTGATGTCCAAATCATTTTTGATACAATATTATTCCTGAATTTTACTCCACAAAGCAGTATCATGTTGACAATTTGGACATTATTGAATCCTGGATAAAATAAATTATAAATCTTTAAAAATTTATCCTTTGCTTTCTTTTAATTGAATTCTTATATCATTGTCATCATACTCATGCTTATATTGTGATAAAAGTCATGTGTGGCTTACGTGCATAGATGTACTATTGATTGGTATGATTATGACCAGGGATTATTCGATATAATCATGACCGTAATGTTACAAATGATGTGGTAAAAATCCTCATTGGCCTGTAGTGCATTGATGGATAGTTGTTAGTATGATTATGATTAGGAATTATTCGGTATAATCATGACCATTGATGATTACATGAATATCCTTGGCCCGTAGTGCAGGGATGATTCTATAATGTGGTTTATTTATTAAGCTGAGTCGCAGTACGAAGTAGCTGACGTAGTACTCGTGAATATTACTTTGTGAATAGTACTCGTGAATATTACTTTATGAATAGTACCCATAGTACATTGTGAATAGTACCCCGTGAATAGTACTTTGTGAATAGTACCCCGTGAATAGTACTTTATGAATAGTACCGTAAAAATGAATACTACTCATGGACAGTACTCCAGCGTGAAAAACTTAAAATTTAACAAGAATGTGTAGAAACTATCCTTGTGAAACGATACTAGATGAAGCGCAAATTTCAAGGATATTCTACTAATTTCACGGAGTACAGAAGCAATACTTTAACAAAATGAGGGTATAATCAGGAATACGAGATGAAATAATATTACTCAAATACTACAGAGTATGGAAGAAAATATTATTCGTATGAATACTGGACAAAATAATATCCCTTACCTCAGAAGAAGACTGGATACTGGAATAGTGAAGTAGCAGACTTCTCTTCTTCTTTCTCTCTATAGCTTCTCTCTCTATAATTGTTCTTGTGAATCATAGTGAATTGGTGAGAATGAAAGAAGAATGAGCTTCTATTTATAGAAAAATATAGTTTCGATAATTGCACATTTTGGGGCTCGAAATATTGCAGTATAATACCTTCATCTTTTCTTTCATTTTTAATTTAGTCCTGCAAGTATTATCAAACTTGCACCACCACCCCTAATAGTACATCTTGTGAATCAGTAGTATAATCATGTGAATCAATAGTACAATCATGTGAAAAAAATAATTACAGTATAATACCTTCATCTATACCTCCATTTTTAATTTAGTTATGTAAGTATTATCAATCTTGCACCACCTCCCCTAATAGTATATGCATGTGAATCAATAGTACACACATGTGAACAAATAGTTATAAGCATGTGAATTAATAGCAATTAATTGCTCATTTATCCGATTAATTACCCGATTGGTTAATATAACTTCTAGACATCAATTATTATCGGAATAGATGTCGATTTCTACTAACACTAATAATCCCAACACAATGGAAATATCAATTTCATCTTTAATCAACACGAACTTATTCATCGTTAATATTATAACTCACAATATTTAACAACCAGATCATTCCCAGGAAAGAGGGGGCTTTTCGATAAGGATTTCTCCCTATTGGCGCGCAATTAGGTGACCAAATCTCTCATCGACAGAACTTTCTAGACATTGTCAATATTGCAAATAATAATATGAATAACTTTGTCGTCTCAATTATTAATTTAATAATAATAAATGTTATGCAGATGATACTGTGACAATAATTGAATCAATAATATGAGAGATATTATGCAGCAATTACTGTAGCTATAATTGAGTATAATTGAGTGACTTCTCTCGTAAGCATCAACAATCAATACCGTGTGCTACTATGCAACCACGCGTATTACTGTACTTTTACCACCAGGTAGTTCAACAGTTTAACGATAAAACTTTCGCCGTTATTTTTATAAAAAGATAATTCTGTCATTTTCTAACTACGACAATACTTCCGTTGTGGGGTCCACCAATGATTGTGCTGTCGTACGAATATTCCCTGACCAATCGAATATTATATAACCATTTGCTTACTTTGCAAAATTTGTAAATAATACCCACAACTATAACATTATATCAAATCCACACCATAATATTCAAAAATATATTTCGAGAAAAAATTTATCTTTATTCATAAAAGTTGGGATCTTACAACATCCCCTTCTTATGAAATTTCGTCCTCGAAATTAGGGTGCGTACCTGGTATATCGAAGAGGTGAGGATACCTTGACTTCATTTCAGATTCTAACTCCCAGGTCATTTCCTCAACATCGTGGTTTCTCCACAAAACTTTGACTTGAGGTATAACTTTGGAGCGTAGAATATGGTCATTCTTATCCAAGATTTTAACAGGTACCTCCTCATACTTTAAATCTTTCGCTATCTCATCCAGTTCTAATTCAATAATGTGGTTCAGGTCTTTCACATATTTACGTAACATAGATATGTGAAAAACTTTATGAACACGAAACATACTTGGCGGTAAGGCGAGTCTATAGGCCACAGTTCCTACTCGATCGAGGATTAAAAATGGGCCAATGAATCGAGGATTGAGCTTTCCTCTCTTTCCAAATCTCATAACTCCTTTCAATGGAGCAACACGTAACAATACATAATCTCCAATATTGAATTCCACATCCTTTCGATGAAGATCAGCATAACTCTTTTATTGATCTTGCAAGGTTTTTATACGTTGTCGGATCATTTGAATCTTTTCCGTAGTCATACGTACCAACTCCGATCCGAACAACGTTGCTTCACCCACCTCATCCCAGCATACTGGAGAACGACACTTTCTTCCATACAACGCCTCAAATGGAGCCATGCCAATACTTGTTTGATAACTGTTGTTGTAGGAAAACTCCACCAATGGTAAGAACTTGTCCCAACTTTCTTTGAAGTCAAGGACACAAAGTCTTAATAAATCTTCAAGAGTTTGAATAGCCCTCTCTGACTGCCCTTCCGTTTAAGGATGATATGCCGAACTAAATTGTAAATCCGTATCCATAGCTTTTTACAAACTAACCCAAAATCGGGAAGTGAATCTTAGGTCTTGATCAGAAACTATGGATACTGGCATACCATGCAATCTTAGAATCTCTTTTATGTATATACGATCAAGACGTTCAAGTGTATAAGTTTCTCTTATCGGTAAGAAATGAGCAGACTTGGTCAATCTATCAACAATGACCCAAATCGCATCTATGCCTTGAGAAACCTTGGGAAGACCAGTAACAAAATTCATGGTAATGTGCTCCCACTTCCATTCTAAAATTTCAAGTGGTTGCAATGGACCTTTTGGCACTTGATGCTCCGCCTTGACTCGTTGACAAGTTAGACACCTTGAGATAAACCCCGCTATCTCTCTCTTCATATTTCTCCACCAAAATGTATGTTGAAGATCACGATACATTTTGGTACTCCCAGGGTGGATTGCAAATGGTGTGTTGTGTGCCTCCATAGTGATTTTATACTTAAAGTCAGAATCGTTAGGAACACAAAGTCTGGAGTTGACTCGAAGTATTCCTTCTTCATCTATTCTTGCCTCCGGAATAGCACCTTCTTGCACTTTCTTCCTCATACGCATCAGCTCCAGGTCTGTAGCTTGAGAAGCTTTAACTTTATCGATTAAAGTCCATTCTACTCGTATATTCGCCATCATCATATGGGACCCTGGGGTCTTTAACTCCATCTCCATCCTTTGTAAGTCATACAAAATGGGTCTTTGCATTGACAATATCGCACTCGTACACGTACCCGCATATGATCTTCTACTCAATATGTTAGCTACTACGTTCGCTTTTCCAAGATGGTATTGAATGGTATGATCGTAATCTTTCAATAGCTCAAGTCATCGTCGTTGCTGCATGTTGAGTTCCTTTTGAGTGAGGAAATATTTGAGGCTTTTATGATCCGTATAGATCTCCACCTTCTCTCCATACAGGTAATGCCTCCAAATCTTAAGCACAGAAACAACAGATGCCAACTCTAGATCATGAGTAGGATAATTCCTCTCATATTCTTTGAGTTGTCGTGAGGCATAGGCTATGACTTTCTCATGTTGCATGAGAACACATCCTAACCCTTTGTGTGAAGCATCACTGTAGATGACAAATCCCTCCGAGCAGGATGGTATTGCCGTAACAGTCTTTGAAATGAGTCTCTCTCGAGTTCTTGAAAACTCTTCTCACATTCATCGCTTTAATCAATTTTGTATCTTTTCGAGTCAATTTGAGTTAATGGAGTAGTGATTCGAGAAAAACCTTCTACTAATCTCGATAATAACCCACTAAGCCGAGAAAGCTACGCATTTTGGCCTTCGATTTAGGTTGCTCGACTTTGAATTGCTTCAATCTTGCTGCGTGTCAACGGATATTCCATAATTTTATATCACGTGCCCAAGGAATGCTACTTCCTCAAGCCGAACTCACATTTCTTGACTTGGCATATAACTTATTTTCACGAAGCTTTTGGAGTATCGATTTCAAGTGTTGCTCATGATCTTCACGGCTTTTGAGTAAATGAAGATGTCATCAATAAAGACGACCACAAAGGGATCCAAATATTCCTTGAATACTCGGTTCATCATATCCATGAAGGCAGTAGGAGCATTAGTCAATCCAAAAGACATGACTAGGAATTCGTAATGCCCGTACCGAGTTCTGAAAGCAATCTTTAGAATGTCATCAGTTTTAATCTTCAACTGATGATATCCAGAACAAAGATCAATCTTTGAAAAAAAATTGGCGCCTTGTAACTGGTCAAACCAGTCATTAATGGGAGGCAACGGGTACCTATCTTTGATGGTGACATGATTCAACTCCTGATAATCAATACAAAGTCGCATACTTCCATCTTTCTTCTTCACAAATAGAACAGGAGCACCCCAAGGAGACGTACTAGGTCGAATGAAACTGATGTCTAACAATTAATGCAGTTGGGTTTTTAACTTCTGAAGTTCAATAGGAGCCATTCGATATGGGGCTTGGGAAATGGATTTTGTATCGGGTTCAAGGTCGATACCAAACTCGATTTCACGCTCAGGAGGTAGGCCATGAAGTTCTTCGGGGAATACGTTAGGAAATTTATTAACAATATAAATATCATTCAAATCTGACGTATTTTTGTTTAAATCTGTGACATGAGCTAAGAAAGCTTGACATCCAATTTTTAATAAACGAATAGCCTTATGGCTTGAGATGACCGTGATTGATTTTAATGGTTTGGTCGCTTGAATTCGCATAATAGGTTGATTAGGAATATAAAAGCTAACAACCTTTCGAAAATAATCAATTTTAGCATGATGAGTAGTTAACCAATCAATCCCTAGAATCATGTCAAATGCAAGTATTTTTAAGCAGATAAGATGGACAGATAACGTGCGGTTACCGATTTGAATCAAATAAGACTTATAAACAGTGGATGTAAAGAAGGTTTCTCCCAATGAAGTTTCAACAAATAAGTCAAAGTCTAATTTCTCCAGAGTCAAATTTAAACGTTGAGTGCAAGTAGTAGAAATAAAAGAATGGGTAGAATCGGTATCAAATAAGGTATAGACTTCGCTAGAGTTTATGATTAGCTTACCTGTGATCACCTCGTTCGGATTCCTCGCTTCTCGGGAGGTTACGACAAACGCTCTCCCTTGAACAACCAGTTTTGTCTTGTCTGGGACGGCCTTTGATGCTTTCATCCCAGCTGGAGTTGACTTCAGTGCATGACAAAATCGGGCAAGGTGACCTTCTCTTCCGCCATTTTAACTCGCTTTGGATTGTTGCGTACAATTCGGACTGATATGTCCCTCCCCTCCGCATTTGTAACATATGATTAGTTATCGTTCCCATTCCTTAACAACAGGTGCTGGTGATGACATCTTTCCATCATTGTTGAATCTCCTCTTCTTGAAATTTCCACTTCTATTATCTTGGCCATGATTACCACCAAAGTGGTTACCATTTCTGGCATGTTGATTCCCTCCAAGTTTGTTGTCACTGCTTCGATGACTACTACCACTGGTATTATCATTTTTTCGGCTGCTCTCTCTTGGTTGGGTTGACTCGTTATCGCGCTCCAATAACCGAGCCCTATTTACAACATCTGAAAACAAACACAGTTTGTGAGAAATTAAGTATTGACGTATCTCGGGTTTCAAACCTCTTAGAAACATCCGCGTCATTCTCTCCTCATTATCAACCAAGTAGGATGCAAACCGGGACAACTCGGCAAACTTAGCTTCGTACTGTGCCATGCTCATATTTGTGACGCCCCCAAAATAGGTATACATCACCCATGATTATATCACATTATCGAATCATAGAAATAATATCGCACTCGTACCCGCATATGATTTTCTACTCAATGAGTCAGCTACTACGTTCGCTTTTCCAGGATGGTATTGAATGGTATGATCGTAATCTTTCAATAGCTCAAGCCATTTTGTTGCCGCATGTTGAGTTCCTTTTGAGTGAAGAAATATTTGAGGCTTTTATGATCCGTATAGATCTCCACCTTCTCTCCATACAGGTAATGCCTCCAAATCTTAAGCACAAAAACGACAGATGCCAACTCTAGATTATGAGTAGGATAATTCCTCTCATATTCTTTGAGTTGTCGTGAGGCATAGGCTATGACTTTCCCATGTTGCATGAGAACACATCCTAACCCTTTGCCTAAAGCATCACTGTAGATGAAAAATCCCTTCGAGCCAGATGGTATTGTCAGAACGTGTGCTGAAATGAGTCTCCTCTTGAGTTCTTGAAAACTCTTCTCACATTCCTCGCTCCAACCGAATTTTATATCTTTCCGAGTCAGCTGAGTTAATGGTGTAGTGATTCGAGAAAACCCTTCTACGAATCTCCGATAATAACCAGCTAAGCCAAGAAAGCTACGTACTTCGGTCACTGACTTAGGTTGCTCACAGCTTTGAATTGCTTCAATCTTTGCCGTGTCAACAGATATTCCATGATTTTATATCTCGTGCCCAAGGAATGCTATTTCCTCAAGCCAGAACTCGCATTTCTTTAACTTGGCATATAACTTGTTTTCACGAAGCTTTTGGAGTATCAGCCTCAAGTGTTGCTCATGATCTTCACGGCTTTTGGAGTAAATGAAGATGTCATCAATAAAGACGACTACAAAGTGATCTAAATATTTCTTGAATGCTCGGTTCATCATATCCATAAAGGTAGAAGGAGCATTAGTCAATTCAAAAGACATGACTACGAATTCGTAATGCCCGTACCGAGTTCTGAAAGCAGTCTTTGGAATGTCATCAGTTTTAATCTTCAACTGATGATATCCAAAACGAAGATTGATCTTTGAAAAGAATTTGGCGCCTTGCAACTGGTCAAACAAGTCATTAATGCGAGGCAACGGGTACCTATCTTTGATGGTGACATGATTTAACTCCTAATAATCAATACAAAGTCGCATACTTTCATCTTTCTTCTTCATAAATAGAACATGAGGACCCCAAGGAGACGTACTAGGTCAAATGAAATCGATGTCTAACAATTCATGCAGTTGGGTTTTTAAATCCTGAAGTTTAATAAGAGCCATTCGATATGGGGCTTTGGAAATAGGTTTTGTACCGGGTTCAAGGTCGATACCAAACTCGATTTCACGCTCCGGGGGTAGGCCATGAAGTTCTTCGGGGAATACGTTAGGAAATTTATTAACAATAGAAATATCATTCAAATCTGACGTATTTTTGTTTAAATCTGTGACATGAGCTAAAAAAGCTTGACATCCGTTTTTCAATAAACGAATGGCTTTATGGCTTGAGATGACCGTGATTGATTTTAATGGTTTGGTCGCTTGAATTCACATAATAGGTTGATTAGGAATATGAAAGCTAACAACCTTACGAAAGCAATCAATTTTAGCATGATTAGTAGTTAACCAATCAATCCCTATAATCATGTCAAATGGAAGTATTTTTAAGGAGATAAGATCAACAGGTAACGTGCGATTACCGATTTGCATCAAGCAAAACTTATAAACAGTGGATTTAATGAAGGTTTATCCCAACGAAATTTCAACAGATAAGTCAAAGTCTAATTTCTTCGGAGTCAAATTTAAACGTTGAGCGCAAGTAGGAGAAATAAAAGAATGGGTAGAACCGGTATCAAATAAGGTATAGACTTCGCTAGAGTTTATGATTAGATTACCCGTGATCACCTCGTTCGGATTCCTCGCTTTTTGGGAGGTTACGACAAACGCTCTCCCTTGAACTACCGATTTTGTCTTGTTTGGGACGACCTTTGATGCCTCCATCCCAGCTGTACTTGACTTCGGTGCATGACAAAATCGGGCAAAGTGACCTTCTCTTCTGCAATTATAACATGCTTTGGATTGCTACGTATAGTTCGGACTGATATATCCATCCCCTCTGCATTTGTAACATACGATTGACTGTCGTTCCCCTTCCTTAACAACAGGTGTTGGTGATGACGTCTTTCCATCATTGTTGAATCTCCTCTTCTTGAAATTTCCACTTCTATTATCTTGGCCATGATTACCACCGAAGTGGTTACCATTTCTAGCATGTTGATTCCCTCCACGTTTGTTGTCACCGCTTTGATGACTGCTACCACTGGTATTATCATTTTGTCGGCTGCTCTCTCTTGGTTGGGTTGACTCGTTATCGTGCTCCAATAACTGAGCCCTATTTACAACATCTGAATACAAACACAGTTTGTGAGAAATTAAGTATTGACGTATCTCGGGTTTCAAACCTCTTAGAAACATCCGTGTCATTCTCTCCTCATTATCAACCAAGTGGGACGCAAACTTGGACAACTCGGCAAACTTAGCTTCGTACTGTGACACGGTTATATTGTTCTGCTCCAGCTTGATGAACTCTACCTCTTTCATGTGACGATTACTTTCGGGAAAGTACTTGTCGTTGAATAGTTCTTGGAACTTCTCCCAAGACATGTTCAGTGCGGCATGTTGAGTACTCTTTACCGATTCCCACCAGTAATATGCATCTCCTCGCAACATAAAGATGGCAAAGGAAACCTTTTGCTCCTTGGAGCATCCTAAGACATCAAATATGTAAGACATCAAATTTTATGAAATAAAAGTCGTGGAATATTCTTGTTGTCGGGGAATATTCGTACGACGGCACAGCCATTTATGGGCCCCATAACAAAATAACTGTCGGATGAAGAAAACGACATATTTGAATTTTTATAAATAACGCCGTAATCGTTACTGTTAACACTGTTAGAATACCCGGTGGGTAAAGTAAAGTAATGTCTTGCGTTGTTATGCAAGATACTACGGTATTGCACAAGATATTTTGAATTATTGATTCTTACGTAAAAAGGCACTACTCAATAATTGTTATAGTAATTACTGTTCAATATTTTATTTTATTGATTCAATAATTGCTGCGTTGATATTTTATATTATTGTTGTTTCAATAATTGTCACTGCACAGAATTTTCCATTATCAGATGAATAATTCATATTATTTGAATAATATTATTAGACAGCATTATTGACAATGTCAAGAAAGTTTTGTCAAGGAGAGGTTTGTTCACCTAATTGCGCGCTAGTAAGGAGAAATCCTTATTGGAAAGCACCCTCTTTCCTGGGAACTGCCTGGTTGTCATAATTGTAATTCTGTAATATTATTTGTGAATAATTAGTTATTGATTTATATGATAAGGAAATATTTATTTGATGTGGATATAAATGATGGATATATTTATTTTATGTGGATATAATTGAATGAATTAATGTTGAGGTGTTTTTGTCGGAATGGAGGTATTAAAAATTAAATCACTGTACTTGAGATATATTGCGTGAGTTATAATTTTTAATCTGACCGTTGGATTGTTGTGATTTTTGGATATGTTATACATATATAAGTTGAGTATATGTCCACAAATTTTGAACCGTTAAAAATGAACGTATAATTTGTTATGAATTTTAAGAGGTGACTGATTCGGAAATTAGGTTTATAAAAGATTTTGGTGGAAAATTCTATAATTGAGTGGGCCCCACTTATGGTTGGTGAAAAAATGTGCTGAATTTTATTTCAAATGTGGTGGGTGGCAATAGTAGCAGGTAAAGCCATCAGGTAGCATGTCAAGTCTACTTCGACGGCGTGCTAACATTTTCCTATAAATAGAGGGCTAAGTTATTATTGAAAATCACACCAGAAACATAAGCTTTCTCTCTATATTATCGAGCGTATTTTATGAGTATTTAGATAGTTTGTGAGTTTCTATTTATCAATTGCAAGTTTCCTTCAAATTTTTTATACCGATATTCCCGCCGTAAATCTTGCTCTTTTTGAGGTAGGGATTTTAAGGGTTGTTATGTTTTTCAGTTTCATAATTTTTTCGACCTTCAAAATTTTAGAAAATTTGAAATCATAATATGATGAGTTTTCTAGATTGTGTCCAAAAATGGTGATTTTTGGATGTATAGATTAGGAGTTATGAATTTTATGGGAAAAGACTATTTTAAAAGTAAACCCTTATAACTCCTTGTGGTTAACTCCAAAATTGGTGAAATTTTTATTATGAGTACATGTATATAATGTATATACTCAGTAATTTCGGAATTTTTGGACAAAAGTAATGATTTATGATAAATGTCTAAATATTCGACTTATTTGGCCATATGAAAATAGTAAATGAATTTTAAAATTTCGAGAAAAATATATGTTCAATATGGAACTATATTCGCTAAATCCCCAAAAAAGAAAATTTATTTGTACTGATTTGGTATTTTTCATGAAAATGGACTAGTTATGAGTAAATGAATTAAATATGTTATGTGAAGTAAGAAAATTAGAAAATAGGATTTTATGGCTTGAGAATCCTATATGAGGTATATGCAGATTTTTGATGAGAGTTTTGGTTATTGGTGATGAAATCTTATGAGTTTGGCATTTTAAGATGATTAAATGCATTATTTAGTAAAGTGTAAATAAATAAAATAAATTATTTATAAGTTTAAGAAATGTTATTCTTTCAATATCATTATACCAAAATATTGGTATGAATTTTATTGTGGAATTTCTACCTTTTCATGTCGGGGTTACAATTCATGAATTACTATTCATGAATTACTATTCATGAGTTACTATTCACGACAAAATTGGTTTTTTTTTCTGACCAAATTATCGTTGATTTAAGAATCTTACTCTTGAGATTAAATTTATATGTTGATTATATTGTTTTTATTATCATATATAACATTTTTATAACCCTAATGATGATATTTCTCTTTAACTTGAGTGTAAAGATGGGTAGATTATTGGTATGATCGTGACTATGGGTTCTATTTTGGCCAGTAGTGCAAAGATGAATTATTGACTGGTATGATCATTACCATTGAATTTATAATTGAATATCTTTAGCTTAAGTGCAAAGGTGAATTGATCAATATGGTTATAATTATTGTTTATATAAATTCTGAAATGATTATGTATTTCTTTGAGATATTAATATCTTTGGCCTGTAGTGCAAAGATGAGGTATTGATGAATATCTTTGGCCTGTAGTGCAAAGATGAATTATTGTTGAATATCTTTGGCATGTAGTGCAAAGATGACATGTTGTTGAATATCTTTGGCCTGTAGTGCAAAGATGAAATGATAATGAATATCTTTGGCCCGTAGTGCAAAGATGAATTTATTAGTATGATTATAAATAGGAACTGTGATTTGGTATAACCATGATCTTTGATGTTTCAGGTAAAGTCAAGTGATGAAAATTATCTTCGTCCTGGATGAGAAGAGGAATTTAGAATCACAATTACGATTATGAGTTATTCATATGATTGTGGAAAGGAACTGTTGATTGATGTTACAGGGATAAAACATTGTTGGTGAACTTTTAACGTGGAGAAGATAATAGACTTTATAGTCTACTTGACTCTTCTAATGGATTGCTCGTTCCGCTGCAACTATGGTTGAAAAGTTTTATCATCTACCATATGTTCTAAATCTCTGATTTATTACTGACGAAGGCTATTGATAATTTATTTATCTTTAGTCATGATATTCTTTACTGGGCTAGTTATGCTCATCCTTCTGCTTCACAATTCCTTTCAGGTAATAAGAGTGTATGTGATGCCCCCAAAATTAGGTATACATCACCCATCTTGAGTCGCCAGATACATGGTACAGAATTCAAATACAACTTAATAATACAACTGTCGTGTACAATACGACAAAACATAAACTGTGAGTTTGAATACAAATATTGTCTACTAGAGAGTATACAAACTCAAAAGGAGTCCTCATTACAATTATTATCACACAATTTCACATAATAGTGAGGACTACTAATGCACCATCTAGGACCATCACTCCATTCCCCGACTCGTTCCAACTATATTCTCATTTCCTGAAGAGAACAGTGAAAGAAAGGGTGAGCTCAACTATTCCAGTAAGAAATATTATGACTAAGATAATGCAGAATAAATTATCATTAGCCTTAAACAGTGTTAAACTGATACAATATAACAAACATCAAGTTTAGCTGCAATGAACAAGCAATCCATTAACAGTAGTCAAGTAAAGAATAAAATTTACTATCTTTTATGATTTAAAAGGTTTTTCATCACTTTTATCATTTGGGACTCAAATTTTAATAAATAATCCACATCATCAAATCATCCCTGCATTACAGGCCAAGGATATTCTTTAGTATCACGACCACGAATTATCCATGCACTATGGGCCAAAGATAATCATGTTTTCATCAACGGTCCTGATTATGCCATAAAACAATTCATCTTTGCACCCTTGGCCGAAGAGAATCCATAGCCATAATCATACCAAAAACTGTCCATCAATGCACTATGGGCCAATGAGGACTTTTTCCACATCATTTGTAATATTACGGTCATGATTATACCGAATAATCCCTAGTCATAATCATACCAAGTCCATCTATGCACTATAGGCCACAGATGACTTTCAACATAATATAAAGATAAGGATGATGACAATGACATAATAATTCAATAAAACAAGTTCAAGAATTAATTTATCGAGGAACCAATAACGTCCAAATTATCAACATGATACTGCTTTGTGGAGTAAAATTCAAGAATGCTCAGAAGAATATTTTCATGAAAAGATACTGGATGAAGCGCAAATATCAAGGATATTCCACTAATTTCATGGAGTATAGAAGTCAAAACTTTAACCAAAAGAGTATCATAGAATATATGAAACTGCAATGGATTTTCACCAGCCATGCGGTAATCCACGTAGACAACTCATTTCCACAATTTAATAAGAAATGAATACGAAGGGTCATTCACCATGCATGTGGCAATCCACATAGATAGGTTATTCCAACAGAATAATAAAGAATGGAATAACAGAAGAATTCACCATGCATGCGATAAAATCGCATGCATGTGTTATTCCGCAGAATAATAAATAATGGAACTGAGTTTAGGCAGTAAACGCTTGCAGATGTGATATTCCGATAGAATAATAAAGAGCGGAACCAGTCCCAAGGTAAAAACGCATGCATGTGATATTCTAACACAATAATAAAGATGGAACCAAGTCCGGCAGTAAAATGCATGCATGTGATATTCCAATGTAATAATAAAGAATGGAATAATGAAGAATTTCGCCAAGTATAGGGTATCCTCACAGATACAAAGTTATTCCAATAGAATAATAAAGAATGGAATAACAGAAGTTCTCTTCATGAATAAGAAAGAAAGAATACCCCTTATGAGTACAACAAATAATATTCCCTACCTTAAGAAGAAGAGTACTGGATATAGAAGTAGTGATGTAGCAGAACACTTTTCTTTTTTCTCTCTATAGTTTCTCTCTCCAGAGTTTCAATGAATTCGTAAGAAATAATGAAGGAATGAGCTTCTATTTATAGAAAAATGGACTGCGTAGTAACTAACTCATAAACAGTCCAGATTGATTCACTTTAATCTGACGGTCCATATTTAAAGAAAAATCTTTTAAATAAAACATAATATATTCTATTTATAGAATAACTTTATAAAAGTATTCTATTTTATATAAAAAGATTTTACTATGCAAAACACTATGCATAATAGAATATAATATATTCTAATTATTGTTTAATAAAGCAGATAACTTTATAAAAGTATTACATTTTATATAAAAGATTTTACTATGCAAAACACTATGCAGACACTATGCATGCACTATGCAACACTATGCATAATAAAATATAATATATTATATTTATAGAATAATTTTATAAAAGTTTTCTGTTTTATATAAAAAGCTTTTCTGTTTTATTACATTAATAATACCAATAAAACAAAACTGAGTGACTTATCACGTAAGCATCAATAATCAATATCGTGTGCTACAATACAACCACGCCAGACATCTTTGCATTTTTTAACACCGGTGTTTCAACAGATTAACAGTAAAACTTTCGCCGTTATTTTCATAAAAATATTTTTGTCATTTTCTCAATCCAACAATAATTCCGTTGTGGGGTCCACCAATGATTGTACCGTCGTACGAATATTTCTCGATAAAAAGAATATTCCCCAACTAATCGAATATTCCCCGACACAACGAATATTTTATATTAACTTGTTACTTTGCAAAAAAAAATTTCACATATTACCCTTAACTTTAAACTTTTATCAATTTAACTATTTACCAAAATAGAAAAATTAAATACTTTTATTTCATAAAATTCGGGGTCTCACAGTTTAACTGGGACGAGCGGGGGTAATAGGAGAATAGAACGGTGGTCTTTAGTTGTGGAGGTTCTCCCTAAACAGTATAAAAAAGTGTGTTGTATTTTATACATCATTTAGTAGTTATATTTGGTGAATCAAATAGGGTGAAGCGAACCCAACGTTGGAAGGTTGTTTTGCCACTATCATACAAGATGTCTAATGACATACAACCTCGTGTTATTATAAGACAGGGTTGTGCACATCCACTTGCTGAGTATATCTACGAGCACTACCTATATGATCTTGGAGTTTATTTGAAATATAATTTTCAACTGGAGACAGTGGAGATAGTTATATGTCAAGAGAAGACTCACCATTGGAAAGAACATGGTAGTAATCTTCTCATTTTTCTTTGGGGTCTATTGGGTCAACCAAGGATAAATCTGTGGACATATGATATCTATCATAACCTAGACGCATGGCCTCCCGTGTACAAAGGTTTCCTTGAGCACTTCCCAAAGATTTTAATTTCTAAAACAGTTATTGACTGTACCTTTATGTAATGTTGGAATGTGAGGTGTTGTCCATAGTTGGGACATGAATCACAGTTGGTATTAAAACTCACAGTATATGTGTGGTTGTATTTTGCATGACAATTATAGTAATAAAGTTGTAGTTATTTTCTGTACCCTGTTTTTGGCGACTCAAAATAGGTTGGATGGATTGGACCTATTTTGGGGGCGTTACATTTGGTATCAAACCTTAGGGACATGGTCTCTGGCGGAGTTCGGAGAATAGAACTAGGAGAGGAGAGATAAATAAATTCTTCGCTAGTATGTCCTACCTAAGCTTATTTGTTGGTCAGTCATAATATCGGGATATTATGTGATATGATAACTTGTTCAATTAACCCTTGTTTTGAAGCTGTATTCTAGAATGATATCTGAAATACAGGAGATGAGCAATGGAGAAATCGTGATGACAGGGAAGATGGAATCTGAAATGAAAGCAAGGTATTCTCAACTCTTTGAATTATCAGGTACGTAAATTTCGGGGACGAAATTTCATAGGGAGGGGAGATTGTAAGACCCCAAATTTTTTGAAATAAAATTATTCAATTTTCCTATTTAGTAAATGATTAAATTGATTAAAGTTTAAAGTTATGGGTGAAATGTGCAAATTTTGCAAAATAAGCAAGTGGTTATAAAATATTCATTTTTGTCGGGGAATATTCATTTGGTCATGGAATATTCTTGTTGTCAGGGAATATTCGTACGACGGCGCAGCCATTTGTGGGCCCCATAACAGAATAGTTGTCGGATGAAGAAAATGACATATTTGAATTTTTATAAATAACGCCGTAATCATTACTGTTAACACTGCTAGAATACCCGGTGGGTAAAGTAAAGTAATACGCGTTGTTGCATAGTAGCACACGGTATTGCACAGTATTTTTGAATTATTGATTCTTACGTAAGAAGGCACTACTCAATAATTGTTACAGTAATTATTGTTCAATATTTTATTTTATTGATTCAATAATTGCTGCGTTGATATTTTATATTATTGTTGTTTCAATAATTGTCACTGCACAGAATTTTCCATTATCAGATCAATAATTCATATTATTTGAATAATATTATTAGACAGCATTATTGACAATGTCTAGAAAGTTCTGTCAAGGAGAGGTTTGGTCACCTAATTATGCGCTAGTAAGGAGAAATCCTTATTGGAAAGCACCCTCTTTCCTGGGAACTGCCTGGTTGTCATAATTGTAATTCTGTAATATTATTTGTGAATAATTAGTTATTGATTTATATGATAAGGAAATATTTATTTGATGTGGATATAAATGATGGATATATTTATTTTATGTGGATATAATTGAATGAATTAATGTTGAGGTGTTTTTGTTTGAATGGAGGTATTAAAAATTAAATCACTTTGCATTTGAGATATATCAAGTGAGTTATAATTTTTAATCGACCAGATTGGATAGTTGTGATTTTGGATATGTTATACATATATAAGTTGAGTATATGTCCACAAATTTTGAACCGTTAAAAATGAACTTATAATTTGTTATGAATTTTAAGAGGTGTCTGATTCGAAAATTAGGTTTATAAATGATTTTGGTGGAAAATTCTAGAATTGAGTGGGCCCCACTTGTGGTTGGTGAAAAAATGTGCTGAATTTTATTTGAAATATGGTGGGTGGCAATAGTAGCAGGTAAAGCCACCAGGTAGCATGTAACGAATGTATTGTTTGAGTTGTGATTCTGAGGACAAAATCTTTGTAAGGAGGGAATAATGTAACATTCCAGAATTTTAAATTATAATATTAAATAATTATTGATTTATATAAGTATTTAGGGATATGTTATTATTGAATAAATAATTGTTCAATTTGAGTTGATGTGGTTTAGTTAATTGTTTGTTGAATAAATAATTAAGGAGCTAAGAAAAGTAATTGTTATGAGATTATATACTAATTTAATTTAATAATTAAGTTAGAGAGCTAATAATGATTAAATGAATTATACTATTTTAATTAGAATTTGTAATTTAAAAATAAGGTGTTAGTTGGTTAAATAAATTTATAATTATAAAGGAAATTATAATTATGAGATAATGATTTATGTGTTAAAATAATTTAATAGAATAATATTTTAATTGATTAAATTGATTATTTAATTAAATAGAAGTGTGACAAATAACCTTGCTATAAAGGAGTTATTAAAATAAATTAAAAGAGTTTAATATAATTTTACCAAACATGTCTTAATGCATAATAAGTCTTTAATCTAGTGATGTTTTATCAAACAAGGTATAAGGATTAATCCATTTGTTTTAATTTGGTTTGCCAAACAAGGTGTAAGGGTTAATGGGTTAATTTTTAGTTAACTAGCCAAACAAGCCTTATGGCTTTTGATTTTCAAAATTTTATAACTGATGTCAGTTAAAATCCTATACTTAATATCTATATTATTATTATTATACGTTATATGATAATACGTAAGATAGTTAGGAGAAGAAAATATCAGAAGAAGAAAAAGGGAGAGAAGAAGAAAACTCTAGAGAGAATTGAGAGATATCTTAACAGGTTTTGATAAAGGAATTGGAAAAGACTGTTCTTGATCAAAAGGGAAGGGTATCATCTTCTTAATCAAATGTAGGAGCTTAATCTTTTCTTTAAAAGTTTAGTTTTTCTCTTCCCAAAAAGTCTCTGTAAAATAATTGTAAAAGGTGAATTGTTGATATGTATATAGTTTTGTATGAGAATTATTTGTAAAAGGTTTTTTCATGAGTTTATATGTGATTATGGAGAAATTAAGTCATGTATGTATGCAATTTGTGAAGAAAACTATATTACAGTGTTTATATGAAAATATATGAGTACGGCTTAGTTTAAAATGAAATTAAGATTTGATTAATTATTAATATATATAAATTGACTATTGAATTTGATAGAGTATGTATAATCATAACCATGGTATTTTGAATTTACTATTTTGATTGAAAAACAAAATCACAATGTTGATTTTCATTAAAACTATCAAAAATTGAGTTTTTGCCAAAAGCAGTGAAATTGAGTGTTGTAAAGTTGATAATTGTGTTGTTATATGTGTATAATCATGCTAGAAGTATTTAAAATATGTTTACATGAAGTCTATGTATGAATTACATGTTAATTAGTTTGTTAGATTGGAGCTTGTAGGCCAATTTGACTTTTTGTTCATGCTGTTGCCGAGGCTGTCGCCGAGTTCTGGACTTTGGCGCCGCAGCGCGGCCCAGCAGTACAAGTTTTGCGCCATAGCGCCGACTCCACACCGCAATACCAATCGTTGGTTCGTGATGATCATACCGCAAATACTAACTCGTCAATAAGAAATGCCAACCATGATGTAAACTGTGGTATATCAATCTTGAGAAGAAGAGTAATGGTCTCGACAGCTTTTAGTTTATTACACAAATTTTGAAAATAAATGTTATGTGTTATTAATAGGAATGTTAAATGATGATTTCAGTAGTATTAAACTATTAATGAGCATGTTATCAAGGGTTAACTAGTATTAAGATAGTTTGATTATGTGAATTGGTAATTTAACCTACATGATGTATATATTTGTTTATATAGATATAAAAGGATTGGTAATGACTAATTATATCATGATGACATATATATAGGGTATTGAGATTCAAGTGGTAATGGTTAGCTTGTGCTAAAGGCAAGTTCTCTAACTTTACTTTTATAATTGTGCGAATATTTAAACTCTTTTGAACAAGTTTTCTAACTCTAAAACTTCATTGTGCAAGTTCATTTTCATTGAGTACATTATTATTTTTAATTCAAATTCAATTATACAAGTGGCTAACTCTACACTTTCGTAGAGCTAGATGGTTTATTATTGAGAAAACTCTTGTATCTAATTGTTCATAGAGATGCAAGTATTCTAAATCGTATATTTAGTATTGAACAAGTTTCTTTTATATGTAACTTGTTATTTAGCATGCAAATCACTATATTCTAATATTCTAGTGTTGAACAACTTTATCGTTCAAATTACTATTCATTATGCATGCTTGGTATCCAATTCTCAATAAACTTTGATTTAATATTGTTTAAAGCAAATTATGATATGATTATTTACGCATTTAACAAGATTTTTGTAATTTAATTTAATATTTATTGAATTGAATAAATATTTTTCGATGAATTAATTATTAGATTAAATATTAATTGATGAAATTGTGGTAGATTAATTTAATTATATGTGTTACATTTATTAAATTAATGTGGAGAATTTTATTATTCAAGTATGTAATTATGTGAGCTTATTATGTAATTATGTGAGCTTATTGAATTAAATGAAATATTTAATAAGCCTAATTTTATTTAATTAATGTAATAATTAATTGGAGATTTAATAATTGGATATAATTAATTAATGAGAAAATTAATTATGTGACTATGTGAATTTATGAGAAATTATTATAATTAGTTTATATTAAATTAAATAATATAATTGAGCTATTGTATAATTAGGCGTGACATGAATTAAACTATATTGTAGATGTTTTATTAAATTAAGTGGTTTTGTAATATATTCTTGCTAAGCCAAACAAGGCCCCATGGGAGTGGAAGCGATTGCTCATTATTGGGTTAATCGACCACTTTGGAAAGGCGTTCTTTCTTATATATCGTCGTCTCATTATTTCTTATTTTACCAAGTCCGATAAAACATCATGAGAGAGAAATTCAGAGAGAGAGAGTTTGAGAAGCGTCGAGAGAATTAAGATATTGTGAAAGAGATTGAAAGAGGAGAATTTAAGAAAACATCTGAGTCTTCTAATCTATACCTTACACTCGTGGTAATCTCCTCCTTCCCAAATTTTTAAAGTTACGTTGTTTAAGTTTTATGAAAATGGCTTTCAAGTTTTCGAAAGTCTCTCAGTATTTATAAAGGGTATGGATTATGTGTTGTATATGTGTTAAATGTTACCATATTGTATTTAATTATATATATTTCACAAACCATATCATCTGTTTCATAATACGATGAATTGTTATTTCAAAAATTTACAGAGTTTGGGTTTTGGCCATATGGCCTTATACATGATATTTCATGTGTTGATCATATATTATCCCTAAAATTTATACTCGTATATTATTATGCATGTTAATATGAAGAGACCAAACTTTAATTGAATGGATTCGGTGTTATAACGAATCCGTAGTGTTGAAATTATGTTTTATGTTCAAAACCTTCAAGAACATCAAGAACAGTGGAAGTAAATGTGTTGATTTTGCAAATTATTTGTTGTAACTTGTTAAAAATCATGCTAGATGGGTTAAGTAATGATTATATATGTATTACAATGATTGGGTAAGTCTAAATTCGTGTAAAAATAACTAATTAGAAGTTATGACCATATTCATGTATAATTTTACCTATGATTGATTTTTGGCCTAATTTGGCCTTGTTATGTTCATGATCGCAGAATCACAGAAACGCAGAAAATGAGCTCTGGTAACCTCGCTTCAATGCAAGCGTTACCAAACTAAATTACCCCACCCTGACGGTAAAAAAAATAATAATAAATAAATAAATAAATTAAAAATAAAAAATAAAAAATAATAAAAATAATAAATAAATAAATATTTGATGAAAATTATTATTAAAATATTTATAAAATAAATTAAATATTTTAATTAAGATATTTATGGAATAAAATAAATATTCGATGAAAATTATTATTAAAATATTTATAAAATAAATTAAATATTTTAATTAAGATATTTATGGAATAAAATAAATATTCGATGAAAATTATTATTAAAATATTTATAAAATAAATTAAATATTTTAATTGAGATATTTATGGAATAAAATAAATATTCGATGAAAATTATTATTAAAATATTTATAAAATAAATTAAATATTTTAATTGAGATATTTATGGAATAAAATAAATATTCGATGAAAACTATTATTAAAATATTTATAAAATAAAGTAAATATTTTAATTGAGATATTT
The DNA here is from genome assembly GCA_020205615.1 of Panax quinquefolius. Lineage (NCBI taxonomy): Eukaryota > Viridiplantae > Streptophyta > Magnoliopsida > Apiales > Araliaceae > Panax > Panax quinquefolius. Next base: position 9,067,201 of record CM035174.1, on the reverse strand, counting down.
ATGGAATAAAATAATTATTTGATAGAAATTATTATTAAAATATTTATAAAATAAAGTAAATATTTTAATTGAGATATTTATGGAATAAAATAATTATTCGATGGAAATTATTCAAACTTCTTTAAGTATTTTCTAATTAACTAGCCTCCATAAAAGAAATAACCACATAACACATAACACTTTGAATAAAATAATAACTTTTATTTATTCATCATTACTTGAAAAACATAAAAACAATAGCATCATCGCTATTTACATTCCTTTCCGAACTACAAAAGTTACAGACAACATCATTATTATCATATCCCATGGTTACTTAACACTAAGGATTTACACATTATTTAATACTTATTACATGCTTTACAGCACATTTTCTACGATGATCTATTAAGATACTTCTTAGCTTTCTATCACGTTCTTCCTCCACGACTCGAAACATTGTTCTCGCGATCTAACACGAATGATGGCGGCGCCCCAAACCGAATTGGATATCCCACGACCCGATCTTGAGCTCGATTAATTGCGGTGTCAAATACTTTATCCATCTCTTCCATCTTCATCCTTTTACTTTGTGAGTTCCTTTATCGCTCTTCCGGTTCGTTGATAAGCTTCCTCGTATGCATCTTCATCTTCGCCTCCTCTTAGCTTTCTTCTTCTCTCAAACTTGCTCTTGAGTTCAAAGAACCATCTCAATCAATTGTTCTTTTCTCCTTCATGCAGATTAGTTTCTCCTCGGCGTTTGTCGACCGTTCCTCACGATCTAGGATCTCGCCGCTTGTGTCATTGCAGTTTGTTGTTCAGCTACTATCTCCTGCAACTCCTCAACTGTATCCTGAAGTTCTACGTTACGGTCATGCACCTCATCGTATATACGGCCAGCTATCGAGTTAAGTGGAATCCTTTCCTCCTCGTCCTCGTCATCCTCATCCCCCCGTGGTAACTCAACGGGATCCTCCTCGTCTGTCTCCACATCATCATCATCATCTTCAACTACTGAACAATATATTCTATTAACTTTCTGAAAATTATAACATTCACCGAGGGTCTAATGACCACGAATCATGTCCACGATTATAAGTAATCTTTCAACTTTAACTTTAACAATCATAAGACTATAAGGACTCCACGCACTTAGGGGATCAACCCTTCGCATAAATGTATTGTGCACAACCATTTCAACGCTAAGCGTAAACCTCTATTAAAAGAGTTGTTCATCTCAAAAGATTTAGAATACAAGTCCGCACCAAAGTAAGTTTGGTTTGGATAAGCTTTCAAGGAAATTTGGAATTTAACGAACATCAACTAAGGAGTAGTTTAATAAGACCAATAACACTATACTACGTAATAATAGTGGTGAATCAATCATAGTAACTAAAGTCATGCATTAGGAATAATCTAATAGCATACAATTTGAATAAATATAGCATACCTTGCTTGAACAATACTAAGCCAAGGTTAATTAGGATTGAATACTAAACATGCATGGCAATTCAGTTATGCATGTTAATCAATAATTGAAATACAAGAATAACTTGTTCAACATCAAACCAAAGCTTAGACCACTTACATCATTATAAGATAATCGGATTGAAAATAATAATTAGCTCAATAAGACAAAGGATTAGAAAACTTTTATCGTCATGAGTAACTAGATACAATGACTTACTCAATCATAGGAAATCTAGCTCTACGGAAGTGTAGAAGTAGCAACTTACAATAATTGTAATTGAATTTGAAAACAATAATGTACCAAATGAAATTAAACTCGGACATTAAAGTTTTGAGTTAGAAAACTTGCCTTGCTCGTAGACTAAACCGAATCAATTTGAATCACAATATCCTATATACATATGTCATCGTGACATAGTTAGTCATTATCACATAACTAATACATTCATCACATAGGTTTGATTATTTAATCACATAATCAACTTATAACACAAGTTAATCCTTAATAACATAATTATTCATAGTATAGAAATACTAAAATCTATATTTTACAAATTCTACTATCATCACAAAATGTTTTCTTAAAATTTCGTGTACAAAAAGTACAATCGTCGGATTATTCATTAACTTTCACATGACGCCTACGCTTTACACATGGTCGCTACCATGGCTATGGCGTGATGATAATGCACAAGAATGATTATATTACTGAAGCCATGCTGCGGCAGTGATGGTGTCATTGATTTAACGATCACGTCTTTGGGTCATACACACAAGTAAATCAGTAGTTTCAATTGATGACCTTTGCAAAACAAGATCGTAAAAAGCCAAATTGGCCTAAAAGCTCGAATCTAATAGACTGATTATCATGTAATTTACATATAGACTTCATATAAACTTATTGTGAAGACTTCTAATATGTTTATTCTCATAAAATAACACAAACATCAAATATACAACACCCAATTTCAATGTTCTTGGCAAAACTCCATTTTTTTTATACTTTCAATGAAAATCAACACTGTGATTTTATTTTTCAACCAAAACAGTAAATTCAAAACATCATGATTATGATTTTACATACTCTATCAATACTAACAATCAATTTATCAATTTAACAACAAATAAAACCTTAATTTCTACTTTAAACTAAGCCATATTCATATATATATTTTTTTCATATGAACTCACTGTGATATATTTCTTCACAATTTACATACATACATAAAGTGATTGATTATAATCATACATAATCTCAACAAAACAGTTTTACAACAACAATCGTCATCTAAAGCTATATACACAAGAATTCATCATCCATAATTATTTACAGAGAACTCTTTGGAGAAGAAAACTAAACTTTAAAAATAAAATACAAAGATTAATATCCTACCTTTGATTAAGAAGATGATACTCTAGAGTTTAGAAGAAAATGGTTATGATTACAATCTTCTTTTTCCCAATTCTTTTCTCAATTTTCTCTAAGTTTCTCTCAACTTTTCTCTCTGTATTTTTCTTCTTCTTCTTTTTCTTCAACTGAGCCTTCTTCTCTTCCTAACTCTAACTATGTAATAAAAATATAACGTATATGATATAATATCTATTAATGATATAATATAACTTGTTTTGCTAAGCTAATAAAATAACCCTTTAATCCTTACACCTTGCTTGGTAAACTGAATTAAAACAAATGGATTAATCCTTATACCTTGTTTGATAAAACAATATTAGATTAAAGACTTATTACGAAATAAGACATGTTTGGCAAAACTAAATTAAACTCCCTTAATTTATTTTAATAACTCCTTTATAGCAAGATTATTTGTCACACTTCTATTTAATTAAATAATCAATTTAATCAATTCAAATATTAATCTATTAAATTACTTTAATACATAAATCATTATCACAAAACTATAATTTCTTTATAATTATAATTTTATTTAATCAACTAATATTTTAAATTATAATTTCCCATTTAAAATATTATAATTTATTTAAATCATTATAAGCTTTCTAGCTTACTTATTAAATTACATTGGTATATAATCTCATAACAATTAATTTACTTAGCTCCTTAATTATTTATTCAACAAATAATTAACTAAACCACATCAACTCAAATTGCCATATAATTCAATAAATATTTAATATTTCATTATTTATTCAACAAATAATTAACTAAATCACATCAACTCAAATTGAACAATTATTTATTCAATAATAAACATATCCATTAAATATTTATATAAATCGATAAATATTTAATATTACACTTTAAAATTCTGGAATGTTACATCATTCCCTCCTTACAAGGATTCTGTCCTCAGAATCACAACTCAAACAAATCATTCGTTACATTCTTCCCTACTTACAAAGATTCTGTCCTCAGAATTGAAGACACAAATTAAACAAATAACATAGGGTATTCTTTCAACATTTTCTCTTCGAGTTCCTACGTAGCTTCTTCAACGTTGTGGTTCCTCCATATCACCTTCACAGAAGGTATCACTTTATTCCTGAGCACTTGTTCTTTCCTGTCGACTATCTGGATAGGAACCTCTTCATAAGACAAATCTTTCTCAAACTGCAACGGTTCGTACTCGATCACATGTTTGTAGTCGGGTTTATATGGTCGTAACACCGAAATATGAAAAACATTATGAATGTTTTCCAACTCTGGAGGTAGAGCTACCTCATAAGCCACTTCTCCCACTCTTCGCAGCACTTCAAAGGGTCCAATAAACCTCGGGCTTAGCTTTCCCTTTTACCGAAACGAATTTTTCCCTTCCAAGGAGAAACTTTTAGGAATACAAAAGTTCTACGCCGAATGCACGATCTTGTCTCGTGTTGATCAAAGATACTTTTTCTCGCTCATCTTGGTCGCTACTAATCTTGTCTCGATGATTTTAACAACGTCGGTAGATTTGTTGTACTAGTTCGGTCCTAACAAATTTGGCGTTCACCGACTTTTATCCCAAAGACGGTGGAGTTTCGCACTTTCGCCGCATAATGCCTTGTAAGGTGGCATGCCGATGCTCGCATGATAACTGTTGTTGTAAGCAAATTCCACCAACGGTAATTGTTCTTCCCAGCTTCCTTTAAAGTCCATAACACATGCTCTCAGCAAATCTTCCAATGTCTGAATTGTTCGTTCGCTTTGGCCATCTGTTTGTGGATGATAAGCCGTACTCATTCGCAACTGTGTCCCCATGCATTCTTGTAGTCTCTTCCAGAAATTTGATGTGAATCGCGGATCTCTATCGGACACAATTGATACGGGCACTCCATGCCTCGAAACGATCTCTTTAATGTACAATCTTGCCAACTGATCAAGATTGAATCTAATCTTTATTGGCAGAAAGTGTGCTGATTTCGTCAGTCTGTCCACTATCATCCAAATCGCATCGCATCCTCTCTAAGTAGTTGGAAGACCCACCACAAAATCCATCGTGATGTGTTCCCACTTCCATTCCGGTATTTCCAATGGTTGGAGTAATCCGCTGGGTCTTTGATGTTCGGCTTTTACTCTCTGACATGTCAAGCATTTCGCTACGCATTCAGCAACATCCTTTTTCATGTTTGGCCACCAAAAATGTCGGCGCAAATCTTGATACATTTTCGTGCTTCCTGGATGAATTGAATATTTTGAGCTATGAGATTCGGTCAAAATTTCTTCTTTCAATTCTAGCACTGCTGGAACCCAAATTCTTCCCTCGAACAGTAGTAATCCTTCGGTATCGACCTTGTATTTTACATCACCGCCTTCAACCAGATTCTCTTTGATTTTCCCACACTTTTCATCTTGTAGTTGAGCATTCTTCACTTTGTCCACTAAAGTTGGACCAGCTTCTATCTGGAATAGTTGTTCGTCAGATTCTTTTGGAAATTTGATTTCCAACTCCAGTTTTGTCAATGCTGAAATGAGCTCCTCCTGAGTTGTTATCAGCATCAGCTTCTCTCGACTTTTCCTGCTTAAAGCATCTGTAACCATATTCATTTTTCCCGGATGATAAAAGATCTCACAATCGTAATCATTTATCAGTTCCATCCACCTTCTTTGACGCATGTTCAAATCCTTCTGAGTGAAAATATACTTCAGACTTTTGTGGTCTGTGTAGATCTCACATTTCTCTCCATAAAGATAGTGTCTCCATATCTTCAGAGCAAATACAACTGCAGCCAATTCCAAATCATGAGTCGGATACCCTTTCTCATAATCCTTTAGTTGTCTTGATGCATACGCAATAACTTTTCCGTTCTGCATAAGAACACAACCCAACCCTTTATGTGAGGCATCACTATACACCACAAAATTTCCTGTATTATCTGGTAATGTCAACACAGGTGCCATACTTAACTTCTTCTTTAAATCTTGAAACTCTTCTTCATTCTCGTCATTCAAACGAATTTTCTGACTTTCCTTTTCAAATTTGTTAGCGGAGTGGCTATCTTAGAAAAATCTTGAATAAATCTTCTATAATAACCAGCTAGTCCCAAGAAACTCCTCACTTCTGACGGTGTTCTTGGTTGTTCCCAATTGATTACAACTTCCACTTTTGATGGATCCACTGAAATCCCATCTTTGTCAATCACGTGATCCAAAAATTATACACGATCGAGCCAAAATTCGCACTTAGAGAATTTTGCGTACAGTTTTTCCTTCCTTAGTGTTTCTAATGTCAAACGTAAATGTTCCACGTGTTCTTCTTGAGTTTTGGAATACACCAGAATGTCATCAATAAATACCACCACAAACTTGTCTAAGAATGGTTTAAACACCCTGTTCATCAAATCCATGAACGTAGCGGGGGCATTTGTTAAACCAAAAGACATCACCAAAAACTCGTAATGTCCGTACCGAGTTCTGAATGCGGTTCTAGGTATATCCTCCTTTCTTACCTTCAATTGGTGATACCCACTTCTCAAATCTATTTTTGAGAAATATTTAGCACCCTTCAGCAGATCAAACAAGTCATCTATTCTAGGTAATGGATACCTATTCTTAATAGTGACCTTGTTTAACTCCCTATAATCAATGCAAAGACGCATTGATCCTTCCTTCTTATTAACGAATAAAACTGGCGCTCCCCACGGTGATACGCTTGGTTGAATATATTTCTTGTCCAGTAACTCTTGCATCTGTACCATCGGTTCCTTCATTTCTACCGGAGCCATTCTATACGGGGCCTTCGATATCGGTGTTGTTCCCGGTGCTAAGTCGATCACGAACTCAATTTCTCCGTCAGGCGGAAGTCTTGGCAAATCTTCTGGAAACACGTCTTCGAATTCTCTCATTACCGGTATTTCTTCTAGTTTCACACCCTTCTTCTGAGTATCGACTATGTAAGCTAAATAGCCCACACAACCTTGACTCAACAATTTCTTGGCCTGCATAGTCGTCAGACATTTCATTTGTAGCGACTTGCTACCATAAAATACAACCTTCGATTTTGAGTCATAAGGTTTACTTCTTGTGACAATCGACATCGCTCCATATTTGAACAGCCAATCCATCCCCAAAATTACATCAAATTCCGCGAGTCTAATCGGAATCAAATCTACCAACAAAATATTTTCCTTAATATTCACCCTACAGTTCTTGTATACGAATCTAACAGGGATTACTTCCTTATTCGCAATTTCTATGTTCAAAGGAAAATTCAGTTCTTCTCTAGGCAATTCTAACCTCTTAGAAAATTCATCAGATATAAAAGAACAAGTAGCACCCGAATCGAATAATACATAAGCATTTATATCATTGATTGGGATAATACCTGACAGTACATCTTTTGATTGCACATTATCTTGCACAGTCATGTTGAAGGTTCTGGCTGTGGGTTTGTTTGATGCTGCAGTTCCTACAATGGCCCATGTACTTCCATTGTTACCTCCATTGCTTCTGGTTGTCACTCCTTCCCTCTTCTTAGGGCATTCACGAGCAAAGTGATCCTTGGATCCGCACGTGAAGCATACATTCTTCTTCTATTGAGTGCAATTTGGGGCGATGTGACCCTGTTGGCCACAATTGTAGCATACTCGCTTCCCTATCAAGCACGCACCCTTATGGAATTTCCCGCACGTCGCATACATGCTTCAAACTTTTGTTTCTTTGGTTACCTATTTGGTGTCCAAAGACCCATGCTCCCATTCCACTTCCTCTTCAAGTCGTTGTCGTTGTTGTTGTTATTGTTGTTTCCACTGCTACCACCTCCATTCTTAGTCTCATTCTCATTCCTCTTCTTCTTTTGTTCCTGGTTGAACTTTGTCACTGCCTCGCCTCCACCTTCCGCGAGTAATCGCTTTCTTCATCACCACGAATGTCTTCAATGGAACAAGGAAACCCTCTTGTCTACCTGTGGCTTGGTCCTTGTTCAAATCTCTTCGCCTTATTCTCGTCTATGCTGACCTGATATGGCGCAAACCTACCCAATTTGTTGAACTTCACGGCATATTCAGATTCCGTCATCGTTCCTTACTTTAGTTCTAGAAACTGCACTTCTAGATGACTCTTCGAACTCTCCGGAAAATAGGTCTCGAAGAACAACTCCTTGAACCTATCCCAGGTCATCACTCCTGGCCCTTCCCGAGTTTTATTGGCCTGCAACCAATAACTAGCTTCTGCTTTAAACATGAATGTTGCAAAAGCAGTCTTCTGGTCATCCCCTACCCTAGCGACATCGAACACTTTTTCTATCTCCATAATCTAGGTTTGTGCTTCGACTGGATTTATGGACCCACAAAATTCAGGTGATCCAACCGCCTTGAAATCCTTAAACGTTGTACCATGGTTTTGTGGTTGATTCTGCAATGCTCCTATCAGTAGTGTCACTAGTTGTTGAACGGGGTTACCGTCAACATTGTCATTATTGGTAGTTCTCTCATTATTTCTCTGTCGGAGTGGTTCACGTCTGGGAGGCATTTTCTGTTAAAACAAAACATCTATTAGACTAATTCAGCTTCTTTATGTATTTTCTAATTAAATTGCCTCTATAAAAGAAATAACCACATAACACATAACACTTTGAATAAAATAATAACTTCTATTTATTCATCATTACTTCGAAAAACATAAAAACAATAGCATCACTGCTATTTACATTCCTTTCCTGAACTACAAAAGTTACAGGACAACATCATTATTATCATATCCCATGGTTACTAAACACTAGGGATTTACACATTATTTAATACTTATTACATGCTTTACAGGCACATTTTCTACGATGATCTATTAAGATACTTCTTAGCCCTATCACGTTATTCCTCCATGACTCGAAACATTGTTCTGCGATCTAACACGAATGATGGCAGCGTCTCGAACTGAATCGGATATCCCATGACCCGATCTTGAGCTTGATTAATTGCGGTGTCAAATACTTTATCCATCTCTTCCATCTTCATCCTTTTCGCCTGTGAGTTCCTTACTGCTCTTCTAGTTCATTGATAAGCTTCCTCGTATGCATCTTCAGCTCTTTCCCTCTTAACAGCTTCTTCTCTCAGCTTGCTCTTGAGTTCAGCAACCATCTCAATCAATTGTTCTTTCTCTCCTTCAGTCTGTATTAGTTTCTCCTCGGCGTTTGTCAGCCGTTCCTCACGATCCTAGATCTCGCCGTCTTTTTGTGTCATTGCAGTCTGTTGTTCAGCTACTATCTCCTGCAACTCCTCAACTGTATCCTGAAGTTCTACGTTACGGTCATGAACCTCATCGTATATACGGCTAGCTATCGAGTTAAGTGGAATCCTTTCCTCCTCGTCCTCGTCATCCTCATCCCCCCGTGGTAACTCAACGGGATCCTCCTCGTCTGTCTCCACATCATCATCATCATCTTCAACTACTGTGTCCAACGGGGCTGACTCTCGTGGCAGTAGTTGTTCCCAAACTACCTGAATGTCGCGAGGCTCCTCCTCTATAGGCATTTGAGGTCCCTCCTCCCTAGCCTGACTGGATTCTCCGACATTAGTCATCCTGACAACAAAGTTTTAAAGTTTTAATTATTAATTATTACTACTCGACACTCACGAGTACATAAACTATAAACACATAATGTAAGACCCTGAAATTTTTAAATAAAAAGGAATTTCCTTTATTTATTATTTTGAAATAGTAAGGGTTGATTTGATTAATGTGGATAGTTAAGGGTTAAATACGCAAATATTTCAAAATAAGCAAGTGGTTATAAAATATTCATTGTTGTCGGGGAATATTCGTTTGGTCGTGGAATATTCATCGTTTGGGAATATTAAATACTGACGCCAAATAGCCCATGTGTGGGCCCCATAACGGAAAGCGATTGGATGAGAAAACGACAAAGTTTGGGTGGTTATAAATAACAGAAGTAGTTACCAATTAAGACCGTTGGAATACCCGGTGGTTAAAATACTGAATGTCTGCGTGGTTACAAAGAAGTTATTACCAGATTGCATGTAATGTAATTGTTGAATTATTGATCCTTACGTAAGAAGGCACTACTCAATAATTGTTACGATAATTAATCGCTCAAGATTTTATTTTATTGATTCAATAATTGTTGCGTTGGTATTTTATATTATTATTTGTTTCAATAATTGTCACCGCACAAGATTTCCCATTATCGGATCAATAATTCATAGTATTTGAATAATATTATTAGATAACATTATTGGCAATGTCTAGAAAGTTCTGCTCTAAGGAGAGGTTTGGTCACCTAATTGCGCCAAGAAGGAGAGATCCTTATTGGAAAGCCCCCTCTTTCTGAGGAATACTTTGGTTATCATAAATGTGATTACGTAATATTATTTGTGAATAATTAATTATTGATTCATATGATAAGGAAATATTTATTTTATATGAATATAAATGATGGATTTATTTATGTGGTTATTAATGAAGGAATTAATCTTTGAGATGTTTTATTTGTATTTTGTTTGATTGAAGGTATTAAAAGATCAAATTGGTGTTATTATGACTTTATTGTGTGAGTTATAATATTTAATCCGACCGTTGGATCGTTGTAATTTTGGATATGTTATACATATATAAGTTGAGTATATGTCCACAAATTTTGAACCGTTAAAAATGAACGAATGATTTGTTATAAATTTTAAGAGGTGTCCGATTAGGAAATTAGGTTATAAATAATTTTGGTGGAAAATTCTAGAATTGGTGGGCCCCACTTTTGGTTGGTGAGAAATGTGCTCAATTGAATTTTTAAATGTGGTGGGTGGGAATAGTAGCGTGTAAAGCCATCAGAGTTCTGGAGTTAAGTCCGCTTTGGACGTCTGCTAACATTTTCCTCCTATAAATAGAGGCTAAGTTAAAATTGAAAATCACACCGAAACAAAGTTTTCTCTCTTCTCTCTATATTATCGAAAGCGTATTTTGTGAGTATTTAGATACTTTGAGAGTTCTTTGTTCAAAGACAAGTTTCATTCAAAGATCATTCTTGACCTTTCCTTAGAAGTAATCGATTCTTTCGAGGTAAGGGATATTTTTTTTTTTTTCGTAATGATATTATTTCTTCAATATCATTATGTTGAAATGTTGATCTCAAGTTTTTATCAAATTTGGAACTTTTTCATGTCGAGGTTACTATTCATGAGTTACTATTCACGAAGTTACTATTCACGAGTACTATTCATGAAGCGTGAAAATGTTTTTTTGTGGAATTTCTATCTTTTGGTGTCGGAGTTACTATTCACGATATCTAAGACTATTCACGATATACTCAAGACTATTCACGATATCTGACTATTCAATTTAAAAATAAAATTTCTTCTTTTCGTCCAAAATATCTATTACGGATACTAGCTTTGATTGTATCCATGTTTTGATCATTCTTGAATTTTACACCACTATGATTATTTTGAGGTATTGTTGGACATGGATAAAACAAAGTACGAATCATTAATCCTTAATCCTTGTCATTTTGTTTCATCGATTCGTTCTTTAAAAATATTTTCATCATCCTCGCCTTAAATGATGATATTATTGAATATCTTTGGCTCAGTAGTGCAAAGATGAATGATTTCAAGAATATCTTTGGCCTGTAGTGCAAAGATGAGCAGGTGTTTAAATGAACATGACCGACTGATGAATATCTTTGGCCTTTAGTGCAAAGATGAGCAGGTGTTGAGATGAACATGACCGATTGATGAATATCTTTGGCCTGTAGTGCAAAGATGAATATTTGATTTGAGATGAATATTGATTGATGTTCTGAGGATAAAATATTGATGATGGATCGTTAAATTCATAGATTATAGTAGATTTCATTCTCACGTAACTCTTCTATGAATTATTATTTCACCGCGAATATTGATCTCGAAACTTGTTGTCTATTGTATTCTATCGATTTTTCCTGTTGGAGACTAACGATAATTTGTTGTATATTATCTTAGTCATAGTATTCTTTATCGGGCTAGTTGAGCTCACCCTTTTCCTTGTTGTTCCATTTTTCTTCTCGGGAGGCGAGAATGTAGCGAGTACTAGTCGGGGGTATGGAATGAAGGTTTTAGAAAGGATTGTTTAGTAGTCCTCACCATTTTTGTAAAATAATGTATCAATAAATGTGATGGGGATTTATTTGAGTATAGATATTGTCTAGAAGATAATATTTGTATTTAAACTCACAGTTTTACTGTTGTAATAATAAAGTTGTAGTTGTTTCTGTACCATGTATTTGGCGACTCAGAATGGGTGTGGTGTATACCTATTTTGGGGGCGTCACACATAAGCACATAAGTGTTTATTTCTTCTTTCTTAAAACTCGACAAGAGTTATCTCCACTATCTTTTCAAAGGTTACTTCCTAAGGCTTTTCCCCCCACCTTAGGTTCATAACCTAAAGCTTTGATACCAACTCATGACACCCCAAATCCTCGGTACTTCATTTCCACGAGATTCAAAGTGTTCACTTAATCAAAACATTCATTTATAACTACCCAATTATAATAAAATTGAATAATAAAAACCTACCCATACAGGATTAAACTCAAAGAAAAATCTCCCCAGGTTGTCTAACCTTTAACAACAATCATTCAAATGCGAAAATTAAATAAACTTCATTACAATCTTTAAACCAAAGTCTAATAATAATACTATCAAATCTATTACAAGTCTTGAAGACTTGTTCATCTTTCCTTTTCCTTCTATCGGTGCTAGGTACGTCACCGTTTCAACTTTAGTCAGTAAGAAATTTTTATCGGCAAGAGTGAGCAAACAAGGCCCACTTGAAATAACAATAAATAAATCTTTAAAATTTTACATCAATTGCCAATACTAGGCTCAATAGAACTGAACAATATATTCTATTAAATTTCTGAAAATTATAACATTCACTGAGGGTCTAATGAGCACGAATCATGTACACAGTTATAAGTAATCTTTCAACTTTAACTTTAATAGTCATAAGACTATAAGGACTCCACGTACTTAGGGGGATCAACCCTTCGTATAATGTATTATGCACAACCATTTCAACGCAAGGCGTAAACCTCTATTAAAAGAGTTGTTAATCTCAGTATTTAGAATACAAGTCCGCACCAAAGTAAGTTTGGTTTGGATAAGCTTTCAAGGAAATTTGGAATTTAACAAACATCAACTAAGGAGTTGTTGAATAAGACCAATAACACTATACTACAGAATAATAGTGATTGAATCAATCATAGTAACTAAAGTCATGCATTAGGAATAATCTAATAGCATACAATTTGAATAAATATAGCATACCTTGCTTGAACAATACTAAGCCAAGGTTAATTAGGATTGAATACTAAACATGCATGGCAATTCAGTTATGCATGTTAATCAATAATTGAAATACAAGAATAACTTGTTCAACATCAAACCAAAGTTTAGACCACTTACATCATTATAAGATAATCGAATTGAAAACAATAATTAGCTCAATAAGACAAAGGATTAGAAAACATGCATCGTCATGAGTAACTAGATACAATGACTTACTCAATCATAGGAAATCTAGCTCTACGAAAGTGTAGAAGTTGCAACTTACAACAATTGTAATTGAATTTGAAAACAATAATGTACCAAATGAAATTAAACTCGTATAATGAAGTTTTGAGTTAGAAAACTTGCCTTGCTCGTAGACTAAACCGAATCAATTTGAATCACAATATCCTATATACATATGTCATCGTGACATAGTTAGTCATTATCACATAACTAATACATTCATCACATAGGTTTGATTATTTAATCACATAATCAACTTATAACACAAGTTAATCCTTAATAACATAATTATTCATAGTATAGAAATACTAAAATCTATATTTTCTGATCCTACTATCATCACAAAAATGTTTTCTTAAAATTTTCGTGTACAAAAAGTACAATCGTCGACCATTCGCTAACTTTCGGCACATGACGCCTACGATTTACGCTCTGTGTGGTCGCGGTCTTGCGGTGATGGTGATTTGCCATACAAGGTGATGATTGATTATATATGAAGAAGCGTTGGCGGCGTGGTGATGAAAATCTTCTTGGCCACTTAACGCATCTTCTTTGGTCATGGCCATACTTAAAATCATAGCTGATTCGACAACAACAACGGCAAATGTACCAGAAAAAGCCAAATTGGCCTAAAAGCTCGAATCTAATAGACTGATTATCATGTAATTTACATATAGACTTCATATAAACATATTGTGAAGACTTCTAACATGTTTATACTCATAAAATAACACAAACATCAAATATACAACACCCAATTTCAATGTTCTTGGCAAAACTCCATTTTTTTTATACTTTCAATGAAAATCAACACTGTGATTTTGTTTTTCAACCAAAACAATAAATTCAAAACATCATGATTATGATTTTACATACTCTATCAATTCTAATAATCAATTTATTAATTTAACAACAAATAAAACCTTAAATTCTACTTTAAACTAAGCCATATTCATATATATATTTTTTTCATATGAACTCACCGTGATATATTTCTTCACAATTTACATACATACATAAAGTGATTGATTATAATCATACATAATCTCAACAAAACAGTTTTACAACAACAATCATCATCTAAAGCTATATACACAAGAATTCATCATCCACAATTATTTACAGAGAACTCTTTAGAGAAGAAAACTAAACTTTTAAAATAAAATACAATGATTAATATCCTACCTTTGATTAAGAAGATGATACTCTAGAGTTTAGAAGAAAATGGTTATGATTACAATCTTCTTTTCCCCAATTCTTTTCTCAATTTTCTCTAAGTTTCTCTCAACTTTTCTCTCTCGTATTTTCTTCTTCTTCTTTTCTTCAATGAGCCTTCTTCTCTTCCTAACTCTAACTACGTAATAAAAATATAACGTATATGATATGATATCTATTAATGATATAATATAAATATAGATATAATTATATCAGTTATATTTTGTTTGAAAATCAAAACCATAAGGCTTGTTTGGCTAAGCTAATAAAATAACCCTTTAATCCTTACACCTTGCTTGGTAAACTGAATTAAAACAAATGGATTAATCCTTATACCTTGTTTGATAAAACAATATTAGATTAAAGACTTATTACGCAATAAGACATGTTTGGCAAAACTAAATTAAACTCCCTTAATTTATTTTAATAACTCCTTTATAGCAAGATTATTTGTCACACTTCTATTTAATTAAATAATCAATTTAATCAATTCAAATATTAATCTATTAAATTACTTTAATACATAAATCATTATCACAAAACTATAATTTCTTTATAATTATAATTTTATTTAATCAACTAATATTTTAAATTATAATTTCCCATTTAAAATATTATAATTTATTTAAATCACTATAAGCTCTCTAGCTTACTTATTAAATTACATTGGTATATAATCTCATAACAATTAATTTACTTTAGCTCTTAATTATTTATTCAACAAATAATTAACTAAACCACATCAACTCAAATTGTCATATAATTCAATAAATATTTAATATTGCAAATAAATATTTAATATTTAATTATTTATTCAACAAATAATTAACTAA
Organism: Panax quinquefolius; assembly: GCA_020205615.1. Lineage (NCBI taxonomy): Eukaryota > Viridiplantae > Streptophyta > Magnoliopsida > Apiales > Araliaceae > Panax > Panax quinquefolius. The sequence goes on along the minus strand of CM035174.1, from coordinate 9,051,749 downwards.
ATCACATCAACTCAAATTGAACAATTATTTATTCAATAATAAACATATCCATTAAATATTTATATAAATCAATAAATATTTAATATTACACTTTAAAATTCTAGAATGTCACAGGAGTTACCACGGTACACCGTGAAAGTAGTATGCACACAAGCCAATCATGTTTGATGATAAAGCATATACTTTGTAACAATCTTATTCATTTATTAATAAAAAGTATTAATTTATTAAAGGCTTTTAATTATCTACATGATGTTGTTTTATAATATGTGATAAACCCATAGTTTTAAGCAATGCTTTTAGAATAATGATGATGATCATTCTAATGAGATCTAAATTCTTAGAAAGCTTAAAACTAAAATAGTTCCCAATCATTGGATTACTAAATTGGGGATTAGGGAATCCGGATAGATTGGTACATACGTTGCTTGCTCATTGGATGAGGATGATTGATCTCATGATCATTTGTGTGGAGACACTAAAGCAAGTATGTAGGTGCTTATTAGAGAATAAGTTCATCGAAACGTGGCTCGCTAAGGAATACCTAATGGAGTTTTTACTTGCTGTCAATAGGAATTTCAGTAGTGATAGTAGACAAGTGATCCTTGGACTTGAGATCATCATAGTATCTTGTGTATGATGAGTTATACTTTGACTTATTCCTTAAGACCCTTAGGGTATATCAAAGGGTATGCTTGGGTATAATAAGTTGTACATGAAAATAATGTATGATCAATAAAGAATCTACCACTTCTATTAAAAAAGAAGAAATGTCCTATGTGATTCGATAAATGACAACCCAAAGAGTCCTTGGGTTAAGGTAGAATGAAATTAGAAAGGAGTTTCTAATTTGCATTATTTGGAGTTGTGCATTTAAGATCGAAATACATATAATTAAATAAAATAAGACTCGACAAAGAATTTCATGCCTTATATTTAATTGGGACATTGTATGATGGAATGATTGAATTGCATGCGGTAACTATTTACTCAAAGGTTCTTTTATGATTAATGTTGAAATCTATATTATCCGGAAAGTCGTTGATCGCTAGGGAGGCTTATCCCTATTGTAGAATAAATATTATTTATTTAAATAAATTAATTGTTTAATTTATTTATTTAAATAAGATTAGAATTGTTCTAATTGATTTATTCACAATAGGTTTAATATGGAGAACCTAAAGGGTCACACCATAAAAGGAAGAATAATTATTTAAGAAGTTAATAGCATAATCGTAATAATATGTTATGTATATTTAATTTAATCTATGGTGATAGAATAAATTAAATAGCTTAATATTTATTATTTAATATTTTAGAAATATTAAATATAAATTAATAAGAGGAGTCTTATTAATATTATTACAATTATTATTATTATTTTAATTTCTAAAAGAGTTTAGGAATTAATTTAATATAAGTACTCTCATTTATTCCTAATATAGATTAGGAGGAAAATTAATTAAAGGAGTTTAATTAATTATCCCTAATAAGATTAGGGAGCCCATTTAATTAAAAGAGTTTAATTAAAAAATACCTTATTTTAATAGGTTACTTGATATCTTTATAAGAGGAGTCTTATATCGTATATCGGATATACACGCTATTCCAAGAGTTGGAGAGTACGCTTTTTCTATAGAGATAGAAAAACTAGGGTTTAGCCAACCACCCATCTTCTTGAATTCTTACTTCTTCCTTGGTGGATCACCTCTAGAGGCCAAATACTTGGGTGGCTAACGTTGATCAAAGGCAGGAACCAAACCCGGTTGATTCAAGTTGAACGCGAAAAGGATTGGAGGTGAACTTGTACCTGAGGAAGCTCGGATCTTCAAGGGTATGTTTCTTATTCATCTTTTTCGTTTAATTAATAATTGTGCATAAAGGGTGATCCGGGTATATGGTTTGTAAAATTTTTAAACTCTGATTTTTACACTTTTTCGCTTAATTTTTGCAATTTGATTGCGTTCATGAATATTACAAACCTAACAGTGGCATCAGAGCCAAACCTTTATGCGAATTATTAATTGTTTTAATTCGATATGTATATTGATATGTGTTTAGAACAATTTAATTGGGCATAATTTATTGTATAAAATTTATTTTAAAAAAATAAAATAAAATAAAAATGGAAAGCATGTGATTTTCATGTATTTGAAATTTAATTTTTTTTTTTTTTATTTGTGATTCGCATGAAAGGGATGATGATTTAAAGTGGGTGGTTGAATCTTGGATGCATATTGGTAAACCAAGGATTTAGGATAGCTTACGATTTTTTTTTTTTTCTAATCTGTGGTTATTTCATGGCTTTGGTGCTTTATCATGATTGCTTCAAGATTCACGTGACCCATTTTAAAAGTTATTACATATAATATATATATTATAATATATGTTATAAATTATATTATATATATATATATATATATTATCGATTTTAGATTATATATATATATATATATATATATAATATTTTAATCATTTTATAATTAAAATAAAAGTTTATTTTAATTTTAAAATAAAAAGTATATTTTAATAATTTTATTATTAAAATAAAAAGTTATTTTAATTTTAAAATAAAAAGTTATTTTAATTTTAAAATAAAAAGTTTATTTTAATATTAAAATATAAAGTTTATTTTAATTTTAAAATTAAATTTCATGCTAACTAATTAGAGTTGGAATTGGATTCCATGATAACTAATTGGTTGAAATTGGATTCTAAATAAAGGAGTTTATTTAGATATGAAATAAGATTTCATATTATTCAAAAATAAAAGAGTTTATTTGTGAATAGAAAGAGAATCCTAATATCCTTAAATAAATGAGTTTATTTAGATATGAAATAAGATTTCATATTATTCAAAATAAAAGAGTTTATTTGTGAATAGAAAGAGAATTCATGTTTCCTTAAATAAAGGAGTTTATTTAAATATGAAATAAGATTTCATATTATTCAAAATAAAGGAGTTTATTTGTGAATAGGAAAAAGAATTCGTGTTTCCTTTAATAGGAGTTTTTTTTACATGGAATTGGATTCCATAATTAATTAAAATAAAGGAGTTTATTTTGATTAAAATTTTGATTAAAATAAAATAGTTTATTTTATTCAAAATTGGATAAATTAAAATAAAATAGTTTTATTTTGATTTAAATTTGGATTAAAATAAAGGAGTTTATTTTGATTCAAAATTAGATTTTATACTAACTAAATTTGCCCATTAAATTAAATATATATATATATATATATATATTAAATGTTTATTATTCATAAGATGAATGTTATTTATTGATGCATATGATGATGTGTATGATAATAAATGGGATTGATTATGGACTATATGACCAATGTGATTGGATTTTATTTTAGTTGGATGCATTAATGTATGGGTTTTATTAAATGGGGTCTCACAGTACTCGCCTTCTCTAATTTTTTCTTAATATAAATTCTATCTCCTCCTATGTATTTCCCTCGATCGCGATCAAGGTTTCTATTTATTTTAAATAGTTTTGTAATAGGAATAGTTAGAATTAATTTTGAAAAATTGGAGATCAAGGAGCAAGGAGCGCTTGAAGACCCGTTTGTAATGGAGCCCGGGTTTAAATGTAATAGTTATATTTAAATATTATTTCTTGCACCCCTAGGGTTTGACCTTTTGGTTCACTTGGTGGCTCTAGTGAACCAAACTAGAATAAAAGTCCATAATCAATCCAAGTAGAATATAGTATTCTATATGTGCATGCTTATACTATATATATTATATATTATGCAAACATGCTTCGCATGTTCATTAATACGACGACATATTTTATATATATATATGTAATGCATGCGCTAAACAAGATGAGACAAATTAATAACAAAACCCTCAAATTTTTTTTTTATATTAAGTCCTAAGCATTCAAAGATATTTGGAATATCGAACGTCGCCTTTCTAGCATGATAAAATTAATAGAGTATTAAATATTTAATATGAGTTTGTCAGGTCACCACAAGGCAAGTATTAAGTATTTAAGATGTTAATTTATCACATTTGATGCTTATAAAGAAAATTGAACAATATTGTTTTTTGTGTCACCACAAGGATGATATTTTTCTTTTTTGAATATATATGGAGTGCTAGGTCGGACTTAACTTGGATAATTTTGATTCTGGATGTGCCACCACTTGATCAAAATAATCTAAGAGGCAAAAGAAAATGAGTTGATAGTTGATGTAATTGACAAAAAGTTGTCTACCTATTTATTTATATATAGTTTGTTGTGTCACCACAAGGCTATATACATTTGAAATGGGATCCTTATTCTCACTAGCAAATCTTTAATTAGATTTTGCCGAACTATATAAGTGAGGGTAATATAGTTTGAAGAAAATAGTGGGAGATACTAATTTAAAACAAGACCTAATTTATTTTGGTAATTAATAAATGAATGTATGTTAAAATGTTGTTAATTACAAATTCATTTACAGAATTTTACAATGTCTAAAATTACTATCATGCGAAGCATATTAGATGCTAAATTAACCGTAACCAATTAAACGGATTGGTTAAGGAATTTGAGAATAGTTCTCATAGCTGAAAAGCTATCTTATGTCCTTAATACGCCTATCCCTGCAATGGTTGCAGACAATGCCTATGAGGAAGAGATTGCTACTTTTAGAAAGTTGCAAGATGATGCACAGTTGGCTCAATGCATCATACTCGCATCCATAAGTAACGAGCTTCAGCGTCAGCATGAAACTATGGATGTTCCTACTATATTCCTGCACATCAAGTAGTTGATGGTGAGGAAAGTAGGACTGATAGATATCAGATATCTAAGGAGCTCTTCCGATCTAGAATGGCCAATGGCACTATAGTATGAGATAAAAAGTTCTTAACATAATCAATTTGATTGATCAATTAGACAATGGTTTTGTCATGGATGGAGAGTTGAGCCAAGATTTGATCTTGCACTCACTCCCGGACTCCTTTCACAATTGTTGTGAATTTTTCATATAAACAAGCTAGATATCGCCTTCGTTGATTTGCTTAACATGTTGAAAAATGATGAGAGTCACTTTCCAACCAAGAAAGATCAAGTCTCATCGGTAGGGGCTAAAGGATCTTCTCAAAAAAGAAGAATGATTCAAAGAAGGTATATAGAAAGGCAAAAATAAAGGATAATAAGAACAAAATCGACACGGATAAGAAAGGAGCTTTGCTTCCACCGCAATAAGCCTCGGACACTAGAAAGAAATCATGAGAAGTATCTTGCAGAGGCTAACCAAAGAAGCTTAGTGAAGTTAGGTTACATAAATATTATTTTGTTCATGGTTGAAATAAATTTTTCTTTAAGTCAAGGTTCTACTTGGGTATTGGATACGACTTTGGTTATCATAAATATAGATTTATGAAGGGACCAAATGTAAGTAGAAAACTAAACAAATATAAGTAATCCTATGTGTGGGAAATGAAGCAAAGGTTTCTTTGCATTAGCCATAGAAACTTATAATTTAACAATGCTTACGGCAAATCTATTAAGTCAATAAGTTGTTATTGTATTCCAGATTCTTGTTAAAATATTATTTCCATTTTATTGTTGGACAATGAAATCTTTGGTATTATAATTAAGAACAATTGTTGTTCTATTTATAATAATAATGTTTTGTATAGAATCGGAATATTACTTAATAAATTTTGTATACTTGACTTACATGAAAATAATTTTGCATATTGAACAAATTAGTATAAGAAAAGGAGATGATCATTCAAAGAGTTGAATGTATGTATTTGTTGAATACAAGTGTGAATTATTTGAAAGGTTCAAAGAATTCGAAATGAAACAAATTGACAAAGTATTAAGATTCTTTGATTAGATCAAGGAATAAATACTTGTGCAATAAGTTTCTAGATCATCTCAAATGGTTTTCTCATAATGGACACCTCCCGATACATAATAATTGATTGATGTATCCGAAAGAAAAATCGTATACTGTTGGACATGGTACGCATCCATAATGATTTTATCGACATTCCAATATCCTCTCAGGATCATGTCCTAGAAATGGCTGACATATCTACAAAAGGTAACCTCAAAATCCGGCCCCAAGACTCCATAAAAGTTATGGACAGGAGGATTCCTAATCTTAAGTATGTTAAGATAAGGGTTGTCCAACTTATGTGAAAAGGTTTCAAAGGATAAGCTTGGGACAAGATTTGACATGTACTGATTTGTGGGACATCCTAAAGTAAGTTTAGGGTATATGTTCTATAATTCTACTTAGCAAAAAGGTGTTTGTTACGAACACGCCGCGCTTCTAAGATAAAGGTGTTTATCATTAAAAGGGCTAGTGGGAGGATAATAGATCTTAAAGAGTTCAAGAACCACAAAACACTATAAGTCAAATAAGAGGAACTCGTAGATGTAACCTATTATACCACAATCGAATCATAAATCGAATAGTAATCAAGATACCTAGGAGGTATGGATTCATCATAGATGATGATGATGAGGTACACATCATAGAAGATGATGATCCAGTTACATACGATGAGGTAAGTGTTGTAGACACTCAGAGAAATGGATTGAAGCAAGTTTCTCAAATATGGAACATTCGTTTTGATGAGGCAATCAAAAGAGTTTGATCTTATCAAAAATAAGAATGAACCTAGTGTGTACAAAAGGGTCAGTGGGAGCATCGTGACAATCCTAGTACTATATGTTGATATACTACGGATAAGGAATGACATACCAATGCTACAATCAGTAAAGATAAAGTTGTTTAAACATTCCTCCATGAATGATTTGGAAGAGTATCTTAATTGGGGATATAAATCTATATAGATAGATTTAAGAGGATGCTCGACTTAACCCAAGGAATGTATATTCATTTGATGCTAAAGTCGTTTAGCATGGCAAACTCCAAGAGATGTCTCTCATGCCGATGAGCTATGGAGTGTATCTCTTAATAGTCCCCACAGACTCGAAAAAAGAGAGGTCGCATGAGTGACAATCATGTATGCAATGAAATATACGAGACCGATGTCGATCATCATATTATGGAGAAGTTCACTATGAGTCGCTGAAAACATCTTAAAGTGCTTAACCAAGCACTAAGGATGTGATCATATTCATGGTGGGTCTAAATTAAAACTAGAGGGCTTAATGACTCAAGTTTTTCGAGATGCACTCAAGATGATAGAAAAATCCACTTTAAGGTAAAGCGTTATCTTGAACAAAGCAGTGCGTTGAATTGAAAGGTTCCAAACAAAGAAAAAGTTGTTGGTTTAGTGATAAAGACAAAGTATATAGCTATAAATGAAGTCGCAAGTTGATTGTTTGGATTAAAAGTTCATTACTGTAACTAGGAATAGTTCCTAAGTCTCATCTTGGATCTAAACATGTGTTGTGGCACTTTCATTTGATTATTAGAATCATTGAAAGATGGGAAATCACTATAAAGATAGTGGACTCTCATGAACAACATTACATATCCATTAACTAAAGCTTATCCAACAAAGCAGGATAATCGCCACTTAGAGAATAAGAGTATGAGATACATGACGATTGGCTTTAGTGCAAGTGGGAGATTGAAAGTAGTATGCACACAAGCCAATCATGTTTGATGATAAAGCATTTACTTTGTAACAATCTTATTCATTTATTAATAAAAAGTATTAATTTATTAAAGGCTTTTAATTATCTCTGATGATGCTATTTTATAATATGTGATAAACCCATAGTTTTAAGCAATGCTTTTAGAATAATGATGATGATCATTCTAATGAGATCTAAATTCTTAGAAAGCTTAAAACTAAAATAGTTCCCAATCATTGGATTACTAAATTGGGGATTAGTGAATCCGGATAGATTGGTACATACGTTGCTTGCTCATTGGATGAGGATGATTGATCTCATGATCATTTGTGTGGAGACACTAAAGCAAGTATGTAGGTGCTTATTAGAGAATAAGTTTCATCGAACGTGGCTCGCTAAGGAATACCTAATGGAGTTTTACTTGCACTCGTCAATAGGAATTTCGTAGTGATAGTAGTACAAGTGATCCTTGGACTTGAGATCATCATAGTCATCATAGTATCTTGTGTATGATGAGTTATACTTTGACTTATTCCTTAAGACCCTTAGGGTATATCAAAGGGTATGCTTGGGTATAATAAGTTGTACATGGAGATAATGTATGATCAATAAAGAATCTACCACTTCTATTAAAAGAAGAGAAATGTCCTATGTGATTCGATAAATGACAACCCAAAGAGTCCTTGGTTAAGGCGTAATGAAATTAGAAAGGAGTTTCTAATTTGCATTATTTGGAGTTGTGCATTTAAGGATCGAAATACATATAATTAAATAAAATAAGACTTGACAAGAATTTCATGTCTTATATTTAATTGGGACATTGTATGATGGAAGGATTGAATTGCATTGGTAACTATTTACTCAAAGGTTCTTTTATGATTAATGTTGAAATCTATATTATCCGGAAAGTCGTTGATCGCTAGGGGAGGCTTATCCCTATCAGTAGAATAAATATTATTTATTTAAATAAATTAATTGTTTAATTTATTTATTTAAATAAGATTAGAATTGTTCTAATTGATTTATTCACAATAGGTTTAATATGGAGAACCTAAAGGGTCACACCATAAAAGGAAGAATAATTATTTAAGAAGTTAATAGCATAATCGTAATAATATGTTATGTATATTTAATTTAATCTATGGTGATAGAATAAATTAAATAGCTTAATATTTATTATTTAATATTTTAGAAATATTAAATATAAATTAATAAGAGGAGTCTTATTAATATTATTACAATTATTATTATTATTTTAATTTCTAAAAGAGTTTAGGAATTAATTTAATATAAGTACTCTCATTTATTCCTAATAGGATTAGGAGGGAAAATTAATTAAAGGAGTTTAATTAATTATCCCTAATAAGATTAGGGAGCCCATTTAATTAAAAGAGTTTAATTAAAAAATACCTTATTTTAATAGGGTTACTTGATATCTTTATAAGAGAGTCTTATATCGATATCGATATATACGTTATTCCAAGAGTTGGAGAGTACGCTCTTTTTCTATAGAGATAGAAAAACTAGGGTTTAGCCAACCACCCATCTTCTTGAATTCTACTTCTTCCTTGGTGGATCACCTCTAGAGGCCAAACACTTGGGTGGCTAACGTTGATCAAAGGAAGGAACCAAACCCGGTGGATTCAAGTTGAACGCGAAAAGGATTGGAGGTGAACTTGTACCTGAGGAAGCTCGGATCTTCAAGGGTATGTTTCTTATTCATCTTTTTCGTTTAATTAATAATTGTGCATAAAGGGTGATCCGGGTATATGGTTTGTAAAATTTTTAAACTCTGATTTTTACACGTTTTCGATTAATTTTTGCAATTTGATTGCGTTCATGAATATTACAAACCTAACACACCGTTGATGCTGAGATGTATGACACGTTATACGACCGTAACGTGGAGTTACGAGACGAGGTCTAGGATTTGACTGAGCGAGCGGTTATTCAAAGATATTACTACTAGAAGCGTAAGGAGAGGAGATTTTGAATCTTCACTCTCGACTGGCAAATGTAGAATGGGATTTGGTCCATGAGAAGGGTCAAACTGAAGATAAGACCGAGGATATATAGAAAGCGAAGAAGGAAATCAAAGGAAACCTCGAGAAGGTTTGAACATAGCAGAGGAAAAGGAGAATCGCGTCGAGCAGATCATGCAGAGGATGATAGTCGTGCAAAGAAAGCGAAGATTTGGGAAACGTAATCTACACTTAACAAGGTAATGAATGAGACCCAAGATCGAGTTTTGAGATACCCAATCCAGTTCGAAGGGCTACCATTATAAATGATGGATCGCAGGACAATGCATCGCATCTTAGAAGAGGAGCGTAGCAAGGCTAATCAATACCTTGATCGACAGTGATATGATTTATTTAATTATGTGAAGAACTTAATTAGTTTTTGATATAAATTCTGACGTGTTTATGAACGAAAGAATATTTGAATGTTTTAAATCCCGTGGATTCTTTATTCCAGGATAGTTGATGTAATTAGTAGTTATGCTATCGTTTAATGTAAAAACTTTGATTTGAATAAAAATATATCAAGTTGTTTGAGATGATGTGTTAAGTGATATATTAAATTGTTGAGTAATGCCTTAACTATTTAGGGAAATAAATAAAGTTCTAATAAAGAGTTTATTTAACAGAAAAATGCCGCCAAGGAGAAGACAACAACGTCAACCGGCTCAGGAAGAGTCAACCAATAATAAAAATAATGCCAACGCAAATCCCGTTCAACAGTTAGTTAACTTACTAACTGGAGCAATGAACAATCAACCTCAAGCTCCACCAAACACAACGTTTAAGGACTTCAAGGCGGTGGGACCGCCAGAGTTCAAAGGTTCCATGAACCCAATCGAGGCTCAAACATTGGTTATGGAAATGGAGAAGGTTTTCGATGTTGCTAGGGTTAGAGAAGACCAGAAGACCGCTTTTGCAACGTTTATGTTGAAGTCTGAGGCTAGCTACTGGTGGCAAGCAAACAAAGTTTGAGGAGGTGAAGGTGTAATTACGTAGGAGAGATTTAAAGAAATGTTTTTCGAAATGTATTTCCCAACTAGTTCGCAGAATCAGATGGAAGTTCAATTTCTGGAACCGAAGCAAGGAAACATGAGCGTACTTGAATATGCGGCTAAATTCAACGAGTTAGCGAGGTTTACCCCGTATCAAGTACACACGGACGAAAGAAAAACCAAAAGATTCGAACAAGGACTAAAGCCTTGGGTGTCTGACAAAGAAAGTATCAATGTTTCACTAAACACGTTCTTTGGAGTCTTTGGAAAAGGCCATCCTCGCTGAAGGTGGAAGCGATTCGGTGACCAAGTACAATCAAGATCAAAAGAAGAAGAAGAGTGAAGGTGAAAGAAATAACAAGGTCAGTGGAAGTGGCACAGGAGGTGAAAATTTCAATCATAAGAAAAGATGGAATGACAACTCATCATCGGGGAATCAACAAGGTAATCAGAAGAAAAGAATCGAAGCATGCCCGAATTACGGGAAAGCCCATCTGGGAGTTTGTATGAAAGGAAAAAGAGTGTGCTACAATTATGGTCAGGAAGGCCCCATAGCACCAAACTGTCCAAACCCAAAGAAGGGTGCTTGTTTTACTTGTGGTTCGAAGGACCATCTGGCAAGAGATTGTCCCAAGAAGGGATCGGGAGGGTCAGGATCAGGAGGAAACCGGGGAAATAACAGTGGAAATGCCTTAACCATCACTGAACCAACCGCAACAAACCGACCGACCGCCTAGACTTTCAATATAACGGTGCAGGATGCAATCCAGTCTCGTGATGTGGTGTTAGGTATCATTCCGATCAATAAAATTAATGCTTATGTTTTATTTGATTCGGGTGCTACTTGTTCCTTTATATCCGAAGACTTTGCTAATAGTTTAGATTTGCTTATGGATGAGTTGGAATATCCCATGAATATAGAAATTGTGAATAAAGAGATAATTCCTGTTAAGTACGTGTTTAAGAACTGTAGAGTGGATATTAAGGGTAATATCAAGAACGTAGATCTTATCCCTATTCGACTTGGAGAATTTGACGTTATTTTGGGAATGGACTGGTTATTCAATTACGGGCTGTAATTGATTGCCAAAAGAAGCGTATTAACCTTATAATTTCGTCAAAGGTTGTATTTTATGGTAGTAAGTCGCCTAGACAAGCGAGTTGTCTGACGATGATGCAGGCCAGGAAGTTATTGAGACAAGGCTGTGTAGGATACTTAGCTTACATAGTCGATAGTCGAAAAGAGAATCCGAAGGTAGAAGAAATACCGATTGTGAGGGACTTCATCGACGTATTTCAGACGATTTACCGGGACTTCCACCGGATAGAGGTAGATTTCAGAATCGATTTGGCGCCCAAATCGCTCCAATATCGAAGGCACCATACCGAATGGCACCAGAGAGATGAAGGAATTAATGGTACAACTACAAGAATTGTTGGACAAGAAGTACATTCAACCGAGTGTATCGTCGTGGGGAGCGCCGGTGTTGTTTGTGAAAAAGAAGGATGGATCGATGCGACTCTGCCTTGACTACAGAGAACTGAATAAGGTCATGATTAAGAACAGATATCCATTACCGAGGATCGACGACCTGTTTGATCAATTGAAGGGAACGAGATACTTTTCCAAGATAGACTTGAGAAACGGTTATCATCAACTGAAGGTAAGGCCAGAGGATGTACCGAAGACAGTGTTCAGAACACGATACGGTCACTACGAATTTTTAGTAATGTCGTTTGGTCTAACGAATGCTCCTGTAGCATTTTTGGGACTAATGAATGGTGTGTTCAAGCCGTTTTTGGACAAATTCATGGTGGTATTTATAGACGACATTTTGGTATATTCCAAAACCAAAGAAGAACATGAAGAACATTTGAGGTTAACATTGGAAGTATTGAGAAGGGAGAAGTTGTACGCTAAATTTTCGAAATGAGAATTCTAGATCGAGCGAGTAAAATTTCTTGGTCACGTAATCTATAAGAACAGAATTTCGGTAGATCCATCCAAAGTAGAAGCCGTGATTAATTGGGATCAGCCGAGAACGCCGTCAGAAGTAAGAAGTTTTCTTGGATTGGCAGGATATTATAGAAGGTTCATACAAGACTTTTCCAAGATCGCAACTCCGTTAATGAATTTAACTCAAAAAGCTGTGAAATTTGTTTGGACGGATAAGTGTGAGGAAAGCTTTCAAGAATTGAAGAAGAGGTTGAGTACAACACCTGTGTTATCTCTTCCAGATGATACAGGAAATTTTGTTGTTTATAGTGATGCATCACATAAAGGACTTGGTTGTGTGCTGATGCAAAACGGCAAAGTCATTGCGTATGCATCACGACAATTGAAGGATTACGAGAAGGGATATCCGACCCATGGCTTAGAGTTAGCTGCATTTATTGTTTCTTTGAAAATTTGGAGGCACTACCTCTACGGAGAGAAGTGTGAAATATATATGGACCATAAGAGTCTAAAATATATTTTCACGCAGAAAGATTTGAATATGCGTCAAATAAGGTGGTTGGAGTTAATTAAGGACTACGACTGTGAGATTTTATACCAACCAGGTAAGGCAAATGTGGTTGCTGACGCCTTAAGTAGAAAGGGTCGGGAGAAATTGACGATGTTGACTGCTCAGGAGGAGCTAATTACAGAAATGGAGAAACTGGAATTGGAAGTGAAGTATCTTATGGAGATCGATGAGAAGCTATTTCAGATGCAATCTGGTACAACTCTACTAGATAAAATAAAGGAGGCTCAGCTTCAGGATGATGAATGCAAAAAAGTGACAAAGAAGATATCTGAAGGAACCGAACCGAGATTTAAGATGGATAAGGAAGGAATACTGAGATTTGAGAGTAGAATTTGGGTACCACCAGTCACAGAGATTAAGGAAGATATTTTGAGCGAGGCTCATAGTTCACGATATTCTATTCATCCTGGTAGTACCAAGATGTACCAAGATCTTAGACAACATTTCTGGTGGCCAAATTTGAAGCGTGATGTTGCAGAATGTATTGCCAAGTGTCGACACATCGAGAAAGTGAAAGCGAAACATCGAGACCCAAAGTGGATTACTACAACCGTTAGAGATCCCAGTGGAAATGAGAACATATTACAATGGACTTCGTGGTTGGCCTTCAGACGACTCGTAAAGGCTCTGACGCAAAGATATGGGTTATCGTTACCGAATCGATTTAAATCTGCATATTTTCTTCCCGATCAAAATAAGATTCAACTTAGATCAATTGGCGAGGCTATACGCAAAAGAGATTGTTTCGAGGCACGGAGTTCCGGTATCAATTGTTTCAGATAGGGATCCGCACTTCATATCAAATTTACGGAAGCGTCTTTAGGAATGCATGGGCACGCAATTGCGAATGAGTCTGACTTACCACCCTCAAAATGCAGGCCAGACGAGTGAGAGAACGATTCAGACATTAGAAGTATGCTAAGAGCCTGTGTGACGGACTTTAAAGGAAATTGGGATGATCACCTACCATTAGTAGAGTTCGACTACAACAACAGTTACCACGCTAGTATTGGTATCTTTGCCTTACGAAGCGTTATCTGGCGAAAGTCGAGAACTCCGCTTTCTTTGGGATGAAATTGGTGAGAGACAATTGCTAGGGCTTAATTACCAACATACAAAGTGATCCAGAAATTGTCAAAGTGATTAGAGCACGGTCGGTAGCGGCTCAGGATCGACAAAAGAAATACGCTGACCCACATCGTAAGAATATCGAGTTTGAATCATCGTAAGAATTAGTGAAGTCGCGTACGAGGTAGCCTTACCTCCAGCACTCGAGAATGTTCACAACGTTTTCCATGTCTCAGTCCTACGACCCTACAAACCTGATTACAAGCACGTGATTGAATATGAACCCCTACATTTCGACAAAGACTTATCTTACAAAGAAATCCCTGTTCAAATTGTCGACAGAAAAGAACAAGTTTTCTGAAATAAAGTAATACCTTATGTTAAGGTAATTTGGAGGAACCACAACGCTGAAGAAGCTACGTGGGAACTCGAAGAGAATATGATGAAGAATTACCCTCATTTATTTACTTAATTTATGTGTAAGCGATTCTGGGGACAAAATCTTTGTAAGGGGGAGGGGGGAGAATGTAACGGGTTGAATTTATTGAGTCGTGATTCTGGGGACAGAATCCTTTGAAGGGGGGAAAGATGTGACGAATAAGATTTTTGTAATTTAATTTAATATTTATTGAATTGAATAAATATTTTTCGATGAATTAATTATTAGATTAAATATTAATTGATGAAATTGTGGTAGATTAATTTAATTATATGTGTTACATTTATTAAATTAATGTGGAGAATTTTTATTATTCAAGTATGTAATTATGTGAGCTTATTATGTAATTATGTGAGCTTATTGAATTAAATGAAATATTTAATAAGCCTAATGTTATTTAATTAATGTAATAATTAATTGGAGATTTAATTGGATATAATTAATTAATGAAAAAATTAATTATGTGACTATGTGAATTTATGAGAAATTATTATAATTAGTTTATATTAAATTAAATAATATAATTGAGCTATTGTATAATTGGGTGTGACATGAATTAAACTATATTGTAGAGGTTTTATTAAATTAAGTGGTTTTGTAATGTATTCTTGCTAAGCCAAACAAAGCCCTATGGGGAGTTGGAAGCAGTTGCCCATTATTGGGTTAACTGACCACTCAGTGTGTCAGTTCTTTTCTTATATGCGTCTTCTCATTATTTCTTATTTTACCAAGTCTGATAAAACATCACAGAGAGAAATTCAGAAAGAGGGTTTGAGAACTGTCAGAGAGAATTAAGATATTGTGAAAGAGATTGAAAGAGGAGAATTTAAGAAAACATCTGAGTCTTCTAATCTATACCTTACACTCAGGGTAATCTCCTCCTTCCCAAATTTTTAAAGTTACGTTGTTTAAGTTTTATGAAAATGGCTTTCAAGTTTTCTATAAAGTCTCTGTATTTATAAAGGGTATGGATTATGTGTTGTATATGTGTTAAATGTTACCATATTGTATTTAATTATATATATTTCACAAACCATATCATTTGTTTCATAATCTGATGAATTGTTATTTCAAAAATTTCTGAGTTTGGGTTTTGGCCATATGGCCTTATCGTGATATTTCATGTATTGATCATATATTATCCCTAAAATTTATACTCGTATATTATTATGCATGTTAATATGAAGAGACCAAACTTTAATTGAGCGGATTGATTGTTATAACGAATCCGTAGTAGTGTTGAAATTATGTTTTATGTTCAAAACCTTCAAGAACATCAAATCTGATTGGAAGTAAATGTGTTGATTTTGCAAATTATGTGTTGTAACTTGTTAAAAATCATGCTAGATGGGTTAAGTAATGATTATATATATATGTATTACAATGATTGGGTAAGTCTAAATTCGTGTAAAAATAACTAAATAGAAGTTATGGCAATATTCATGTATAATTTTACTTGTGATTGATTTTTAGCCTTGTTATGTTCAATGACTATGAAGCTATGAAAGCTCAGAGAAAATGAGCACTGGTAACCCTTAGCCCTCGTGGCGTTACCAAACTAAAATACCCACTTGAGACAATCAAAAATAAAATAAAATAAATAAATAAATAAAAAATAATAAATAAAAAAATATTAAAAAAAATTAAAAAATTAAAAAATAAATATTTGATGAAAATTATTATTAAAATATTTATAAAATAAATTAAATATTTTAATTGAGATATTTATGGAATAAAATAAATATTTGATGAAAATTATTATTAAAATATTTATAAAATAAATTAAATATTTTAATTGAGATATTTATGGAATAAAATAAATATTCGATAAAAATTATTATTAAAATATTTATAAAATAAATTAAATATTTTAATTGAGATATTTATGGAATAAAATAAATATTCGATGAAAATTATTATGAAATAATTTATTCTAGTGTAATAATAGTAAGAGGATGAAAATATTCTAATTTAATTAAGTAATTAAATTAGAAGGGTAATGATTTGTTAAATAAAGTGGAGTTTATATTAAATAATTAAGTGAAAATGTAACTAATGAATGTTGTGAATACATATGGTATGTGTGTAGGATTTGTGGTGAGCGAAGTAAGTAGTAATCGTTTAGCCTACGCATGCGAGGCAAGTTTCTAACCCTACTCATTATTATTGTTGAGTTTATTATTTACCCGAGTAAATTATCATTACTATTATTCAAGTTCAAATGTTATATTAAAGATTTATTATCTTTTCAAAGTATGATTCAGTTATACAATCATTGTTCTATTGTATACTTCTTGAGATTATTATTCGAATTGAATATCATTATTGTTGAACCTTATTAGACTAGTGAACTTTATTGATTCAATTAGTCCTTAGTTGATGGACGTTTTAAATTTCAGAACCCTTATTGAATTATCGAAACCAAACTTCCTTTGGTGCGGACTCTTATGTCAAAGTGAGATGAACAACCCTGCAAAGGGATTTACTTATGCATTAGCGTTAAGATATTGTGAAAAAGATGGTACTACTGAAATTTGATCCCCCTAAGTATGCAGTAGAAAGGTCCATAGTCTTACGACTATTAAAGGTTTCAAGTATAACCCTTGATAACCTGGGACATAGTTCAAGGTCTTATGACCCTCGGAATTCTTTTGTTTCTTGTTATTCATTCTTGATTCAAAAGTTGAGCTTTTATTCAGATGTCTTTGATTTACTCGCATGTTATTATACTGTTATTTCATTATTATACTTGTGGGCATTAGTGCTCACTCTTGCTTAATAATAACATTGCAGTTAAGAATGAAAGAACTGATGAACCTTCCACTAGTAAAGGCAAGGGCAAAGTTAGCAAGTGATGAAGACTTGTTATTTTATTTGATGATGTATTTATGTTAGACTTGAGTTAATGATGTTGTTTAAGACTTATTATTTATATTTTCGCATAGATGTTTACGGTTAGTTTAACCTGGGATTATGTTTATGATTCAGACGTTGTAACCCTATAAAGTGAAGATTTATTTCTATCTATTGCATGGTTTGCATTTATTATGGGTAGATAGATAGATGATATTTGTACAGTGAACACCAAATCCCGTGGAATCAAAGTACCCGGATTTGGGGGTGTCACATTATTCAATGTTTATGCTATTAGATTATTCCTAAAGCATGATGTTAATTTACAAATATCAATTCAGTTATGATTATTCCATAGCATACAGTTAATTCTTTTGTATTCAACTAATCCTTAGTTGATGACCGCTGAATTCTAAATTACCCTGTAATGTATCCAAACCAAACTTACTTTGGTACGAACTTGTATTCTAAATACTGAGATGAACAACTCTTTTATTAGAGGTTTACGCTTAGTGTTGAAATGGTTGTGCACAATACTGATATCTGAAGGTTGATCCCCCAAAGTGCGTGGAGTCCTTATAGTCTTATATTTATTAAAGTTAAAGTTGAAAGATTACTTATAACCGTGGACATAATTCGTGCTCATTAGACCCTCAGTAGTATGTTTAAAATGTTAATAGAAACTATCATTCAGTTCTATTGAACCTAATTCTGTCAAAGGTTGTAATGTTGTAAAATATTTATTCTTATTTCAAGTGAGCCTTGTTTGCTCACTCTTGCATATTATATACTTATTGCGACTAAGGTTGAGAAGGTCGATGAGCAGACCACACTAGCAAAGAAAGGGAAAAATGTACAAGTGATGAAGACTTGTAATTTTATTTTATCGTTATAGACTTTTGAATGATGTAATAACTTAATTTTCCGCATTTGAATGATTGTAATTAAAGGTTAGATAACCTAGGATATTTTTATTTAAGTTTAATCCTGTATGGGCAGGTTTTATTATTCAATTTTATTATGATTGGGTAGTTAGAAATGAATTTTGATTAAGTGAACACCAGATCTTGAGGAAATGAATTACCAGAATTTGGGGGTGTCATAAGTTGGTATCAAAGCTTTAGGTTATGAACCTTATGTGGGGGGAAAAGCCTTAGGAAGTAACCTTTGAAAAGATAGTGGAGATAACTCTTATCGAGTTTTAAGGAATAAGTAATAAAACACTTATGTGCTTATGTGTTTATAGTTTATGTACTCGTAAGTGTCGAGTAGAAATGATTAATAATTAAAACTTTAAAACATTGTTGTCAGGATGACTAATGTCAGAGAATCCAGTCAGGCTAGGGAGGAGGGACCTCAAATGCCTATAGAGGAGGAGCCTCGCGACATTGAGTGGTTTGGGAACAACTCGCGCGAGAGTCGACCCCGTTGGTCGCGATAGTTGAAGATGAGGATGATGGCGTAGAAGCGGATGAGGAGGATCCCATTGAGTTTCCACGGGAGGATGAGGATGGGATGGCGAGGATGAGGAGACTCCATTAACCTCGATGGTTTGCTTGTATATACGATGAAGTCTACGCAAGTAACGTGGAACTTGAGGATACTGATTGAGGAGTTGCGAGGAGATAATAATTTGAACAACAGATTTATGATGACACAAAAGATGGTGAGATCCAGGATCGTGAAGAGCGGTGACAAAAATCGAGGAGAAACTAAAATGCATGAAGGAGAGAAAAGAACAATTGATCGAAGTGGTCATTTGGCTGAAGAACAAGTGAGAGAAGAAGCTACTAAGAGGGCAAGAGTGAAGATGCTTATGAGGAAGCTTTTCAACGAACGAGTTAAGCGCAAAGAGAGACACATGACAAAGAGGATGAAGATGGAAGAGATGGATAAAGTATTTAACACATGCAATTAATCGAGCTCAAGATCGGGTCATGGGATATCCTATTCAATTCGAGACGCTGCCATCATATGTATTAGATTGCAGAACAATATTTCGGGTCATAGAAGAAGAACGTGATAGGGCTAAGAAGTATCTTAATAGAATATCGTAGTTGTGGTACGATGAGTGAAAGGTTAAATAAATTGTAAATCCTAAGTGTTGTGCAACCTATGGGATATGACTATGATGTTGTCCTGAAACTTTTGTAGTTCAGGAAAGTAATGTAGATAGTAGTGATGCTATTGTTATATGTTTTCAAAAAGGTTATGAATAAATAAAAGTTGTTACTTTATTCAAAGTGTTATGTGTTATGTGGTTATTTCTTTTGGAAGCAAGTTAAGTAGAAATTTCTTAAAAGAGTTGAATAATAATCTAATGAATGTATTTTAATAGAAAATGCCTCCCAGACGTCAACCACCACGACAGAGAACCACTAAAGGAACCAATAACGACAATGTTGATGGTAACCCGTTCAACAATTAGTGACACTCTTGGCAGGGCGTTGCGAGAATCAACCACAAAACCATGGTACAACGTTTAAGGATTTCAAAGGCGGTTGGACCACACGAATCAAGTGGGTCCATGAATCCAGTGGAAGTACATACCTGGATTATGGAGATAGAGAAGGTGTTTGATGTCGCTAGGATAGGGGATGATCGGAAGGCGCTTTGCAACATTTATGTTGAAAGCGAAGCTAGTTATTGGTGGCGAGGCCAATAAAACTTCGTGAAGGGCGGGAGTGATGACACAGGATAGGTTCAAGGAGTTGTTCTTGAGACCTATTTTTGGGGGAGTTGAAGAGTCGGTTAGAAGTGCGATTTACGGAATTAAAAGAGGAACGATGGCGGTCTCTAAGTATCTTGCATGAAATTTAACGAATTGGCGAGGTTTGCGCCATATCGAAGTCGGCCTGAGACGGCGTAAAGCGAAGAGATTTGAGCAGGGTGAAGCCACAGGTACATACATTAAGGTTTCCTGTTCTAGATTGAAGACATTCTGGTGATGATGGAGAAGCGCATTACTCATTTGAAGGTGGAGGCGTGGCGGTGACAAAGTTTAATCGAGGAAAAAAGAAGAAGAAGAATGAGAAGCGAGATTAAGAATGGAGGTGGTGGTGGTGGTGGAAACAACAACAACAACAACAACAACAATGGTTTGAAGAGGAAGTGGAATGGAAACATGGGTGCTGGAAACCAGCAGGGTAACCAGCAAAACAAAAAGTTTGAAGCATGTGTGACATGCGGGAAATTTCACAAGGGTACGTGCTTGATGGGGAAACGAGTTTTCTTCAATTGTGGCTAGGAGGGTCACATCGCCCCAAATTGCACTCAACCAAAGAAGAATGCATGCTTCACGTGCGGATCTAAGGATCACTTTACTCGTGAATGCCCTAAGAAGAAGGATGGAGTAAGTACCAGAAGTAATGGAGGTAATGATGGAGTACATGGGCCATTGCGGGACTGCGACATCAAATAAACCCACAACCGGAACCTTCAACATGGTATGCAAGATGTTGTGCAATCAAAAGATGTGGTGTCGGGGTATTATCCCAATCAATGATATAAATGCTTATGTATTATTTGATTAAGGGTGCTACTTGTTCGTTTATATCGATGAATTTGCTAAGAGGTTAGAATTGCCTAGAAAAGCTGAATTTTCCTTTGAACATAGAAATTGCGAATAAGGAAGTAATCCCTGTTAGATTCGTATACAAGAACTGTAGGGTGAACATTAAGAAAAATATCTTTATAGTAGATTTGATTCTGATTAGACTTGGAGAGTTTGATGTTATTTTGGGAATGGATTGGTTGTTCAAATATGGAGCGGTAATTGATTGTCACAAGAAGTGTGTAAACCTTATGACTCCGTCAAATGTAGTATTTTATGGTAGCAAGTCGCCTAGACAAATGAAATGTCTGACGACTATGCAGGCCAAGAAATTGTTGAGTCAAGGCTGTGTGGACTATTTAGCTTACATAGTCGATACTCGAAGAAGGTGTGAAACTAGAAGAGATACCGGTGGTGAGGGAATTTAAAGGCGTGTTTCGGAGGATTTGCGGGACTTTACTTTGACGAGAGAAATAGAGTTCGTGATCGACTTGGGCTAGGGAACAACACCAATATGAAGGCCCCGTCTGAGAATGGCTTCGGTAGAAATGAAGGGCAGATGAATACAGTTGCAAGAAATTTGCTAGACAAGAAATATATTCAACCAAGCGTATCATCGTGGGGAGCGCCAGTTTTATTCGTGAAGAAGAAGGACGGATCAATGCGTCTTTACATTGATTATAGGGAGTTAAACAAGGTCACTATTAAGAACATGTATCCGTTGCCTAGAATAGATGACTTGTTTGATCAGTTGAAGGGTGCTAAATATTTCTCGAAAATTGATTTGAGAAGTGGGTATCACCAATTGTAGTTAAGAAAGGAGGATATACCTAGAACGGCATTCAGAACTCGGTACGGACATTACGAGTTTCTGGTGATGTCTTTTGGTTTAACTAATGCCCCTGGTGCATTCATGGATTTGATGAATAGGGTGTTTAAACCATTCTTAGACAAGTTTGTAGTGGTATTCATCGACGACATTCTAGTGTATTCCAAAAGTCAAGAAGAACACATGGAACACTTATGTTTGACATTGGAAACACTAAGAAAGGAAAAGTTGTATGCAAAATTCTCTAAGTGCGAATTTTTGCTAGATCGTGTACAATTTCTTGGGCACGTGATTGATAAGGATGGGATTTCAGTGGATCCATCAAAAGTGGAAGCTGTAATCAATTGGGAACAACCAAGAACACCGTCAGAAGTGAGGATTTTCTTGGGACTGGCCGATTATTATAGAAGATTTATTCAATATTTTTCTAAGATAGCCACTCCGCTAACAAATTTGACAAGGAAATCTGTAAAATTCGTTTGGACGGAGAAATGTGAAGAAGAGTTTTCAAGATTTGAAGAAGAAGCTAAGTGTGGCTTTTGTGTTGACATTACCGGATAATACTGAAATTTTGTGGTGTATAGTGATGCCTCACACAAGAGGGTTGGGTTGTGTTCTTATGCGAGCGACAAAGTTATTGCGTATGAATCAAGACAATGAAGGATTATGAGAAAGGGTATCAGGACTCATGATTTGGAATTAGGCTGCAGTTGTATTTGCTCTCGAAGATATGGAGACACTATCTTTATGGAGAAAATGTGAGATCTACGGACCACAAAAGTCGAAGTATATTTTCACTCGGAAGGATTTGAACATGCGTCGAAAGAAGGTGGATGGAATTGATAAAAGATTACGATTGTGAGATCTTTTATCATCAGAAAAGCGAATATGGTTGCGGATGCTTTAAGCGAGGAAAGGTCGGGAAAAGTTGATCTTGATAACAACTCGGGAGGAGCTCATTTCAAAGAATGACAAAGCTGGAGTTGGAAATCAAATTTCAAAAGAATCGACGAATAACTATTCCGGATAGAAAATTTGGTCCAACTTTAGTGGACAAAGTGAAGGATGCTCAACTACTGAGATGAAGAGTGTGGGAAAATCAAAGAGAATCTAATTGAGGGTAGTGATGTAAAATACAAGATCGATACCGAAGGACTACTACGGTTTGAGGGAAGAATATGGGTTCTAGCAAGACCAGAACTGAAAGAAGAAATTTTGACCAAAGCTCATAGCTCAAGATATTCAATTCATCCGAGGAAGCACGAAAATGTATCAAGATTTTTGCAGACATTTTTGGTGGCGAATATGAAAAGGGGCGTTGCGAGAATCGTGGCGAAATGCTTGACATGTCAAAGAGTAAAAGCCGAACATCAAAGACCCAACGGATTACTTCAACCGTTGGAAATACCGTAATGGAAGTGGGAACACATCACAATGGATTTTGTGGTGGGTCTTCCAACTACTCAAAGAGGATGCAATGTGATTTGGGTGATAGTGGACAGGCTGACGAAATCAGCACACTTTCTACCAATAAAGATTAGATTCAATCTTGATCAGTTGGCAAGATTATACATTAAAGAGATCATTTTGAGGCATGGAGTGCCAGTATCAATTGTGTCTAATAGAGATCCGCGATTCACGTCTAAATTCTGGAAGAGACTACAAGAATGTATGGGAACACAGTTGCGAATGAGTACGACTTATCATCCGCAAACAGATGGCCAAAGCAAACGAACAATCCAGACATTGGAAGATATGTTGAGAACATGCATCATGGACTTTAAAGGAAGCTGTGAAGAACATTTACCGTTGGTGGAATTTGCTTACAACAACAGTTACCACGCGAGCATCGGCATGCCACCTTACGAGGCATTATCGTCGAAAGTGCGAGAACTCCTTTGTCTTTGGGATGAAGTCGATGAGCGTAAGCTGCTGGGGACCGGAACTAGTGTAACAAGCTGCGACGTTGTCAAACTCATCGAGGACAAGATTGGTAGCGACTCGAGGCCAGACCAGAGAAGAAGTATCTTTGATCAACACTGAGAAAAGATCGTGCATTTGGCGTAGGAAGTTATGTATTCCTAAAAGTTTCTCCTTGGAAGGAAAATTCATTTTGGTAAAAAGGAAAGCTAAGCCGAGGTTTATTGGACCCTTTGAAGTCTTTGCGAAGAGTGGGAGAAGTGGCTTATGAGGTAGCTCTACCTCTCGAGTTGGAAAACATTCATAATGTTTTTTCATTTTGATATTACGACCATAAAAACCGACTACAAACACGTGATCGAGTACGAACCGTTGCGATTCGAGAAAGATTTGTCTTATGAAGAGATTCTATTCGGATAGTTGACGAGGAAAGAAACAGTGTGCTCGGGAATAAAGTTATACCTTCTATGAAGGTGATATGGAGGAACCACAATCTTTGAAGAAGCTACGTGGGAACTCGAAGAAAATGTTGAAAGAGTACCTGAGTTATTTGTTTAATCATGTCTTGATTACGGGGACAAAATCTTTGTAAGTAGGGAAGAATGTAACAAATGTATTGTTTGAGTTGTGATTACGAGACGAGAATCCTTGTAAGGAGGAATGATGTAACATTCCAAAATTTTAAATTATAATATTAAATATAATTATTGATTTATATAAGTATTTAATGGATATGTTTATTATTGAATAAATAATTGTTCAATTTGAGTTGATGTGGTTTAGTTAATTATTTGTTGAATAAATAATTAAGGAGCTAAGAAAATTAATTGTAATGAGATTATATACTAATTTAATTTAATAATTAAGTTAGAGAGCTAATAATGATTAAATGAATTATAATATTTTAATTAGAATTTGTAATTTAAAATAAAGGTGTTAGTTGGTTAAATAAATTTATAATTATAAAGGAAATTATAATTATGAGATAATAATTTATGTGTTAAAATAATTTAATAGATTAATATTTGAATTGATTAAATTGATTATTTAATTAAATAGAAGTGTGACAAATAACCTTGCTATAAAGGAGTTATTAAAATAAATTAAAAAGAGTTTAATTTAGTTTTGCCAAACATGTCTTAATGCATAATAAGTCTTTAATCTATTGATGTTTTATCAAACAAGGTATAAAGATTAATCCATTCGTTTTAATTAGGTTTACCAAACAAGGTGTAAGGGTTAATGGGTTAATTTTTAGTTAACTAGCCAAACAAGCCTTATGGCTTTTGATTTTCAAAATTTTATAAGCGATGTATAATTAAAATCCTATACTTAATATATATATTATTATTATTATTATACGTTATATGATAATACGTAAGATAGAGTTAGGAGAAGAAAATATCAGAAGAAGAAAAAGGGAGAGAAGAAGAAAACTCTAGAGAGAATTGAGAGATATCTTAACAAGTTTTTATAAAGGAATTGGAAAAGAAGGTTCTTGATCAAAAGGGAAGGGTATCATCTTCTTAATCAAAGGTAGGAGTTTAATATTTTCTTTAAAAGTTTAGTTTTTCTCTTCCCAAAAAGTCTCTGTAAAATAATTATAAAAGATGAATTGTTGATATGTATATAGTTTTGTATGAGAATTGTTTGTAAAAGGTTGTTTCATGAGTTTATATGTGATTATAGAGAAATTAAGTCATATATGTATGCAATTTGTGAAGAAAACTATATTACGGTGTTTATATAAAAATATATGAGTATGGCTTAGTTTAAAATGAAATTAAGGTTTGATTAATTGTTAATATATATAAATTGACTATTGAATTTGATAGAGTATGTATAATCATAACCATGGTATTTTGAATTTACTGTTTTGATTGAAAAACAAAATCACAGTGTTGATTTTCATTAAAATGTCAAAAATGGAGTTTTTGCCAAAAGCGATGAAAATTGAGTGTTGTAAAGTTGATAATTGTGTTGTTATATGTGTATAATCATGCTAGAAGTCTTTACAATATGTTTACATGAAGTCTATGTATGAATTACATGTTAATTAGTTTGTTAGATTGGAGCTTGTAGGCCAATTTGGCTTTTTGTTCATCTTTGTTCTTAGAAATTTGTCGTAGAGTTCTGGACTTTGGTGCTTATGGCAATATGATGAAATACAAGTTTTTGCTTGTGATCCGGCTCCATTACCGCATGATCGTTGACCTATGACTTTCATGTGCCTTGTTTCATTTCATGTAGCCATGGCCATGACCATGATGTAAAATTGTAGTATGCATGACTTGAGTTAGTGAGAATATTACGAAAGTTTTAGTTTATTACACAAATTTTGAAAATAAATGTTATGTGTTAATAATAGGAATGTTAAATAATGATTTCAGTAGTATTAAACTATGAATGAGCATGTTATCAAGGGTTAACTAGTATTAACATAGTTTGATTATGTGAATTGGTAATTTAACCTACATGATGTATATATTTGTTTATATAGATATAAAAGGATTAGTAATGACTAATTATGTCATGATGACATATATATAGGGTATTGAGATTCAAGTGGTAAGGGTTAGCTTGTGCTAAAGGCAAGTTCTCTAACTCTACTTTTATAATTTTGCGAATATTTAAACTCTTTTGAGCAAGTTTTCTAACTCTAAAACTTCATTGTGCAAGTTCAATTTCGTTGAGTACATTATTGTTTTAATTCAAATTCAATTATACAAGTGGCTAACTCTACACTTTCGTAGAGTTAGATGGTTTATTATTGAGAAAGCTCTTGTATCTAATTGTTCATAGAGATGCAAGTATTCTAAATCGTATATTTAGTATTGAACAAGTTTCTTTTATATGTAACTTGTTATTTAGCATGCAAATCACTATATTCTAATATTCTAGTGTTGAACAACTTTATCGTTCAAATTACTATTCATTATGCATGCTTGGTATCCAATTCTCAATAAACTTTGACTTAATATTGTTCAAAGCAAATTATGATATGATTATTCATTGTTTATGCTATTAGATTATTCCTAAAGCATGATGTTAATTTATAATTATCAATTCAGTTATGATTATTCCATAGCATACAGTTAATTCTTTTGTATTCAAGTAATCCTTAGTTGATGACCAATGAATTCTAAATTACCTTGTAATGTATCCAAACCAAACTTACTTTGGTGCGGACTTGTATTCTAAATACTGAGATGAACAACTCTTTTATTAGAGGTTTACGCTTAGAGTTGAAATGGTTGTGCACAATACAATATACGAAGGGTTGATCCCCCTAAGTACGTGGAGTCCTTATAGTCTTATGACTGCTAAAGTTAAAGTTGAAAGATTACTTATAATTGTGGACATGATTTGTGGTCATTAGACCCTCAGTAGTATGTTTAAAATGTTAATAGAAACTATCATTCAGTTCTATTGAACCTAATTCGGTCAAACGTTGTAATGTTGTAAAGTATTTATTCTTATTTCAAGTGAGACTTGTTTGCTCACTCTTGCATATTATATACTTATTGCAACTAAGGTTGAGAAGGTCAATGAACCAACCACTAGCAAAGGAAAGGGAAAAATGTACAAGTGATGAAGACTTGTAATTTTATTTTATCGTTATAGACTTTTGAATGATTAGACTTTTGAATTTTTATTTAAGTAATGTTTTATTATTAATTTTTTTTGCATTGGGTAGTTGAAATGAATTTTGATTAAGTGAACAAAGGATCTTGAGAAATGAAGTACCGAGGATTGGGGGTATTTTATTTAAGTTACTTCTAACATTTTCCTATAAATAGAGGCTAAGTTAGAATTGAAAATTACACGTAAACATAAGCTTTCTCTCTCTATATATTATCGGCGTATTTTGTGAGTATTTAGATACTTTGTGAGTTTTTATTTATCAATGCAAGTTTCCTTGACCTTATCTTGAGGAAATCAAAATCCGCTCTTTCTTTTGAGGTAAGGATTTTAAGGGTTGTCATGTTTTTCAGTTTCATAATTTTTCTGACCTTCAAAAATTCTGGAAAAAATTGAAATCATAATTTGATGAGTTTTCTAGATTGTGTCCAAAAATGGAGATTTTTGGATGTATAGATTAGGAGTTATGAATTTTATGGGAAAAGACTATTTTAAAAGTAAACCCTTATAACTCCTTATGGTTAACTCCAAAATTGGTGAAATTTTTATTGGGAGTACATATATATAACAGAAGTATACTCTGTAAATTTCAGAATTTTTGGACAAAAGTACAGTTTATGATAAATGTCTAAATATTCGACTTATTTGGCCATATGAAAAATAGTAAATGAATTTTAAAAATTCTGAGAAAAATATATGTTCAATATGGAACTATATTCTGCTAAATCCCAGAAAAGAAAATTTGTTTGTACTGATTTGGTATTTTTCATGAAAATGAACTAGTTATAAGTAAATAAATTAAATATGTTATGTGAAGTAAGAAAATTGAAAAATAGGATTTTATGGCTTGAGAATCCTATATGAGGTATATGCAGATTTTTGATGAGTATTTTGGTTATTGGTGATGAAATCTTATGAGTTTGGCATTTTAAGATGATTAAATGCATTATTTAGTAAAGTGTAAACAATTAAAATAAATTATTTATAAGTTTAAGAAATGTTATTCTTTCAATATCATTATACCGAAATATTGGTATGATATTTATTGTGGAATTTCTACCTTTTTCATGTCGGGGTTCAATTCATGAATTACTATTCATGAGTTACTATTCACGACAAAATTGGTTTCTTTTTTCTGACCAAATTATCGTTGATTTATGAATCTTACTCTTGAGATTAAATCTATATGTTGATTATATTATTTTTATTATCATATATAACATTTTTATAACCCTAATGATGATATTTCTCTTTGACTTGAGTGTAAAGATGGGTAGATTATTGGTATGATCGTGACTATGGGTTCTCTTTGGCCAGTAGTGCAAAGATGAATTATTGACTGGTATGATCATAACCATTGAATTTATAATTGAATATCTTTAGCTTAAGTGCAAAGGTGAATTGATCAACATGGTTATAATTATTGTTTATATAAATTCTGAAATGATTATGTATTTCTTTGAGATATTAATATCTTTGGCCTGTAGTACAAAGATGAAGTATTGATGAATATCTTTGGCATGTAGTGCAAAGATGAATTATTGTTGAATATCTTTGGCCTATAGTGCAAAGAATATCTTTGGCCTGTAGTGCAAAGATGAAATGATAATGAATATCTTTTGCCCGTAGTGCAAAGATGAATTTATTAGTATGATTATAAACAGGAACTGTGATTTGGTGTAACCATGATCTTTGATGTTTCAGGAAAAGATATGTGATGAAAATTATCTTCGTCCTGGATGCGAAGAGGAATTCAGAATCATAATTATGATTATGAGTTATTCATATGATTGTGGAAAGGAACTGTTGATTAATGTTACAGGGATAAAACATTGTTGGTGAACTTTTAACGTGGAGAAGATAATAGACTTTATAGTCTATTTGACTCTTCTAATGGATTGCTCGTTCTGCTACAACTATGGTTGAAAAGTTTTATCATCTACCATATGTTCTAAATCTCTAATTTATTACTGACGAAGGCTATTGATAATTTATTTATCTTTAGTCATGATATTCTTCTTTGGGCTAGTTATGCTCACCCTATACGCTTCACAATTCCTTTCGGGTAATAAAAGAGTGTATTTGGGTCGAAGGGGGGGTTCTGAGGAGAATAGAGCGGTGGTCTTTAGGCGTGGAGGTTCTCCCTAAACAGTATAGAAAAGTGTGTTATATTTTATACATCATTTAGTTGTTATATTTGGTGAATCAAATAGGGTGAAGCGAACCCAACGTTGGAAGGGTGTTTTGCCACTATCATACAAGATGTCTAATGACATACAACCTCGTGTTATCATAAGACAAGGTTGTGCACATCCACTTGCTGAGTATATCTACGAGCACTACCTATATGATCTTGGAGTTTATTTGAAATATAATTTTCAACTAGAGACAGTGGAGATAGTTATATGTCAAGTGAAGACTCACTATTGGAAAGAACATGATAGTAATCTTCTCGTTTTTCTTTGGGGTCTATTAGGTCAACCAAGGATAATTCTGTGGACATATGATATCTATCATAACCTAGACGCATGGCCTCCCATGTACGAAGGTTTCCTTGAGCACTTCCCAAAGATTTTAATTTCTAAAATAGTTATTGACTGTACCTTTATGTAATGTTGGAATGTGAGGTGTTGTCCATAGTTGAGACATGAATCACAGTTGGTATTAAAACTCACAGTATATGTGTGGTTGTATTTTGCACGACAATTGTAGTAATAAAGTTGTAGTTATTTTCTGTACCATGTTTTTAGCGACTCAGAATAGGTTAGATGGATTTTACCTATTTTGGGGGTGTTACAAAATATCTTGGTGATCTGCTTTATCCATGTCTCCGCCTTAAGTGGTTTTGGCTCTCCAATAAACTCCGGTGGTCCTAGCTCTTTGAACTGTTTAGCGGTGACCGTCCGAGAGTTTCCAGTGTTTCCACCTGCATTTTGAACAGGAGCCGTTCTCGCCTGTTGTTGCATGAATTGCATAAAGCCTCTGAACATCCCATCGTTCATCATTTGGTTAGCATTGTTGTTTTTTTAGGATTATTTCCATCCTGATGCACATTATCTTGGCTATTGATCCTTGGTGACTAAACGGTCTCATGTGCTTCATTGCTTATCTCAACATTTTCGGATGCCATTTTCAAATACTACCATAAAACAAGGGTTAATTGACATGTCACATATTATCCCTATACTCTGACCGACCAAATAAATATCAAATAAACTTAGGTAGGTCATACTAGCGAAGGAATTTCCCGTCTCTCCCCTCCTAGTTCTAGTCTCACATCTCAGCCAGGGATCGTATCCCTAAGCTTTAATACCAACTGTGACACCCCCAAAATAGGTATACATCACCCATCTTGAGTCGCCAAATACATGGTACAGAATTTAAATACAAACTTCTTTTATACAGTACGACAAAACGTAGCTGAGAATTTCAACACGGGTAATGTCTCGTAGAAAGTATCCAAACTCAAATAAAGTCCTTATTACAATTATTATCACACTATTTCACTTAATAGTGATGACTACTAATGCAAACATCTGGACCGTCATTCCGTTCCCGGACTATTCCCAGCTATATTCTCATTTCCTAAAGAGAACAATGAAAACAAAGGATGAGCTCAACTAGCCCAGTAAGAAACATCATGACTAAGATAATGCAGAATAAATTATCGTTAGTCTTCAACATTGTTAAACTAATAAAATATAATAAACATCAAGTTTAACTGCAGCAGAACAAGCAATCCATTAGAAGAGTCAAGTAGAGCATGATATCTACTATCTTCTATGATTTAAAAAGTTTATCATCAATTTTATCGCTGAGACTCAGCTTAATAAATAAACTACATCATCGAATCATCCCTGCACTACGGGCCAAGGATATTCATGTAATCATCAATGGTCATGATTATACCAAATAATCCGTGGTCATAATCATACCTACAACTGTCCATCAATGCACTACATGCCAATGAGGATTTCTACCACATCATTTGTAACATTACAGTCATGATTATACCGAATAATCCCTAGTCATAATCATACCAATCAATAGTACATTTATGCACGTAAGCCATAGATGACTTTTATCACAATATAAGCATGAGGATGATGACAATGATATAAGAATTCAATTAAAAGAAAGCAAAGGATAAATTTTTAAAGATTTATAATTTAATTTATCCAGAATTCATTAATGTCCAAATTGTCAACATGATACTGCTTTGTGGAGTAAATTTCAAGAAAAATATTGTATCAAAAATGATTTGGACAGCAAAGAAATCAATCTTTGTCATAAATAATTCTTCGGGTGAATAGTACCCAAGTGAATAGTACCCCGTGAATAGTACTTTACGAATAGTACTCGTGAATAGTACCATGAATAGTACTTTGTGAATAGTACCCCATAAATAGTACTTTGTGAATACTACCCCATGAATAGTACTTTGTGAATAGTACCGTAAAAAAGAATACTACTCATGGACAGTACTCCGGCATGAAAAGCTTAAAATTTAACAAGAATGTGTAGAAAATATCCTTGTGAAACGATACTAGATGAAACGCAAATTTTAAGGATATTCTACTAATTTCACGGAGTATAGAAGCAATACTTTAACAAAATGAGGGTATAATCAGGAATACGAGACGAAATAATATTACTTACATACTACAGGGTATGGAAGAAAATATTATTCTTATGAATACTGAACAAAATAATATCCCTTACCTCTGAAGAAGACTGAATATTGGAATAGTGAGGTATCAGACTTCTCTTCTTCTTTCTCTCTATAACTTCTCTCTCTATAATTGCTCTTGTGAGTCTTAGTGAATTGGTGAGAATGGAAGAAGAATGAGCTTCTATTTATAGGAAAATATAGTTTCGATAATTGCACGTTTTGGGCCTCGAAATATTACAGTATAATACCTTCATCTTTTCTTTCATTTTTAATTTAGTCATGCAAGTATTATCAAACTTGCACCACCTCCCCTAATAGTACATCTTGTGAATCAATAGTACAATAATGTTAATCAATAGTACAATCATGTGAAAAAAATAATTACAGTATAGTACCTTTATTTATACATCTATTTTTAATTTAGTCATGCAAGTATTATCAATCTTGCACCGCCTCCTCTAATAGTACATGCATGTGAATCAATAGTACACACATGTGAACAAATAGTTATAAGCATATGAATTAATAGCAATTAGTTGCTCATTTATCCGATTAATTACCCGATTGGTCAATATAACCTCCAGACATCAATTATTATCGGAATAGATGTCGATTTCCATTAACACTAATAATCCCAACACAATGGAAATATCAATTTCATCTTTAATCAACACGAACTTATTCATCATTAATATTATAACTCACAATATTTAACAACCAGATTATTCCCAGAAAAGAGGGGACTTTCCGATAAGGATTTCTCCCTATTGGCGCGCAATTAGGTGACCAAACCTCTCCTCGACAGAACTTTCTAGACATTGTCAATATTATAAATAATAATATGAATAACTTTGTCGTCTCAATTATTACTTTAATAATAATAAATATTATGCAGATGATACTGTGACAATAATTGAATCAATAATATAAGAGATATTATGCATCAATTACTATAGCAATAATTGAGTATAAGCGGTGACTTCTCACGTAAGCATCAATAATCAATCTGGTGTGCTACTTATGCAACCACGCGTATTCGTATTTTTTACCACGGGTAGTTCAACGGTTTAACGGTAAAACTTTTTGTAAATATTTTTATAAAAAGATAATTCTGTCGTTTTCTAACTACGACAATACTTCCGTTGTGGGGTCCACCAATGATCGTGTCGTCGTACGAATGTTCCCTATTAAAACGAATATTCCCCGACCAATCGAATATTATATAACCACTTGATTACTTTGCAAAATTTATAAATAATACCCACAACTATAACATTATATCAAATCCACACCATAATATTCAAAAATATATTTTAAGAAAAATTAATCTTTATTCATAAAAGTTGGGGTCTTACAATATTGTTCTGCTCCATCTTGATGAACTCTACCTCCTTCATATGACGAATACTTTCGGGAAAGTACTTGTCGTTGAACAGTTCTTTGAATTTCTCCCAAGACATCTTCAGTGCGGCTGGTTGAGTACGCTTTACTGATTCCAACTAGTAATCTGCCTCTCCTCGTAACATAAAGGTGGCAAAGGGAACCTTTTGCTCCTCGTAGTATCCCAAGACATCAAATATCTAGGTGATCTGCTTTATCCATGTCTCCGCCTTAAGTGGTTTTGGCTCTCCAATAAACTCCGGTGGTCCTAGCTCTTTGAACTGTTTAGCGGTGACCGTCTGAGAGTTTCCAGTGTTTCCACCTGCATTTTGAACAGGAGTCGTTCTCACCTGTTGTTGCATGAATTGCATAAAGCCTCTGAACATCCCATCATTCATCATTTGGTTAGCATTGTTGTTTTTTTAGGATTATTTCCATCCTGATGCACATTATCCTGGGTATTGATCGTTGGTGACTCAACGGTCTCATGTGCTTCATTGCTTATCTCAACATTTTCGGATGCCATTTTCAAATACTGCCACAAAACAAGGGTTAATTGACATGTCACATATTATCCATATACTCTGACCGACCAAATAAATACCAAATAAACTTAGGTAGGTCATACTAGCGAAGGAATTTCTCGTCTCTCCCCTCCTAGTTCTAGTCTCACATCTTAGCCAGGGATCATATCCCTAAGCTTTGATACCAACTGTGACTCCCCCAAAATAGGTATACATCACCCATCTTGAGTCGTCAAATACATGGTACATAATTTAAATACAAACTTCTTTTATACAGTACGACAAAACGTAGCTTTTCAACACGGATAATGTCTCGTAGAGAGTATCCAAACTCAAATAAAGTCCTCATTACAATTATTATCACACTATTTCACTGAATAGTGAGGACTACTAATGCAAACATCCGGACCATCACTCTGTTCCCCGACTAGTCCCAGCTATATTCTCATTTCCTGAAGAGAACAATGAAAACAAAGGGTGAGCTCAACTAGCCCAGTAAGAAATATTATGACTAAGGTAATGCAGAATAAATTATCGTTAGCCTTCAACAATGTTAAATCGATAAAATATAATAAACATCAAGTTTAACTACAACGGAATAAACAATCCACTAGAAGAGTCAAGTAGAGCATGATATCTACTATCTTCTATGATTTAAAAAGTTTATCAGCAATTTTATCGTTGAGACTTAACTTAATAAATAAACCACATCATCGAATCATCCCTGCACTACGGGCCAAGGATATTCATGTAATCATCAATGGTCATGATTATACCAAATAATCCCTGATCATAAGCATACCAACAACTGTCCATCAATGCACTACAGGCCAATGAGGATTTTTGTAAGACCCCGAATTTTATGAAATAAAAGTATTTAATTTTTCTTATAATTACTATTCAGTAAATGGTTAAATTGATAAAAAGAAAAGTTAAGGGTGCTATATGAATTTTTTTTCAAAATAAGCAAGTGGTTATAAAATATTCATTTATGTCGGGGAATATTCGTTTGGTCGTGGAATATTCTTTCTGTCGGGGAATATTCGTACGACGGCGCAACCATATGTGGGCCCCATAACAGAATAACTGTCGGATTAAGAAAACGATAAAATTGAGTTTTTATAAATAAGTGGCGTAGTTATTTACTAATTAACTTTGTTGGAATACTAAATTGGTTAAAATACGATAATATGTGTTGTTGTTGCGTAGTAGCTGCGGTATTTGACGATATTTACGAATTATTGATTCTTACGTAAGAAGTCACTACTCAATAATTATTACGGTGAATTCTTATTCAATATTTTATTTTATTGATTCAATAATTCTTTGCGTTGATAGTTTATATTATTGTTGTTTTAATAATTGTCAACGTGATAGTATTCCCATTATCGGATCAATAATTTATATTATTTGAATAATATTATTAGATAGCATTATTGGCAATGTCTAGAAAGTTCTATCAAGGAGAGGTTTGGTCACCTAATTACTTGGCGCCCGATGAGGAGAAATCCTTATCGGAAAGCCCTCTTTCAGGAACCGCACTGGTTGTCATTATTGTGATTCTGTAATATTATTTGTGAATAATTAATTATTATTGATTTATATGATAAGAAAATATTTATTTGATGTAGATATAAATGATGGATTTATTTATGTGGTTATAAATGAAGGAGTTAATGTTGAGGTGTTTTATCAGTATTTTGTCGGATTGGAGGTATTAAAAGATCAAATCGGTGTTATTACAGCTTTATTGTATGATTTATAATATTTAATCCGACCGTTGGATCGTTGTAATTTTTGGATATGTTATACATATATAAGTTGAGTATATGTTCACAAATTTTGAACCGTTAAAAAATGAGCGTATAATTTGTTGTGAATTTTAAGAGGTGACTGATTCGGAAATTAGGTTATAAATAATTTTGGTGGAAAATTTTAGAATTGGTGGGCCCCAATTTTGGTTGGTGAGAAATGTGCTCAATTGAATTTTCAAATGTGGTGGGTGGGAATAGTAGTAGGTAAAGCCATCAGGTTGTAGGTTAAGTCTACTTCGGCATGCTAACATTTTCCTATAAATAGAGGGCTAAGTTAGAATTGAAAAACACACCAGAATTCATAAGTTTTCTCTCTTTTTCTCTCTAGATTATCGAGTGTATTTTGTGATTATTTAGATACTTGGTGAGTTGCTATTCATCAGTGCAAGTTTCCTTCAGCTTCATATCCGATATCCAGTCAGAAGTGCTGCTCTTTTGAGGTAAGGGATAGTAAGGGATAGTAAGGGATGTTATATTCTTCATAATGATGTTATTCTTTCAATATCATTATACTGAAATATTGGTATGGATTTTATTGTGGAATTTCTATCTTTTGGTGTCGGAGTTACTATTCACGTATATGGCACTATTCACGAATACGGCACTATTCACCGAAAAATGAAATTTTCTTCTTTTTATCCAAGTTGTCTATTATGGTTACTATCTTTGATTGTATCCATGTTTTGATCATTATTTTTGAATTCTGCTTCAAAATTGGTTATTTCGGAGAATTATTGAACTTGGATAAACTGTAATACGAATTCTTAATATTTGATCTTTTATCTTACTGGATTCGTTCTCTAAAATGTTTTTCATCATCCTCAGTCCTAAATGATGATACAAATGAATATCTTTGGTTTGTAGTGCAAAGATGAATGATTAACTGATGAATATCTTTGGCCTGTAGTGCAAAGATGAATGATTACCTGATGAATATCTTTGGTCCGTAGTGCAAAGATGAACAGGTGTTTAGATGAACATGACCAACTGTTGAAAGTCATCTATGGCCTGTAGTGCATAGATGGACTTGGTATGATTATGACCAAGGATTATTCGGTATAATCATGACCGTAATGTTACAAATGATGTGGTAAAAGTCCTCATTAGCCCGTAGTGCATTGATGGACAGTTTTTGGTATGATTATGGCTATGGATTCTCTTTAGCCGTAGTGCAAAGATGAATTATTTTATGGCATGATCGGGGAATGGTTGATGAATACACGAATATCCTTGTCCGTAGTGCATGGATAATTCGTGGTCGTGATCTTAAAGAATATCCTTGGCACCGTAGTGCGGGGATGATTTAATGATGTGGATTATTTTTTATTTGAGTCTCGTGATAAATATTATGAAAAACTTTTAAATCATAGAAGATAGTAGATTTTATAATTTACTTGACTCTTCTAATGGATTATTTATTCCGCTGCAGTTGTTGATTTAAAACTTGTTGTCTATTATATTCTATCGGGTTTTATACTGTTGAAGACTAATAATAATTTGTTGTATATTATCTTAGTCATAATATTTCTTACTGGGTTAGTTGAGCTCACCCTTTCTTTCACTGTTTTCTTCAGGAAATGAGAATATAGCTGGGACTAGTCGGGGAATGGATTGACGGTCCAGATGTTTGCATTAGTAGTCCTCACTATTCTGTGAAATAGTGTATCAATAATTATAATAAGGACTCTTTTTGAGTTTTTATACTCTCTATTAGACAATAGTTGTATTCCAACTCACAGTATATGTGTTGTCGTATTACTGAAGTTGTATTTGTTTTTGTACCATGTATTTGGCTACTCATAATGGGTTGGGTGGAATGGACCTATTTTGGGGGCGTCACAATTTTTACCACATCATTTATAACATTACGGTCATGATTATACCGAATAATCATTGGTCATAATCACACCAATCAATAGTACATCTATGGACGTAAGCCACATATGACTTTTATCACAATATAAGCATGAGAATGATGACAATGATATAAGAATTAAATTAAAAGAAAGCAAATGATAAATTTTTAAAGATTTATAACTTAATTTTTCCAGAATTCAATAATGTCCAAATTGTCAACATGATACTGCTTTGTGGAGTAAAATTAAAGAATAATATTATAACAAAAATGATTTGGACAGCAAAGAAATCAATTTTTGCCATGAATAATTCTCCGGGTGAATAGTACCCGAGCGAATAGTACTTCGGGAATAGTATCCCGTGAATAGTACTTTATGAATAGTACCCGTGAATAGTACTTTATGAATAGTACTTCGTGAATAGTACTTTGCGAATAGTACCCCATGAATAGTACATTGTGAATAGTACCATAAAAATGAATACTACTCATGGATAGTACTTCGACATGAAAAGCTTAAAATTTAACAAGAATGTGTAGAAAATATCCTTGCGAAATGATACTAGATGAAGCGCAAATTTTAAGGATATTCTACTAATTTCACGGAGTATAGAAGAAATATTTTAACAAAATGAGGGTATAATCAGGAATACGAGACGAAATAATATTACTCACATACTACAGAGTATGGAAGAAAATATTATTCTTATGAATACTGAACAAAATAATATCCCTTACCCCTGAAGAAGACTGGATACTGGAATAGTGAGGTAGCAGACTTCTCTTCTTCTTTATCTCTATAGCTTCTCTCTCTATAATTGCTCTTGTGAGTCTTAGTGAATTGGTGAGAATTAAAGAAGAATGAGCTCTTATTTATAGGAAAATATAGTTTCGATAATTGCACATTTTGGGGCTCAAAATATTACAGTATAATACCTTCATCTTTTCTTTCATTTTTAATTTAGTCCTGCAAGTATTATCAAACTTGCACCACCTCCCCTAATAGTACATCTTGTGAATCAATAGTACAATCATGTGAAAAAAATAATTACAGTATAGTACCTTCATCTATACCTCCATTTTTAATTTAGTCATACAAGTATTATCAATCTTGCACCACCTCCCCTAATAATATATGCATGTGAATCAATAGTACACACATGTGAACAAATAGTTATAAACATGCGAATTAATAGAAATTAATTGCTCATTTATCCGATTAATTACCCGATTGGTCAATATAACCTACAGACATCAATTATTATCAAAATAGATGTCGATTTCCACTAACACTAATAATCCCAACACAATGGAAATATCAATTTCATCTTTAATCAACACGAACTTATTCAACATTAATATTATAACTCACAATATTTAACAACCAGATCATTCCCAGGAAAGAGGGGGCTTTCCAATAAGGATTTCTCCCTATTGGCGCGCAATTAGGTGACCAAACCTCTCATCAACAGAACTTTCTAGACATTATAAATATTACAAATAATAATATGAATAACTTTGTCGTCTCAATTATTACTTTAATAATAATAAATATTATGCAGATGATACTGTGACAATAATTGAATCAATAATATGAGAGATATTATGTAGCAATTACTGTAGCAACAATTGAGTATAACTGAGTGACTTCTCACGTAAGTATCAATAATCAATACCGTGTGCTACTATGCAACCAAGCGTATTACTGTACTTTTACCACCGGGTAGTTCAACAGTTTAACGGTAAAACTTTCGCCGTTATTTTTATAAAAAGATAATTCTGTCGTTTTCTAACTACGACAATACTTCCGTTGTGGGGGTCCACCAATGATTGTGCTGTCGTATGAATATTCCCTGTTAAAACGAATATTCCCCGACCAATCGAATATTATATAACCACTTGTTTACTTTGCAAAATTTGTAAATAATACCCACAGTAATAACGACAAAAGTACAGTAATACGCGTGGTTGTATAGTGGCACGCGGTATTGTATAATATCTTTGATTATTGATGCTTACGTGAGAAGTCAATCAGTTATACTCAATTATTACCACAATAATTGTTGCATAGTATCTCACGTTATTGATTCAATTATTGTCACAGTATTTTTTACACAATATTTTATTAAATCAATAATTGAGACGACACTGTTATTCATATTATTATTTTCATTATTAATAATGTCTTGAAAGTTCTGTCGAGGAAAGGGATTTGGTCATCTAATTGCACGCCAATAAGGAGAAATTCTTATCGAAAAGCCCCTCTTTCCTGGGAATGATCTGGTTGTTAATATTGTGAGTTATAATATTAATGATGAATAAAGATCGTGTTGATTAAATATGAGAATAATAATTGATGAGTGGAAGATGTTTGTTCAATTATCCTTTTAAATTGGTGTTTGTTCATTTAGTTTTTTAAGGTTGCATAATTGTTCCATATGGCAAATTACCTTCAAAGATGGTAATCTTTTAATTAGTGGAATATGAGAGTATTGACCAAAATTTCCAAATTATACATTACTGTTCACTAACTTATGAATGAGGGTGCTCCCTCATTGGTTCAAAACTCCCAAAGTCTAGTTACCCTTATGGGAGGGCACTCTCTGATTGGCTGTCTTAAATACATGCTGATAAATTGCATCCGAATAATTTTTTTTACTGTGCATCCGTGATTATTTTCCTAAATAGTATCATGTCATTCTCCTGTAAATATGATTCTTAGTTTAGAAATGAAAATCACACCAGAATCAGAGAATTCTTCTTCTATAATATTGAGCGTATTTCTTTTAAGTTAAGGAAGCTTTGAGTGTAGAAAATAGTACAAGTTTTCTTCAAGAATATCTCTGCTACACCAGTCGAAATTACTCTCCTACTAAGGTAAGGGATATTATTTTGTTTAGTATTTGTAAGAAATAATATTTTCTTCCATACTCTGTAGTATGTAAGTAATATAATTTTGTTTCCTATTCCTAATTCTACACTTAGTTTGATAAGTATTGCTTCTATACTTCTTGAAATTAGTATAATATCATTAAAATTTGTGCTTCATCTAGTATCATTTCAAAAGAATATTTTTCTGAACATTCTTGTTAAATTTTGATCTTTTCATGCCTGGGTACTATTCATAGGGTACTATTCACTCAGGTACTATTCACCCGGGGTACTATTCATGACAAAAATTGATTTCATTTCCGTCCAAATTATTTTTGATACAATATTATTCTTGAATTTTACTCCACAAAGTAGTATCATGTTGACAATTTGGACATTATTGAATTCTGTATAAATTAAATTATAAATCTTTAAAATTTATCTTTGTTCTCACTTAATCAAATTTTTATATCATTGTCATCATCCTCATGTTTATATTGTGATGAAAGTCATCTTTCACCCCGTAGTGCATAGATGGACTATTGATTGGTATGATTATGACTATGCATCGGAATAATCATGACCTGTAATGTTACAAATAATGTGGTAAAAGTCCTCATTGGCCCGTAGTGCATTGATGGAAAGTTATTGGCATGATTATGACCACTGTTGATACTAACGAATATCATTGGTCCGTAGTGCATGGATAATTCGTGGATGTGATAATAATGAATATCCTTGGCCCGTAGTGCATGTATAATTCATGGATGTGATACTAATGAATATCTTAGGCACGTAGTGCATGTATAATTCAGTGATGTGGATTATTTATTGAGCTGAGTCTCAACGATAAAATTGATGATAAACTTTTTTAATCATAAAAGATAGTAGATATCATGCTCTACTTGACTCTTCTAATGGATTGCTTGTTCCGTTGCAGTTAAACTTGTTGTTTATTGTATTCTATCAGTTTAACACTGTTGAAGGCTAACGATAATTTATTCTGCATTATCTTAGTTATAATATTTCTTAGTGGGCTAGTTGAGCTCATCCTTTTGCTTTCATTGTTCTCTTCAAGAAATGAGAACGTAGCCAAGACTAGTCGGGGAATGGAGTGACGGTCTGAGATGGTGGCTGTAGTAGTCCTCACTATTTTATAAAATAGTGTGATAATAATTGTAATGAGGACTCCATTTGAGTTTGGATATTGTCTAAAAGACAATATTTGTGTTAAAACTCCCAACTTATGTTACACGACAGTTGTATAATTAAGTTTGTATTTAAATTCTATACCATGTATTTGGCGACTCAGAATGGGTTGTGTATACCTATTTTGGGGGCTTCACATCAGTCGTTATCAATACATCATTATTCTAACTTTACATCATTAATCGTTAAACTTATTAAAATGCAAAATAATTAAAATTTTTCTGTCTTCTTACTTTAATTCCATGAATCAAAACCTTTATCATCTACACATCTTTGAATCAAATTTATTTTATGATTCGCTTCATCAAAGTAATTTTATAAAATCTTACATTTCAATTCGATAACCTTACGGATAAGATAACTCAAATTTTACAGTTTATTATTAAATAATCATTGTGATTTATCAAGTACATCATCCGGAACCTTAAACATGATTCAAAATAATATCAACTCATTTAAAGTAATTAAATCTTCATGAATTACATCTGATCCATGTCAATCAAGTAGCATATAGCGTTACCTTGAATCCTTAACATGCAAAAGTGGTTATTTTCAAGGTTGAGCTAGGCAGCCCAACAAATCTTATAGTTTTCATGCATCACGTAGCACATAATAGCATGCTCAACATACATCTCATAATCATTAGACTAACATAACATGCATGCTGCAGTTCACATAACAAGTATAAAGACTAAGTTCCTTACTTAATCAG
This sequence comes from Panax quinquefolius, assembly GCA_020205615.1. Taxonomy (NCBI): domain Eukaryota; kingdom Viridiplantae; phylum Streptophyta; class Magnoliopsida; order Apiales; family Araliaceae; genus Panax; species Panax quinquefolius. The sequence continues at coordinate 9,009,290 of CM035174.1, read as the reverse complement.
CATTTTTTACTCAATCAACGTTGTCATAAATTGACTTTAACATTTCATATTTACAACATATATAACACATCATGCTCTTTACAATACAGATTTAAAACAGTTCATCATTAGTTCACATAGAAAATAGGAACTGAAAGACTTGTCTGATTCGTTGATTATCAACTACAGCTTAATTGCCTTGCATTTATCCTACAACAGTTTAGAAGTTCATATATACAAGCATCAGTTACATACACAATGAAATCAGTTAGATGACATTGACTCTTAGTATTGATCTTTTATTTCAACATCTTTCCTTCTAATCATCACTCGATGCTCAATCAAGTGTTTAAGGTTCGTCATGACTACACATTATGAGTCTAATGTTTAACAAACTAAATTAAGGTTGCTTAAGTAAATCATATCTTATCTTCCATTATGCTTCCCTTTTGTTTGACATTAAAATTTAGTTAAGTCATTAAGTTAACATTCATCTCGTATACATTTATACTTCCCTTTTTAATTACAGCATATTAGATGTATTACATTTGTTAACATTAATTAAGTTAACACTTGTCTTAGGTTCCTTCACGTTCCTCTATATTTGTCACTTAACATTTGGTTAAGTCTTTGAAATCTACCTTTACATTGCATCATGTTTATTCAATTCAATTAGGAACCTTCCTATCACACTTCTAAGATTCTTCTTTTAAAGTATTACTTAACATCTAGTTAAGTCTTTAATATCTTCTACTTTATCACGTTATGTGAATTAGGTTTATTATTAACTAAATGGACTTTCTCGCTATACTTTAATTACATATTTTAATTTGTTACTTAATATTTTGTTAAGTGTTCAAAGTATCTAATTACACCTTATTAAGTATATAATATTCATTTGTATGAATTATAATCGGTTTCTTTTAACCATACTTGCAGCCTTTCTTCACTGGGCAAAATCAGTGGTTGGCGTTGCGGCGCCAGGTTTGTTCTTACAACCGGCGCTGCAGCGGTGCTAAATCCCAGTTAACCAAGATCGGTGTTGCGGCGCTTACAAAACACTTAGGGACGGCGTTGCAGCGCTGCATATGAGACTCATTTGACCCAGACAGACACTGCGGCGCAAGAAATGGCCTAAGGCCCGGCGCTGCGGAGCCAATTAGCAGAATCAAATTCTGCAGTTCGTGGAGAACATTGTTTAATCCCAAAACTCCTAATTTCTTCACCCCAAACACCAATTTTTAAAAAAACCCAGATGTTATAAACTTGATAAACTCAACACCGAACATGCATAACACGATTCTAACCTCATGAACAACTTTAACAACCAATTCTAGAGACATGAATTTCCATGATCATGCCAATTTTACATATTTTGACATATTTAGCGTAATAAATCGCTAAGAACTCGTTATTCAACCAATTTAATCTATTTAACTTGCGGTTTTTTTGTTTTTCAATGCATTAACAACATATACTATCAATTTACAGATTACTACATGATTTCCCAACTAACTTTAGCCTCAAAATAGACCAAAATACATATATTACCATAAAGCTCAAATTTCCTCTTCTTAGACATGGTCCATGAATTTAATTATTGAAAACTTGATTCTAAACAACATACAACGAATTATATAAGCTCAAAAACACATTACATATTCTTTAGCAATTTAATCACCAACAATCATCTTTTTGATGAAAACTCAAAAGAACAGAACTAGAGTTAGGGCTAGATTATTACCTCCTGATTAGCTAGATAACTTGGATAATCTTGTTCCTTCTTCTTTCTTTGATTCTCAACCTTCACAATTTCTCACATAAATTCTTCTCCTTCTCTCTCAATTCTCTTTGAACTCTCTTCTTTTCTCAGCTCTTTACAAAAGAACGTATGAGGGATTAAACTGACATAGCCCTTAATGTAATTGGAAGTCACACACGTATAGTCTCAACGGTTATAAAAACCAAAAAGCCACATGGCCTTGTTTGGCTTACTACTCCTAACCTCTTTTAATTTATTTTAATCATTCACTTATTATATGATACTCTTGTCACGCCAAATTTAATTTAATTATTTTAATTATTTAATCAACATAAATTCCACTTTATTTAACAAACCATTAACCCTTTAATTTAATTATTCAATTCAATTAGAATAGTATCATCACATTAGCGTACTAAAATACGCACAAATTATAAAATCATTTAAACAATATTAATGTACTTAAATCAATTATTCTTTAATAATTTCATCAAATATTCATTTTATTCTATAAACATTCCAACTAAAATATTTATTTCATTTAATAAATATTTTACTATCTCTGAAATTTGCTATCACAATACATTAACATAGTACATTTTCATGCGATATATCGTTCTCATTTTATTAAAACAATTATATTAATTCACTATTTAAATTAAGTGAATTTCTCAAACCAGACATGAATTTAATTCATAACATTTCCATTGCTAAGGCATACTAATCAAATTATATTATTTCATAATATAATTTCAACTTAATTAAATTACTAATATTATTTAATTTCTTCAACAGTTTAATTAACTATTAAACCTCATTTTCCCATATATATATATATATATATATATATATATATATATATATATATATATTATCAAAACATCTTATAATTAATAAGAATTTTATTTACTAAATTCTTATTTTAATAACTTCTGAAAATTTAGGTTGTCACAATTTAGCTTGACATGCCTTCCATTTTACAAAACTAGGGTTTGAAATGGAATGTAGATGATCCTCATATCCGACTAAAACCATGTATTTATATTCCTAGAATAAATTCCTAAGTCTCTAAGAAATAACAATCTAAATCCGAGTAGAATTCTATAAAATTACTAGCCTTAAGTAATTTTTTAATTTTCAAATTGCCGATGAACTCGTCGGGGTGAGTTCAGTGCCTTAGGGAGCTCGCTAGGGCGAATTCAGCAAAGGAGAGTTGTCCAGGGCGAGTTTAGAGTTCGCTAGGGTGAGCTTTGGCAGAGCCTTCCTAGCCGGGGCAAGCTCGTTGCCCTATATGGGCTCATTGGGGCAAGTTCCAAACTTTCAGGTTTTTGCCTTTTTTCCTCTTTTCAGCTCCAATTCCTCCTGAAATCATTAAATACCTTAATAATCTCATATACATATAAAATATGCAATAAAACTAAACATAAAGGAATCATAATCAATGAATATCATGCACTCATCACTTAAGGTGTTTGAAAAAATGTCAATGAGAGCAAACGTTGATTTGAAAGCAAGTTTGGGGGGGTGTAATTCAACCTAAATCTATTAAGTCTTGTTTAAGGAGTATCCATGGCAGCAAAAAGGCAAAGAACAAATGTGACGCCCCCAAAATAGGTATACATCACCCATTCTGAGTTGTCAATACATGGTACAGAAACAACTACAACTTTATTATTACAACAAGAAAGCGTGAGTTTGAATACAAATATTATCTTCTAGACAATATCTATACCCAAATAAATCCTCATCACATTTATTGATACATTATTTTACAAAAATGGTGAGGACTACTAAACAACTCTCTCTAGAACCTTCATTCCATACCCCGACTAGTACTCGCTACATTCTCGCATCCTGAGAAGAAAAATGGAACAAAAAGGAAAAGGGTGAGCTCAACTAGCCCAGTAAAGAATATTATGACTAAGATAATATACAACAAATTATCGTTAGTGTTCAACAGGGAAAAAATCTGAGAGAATACATTAAACAACAAGTTTTAGAGCAATATTCGCAGCGGAAAATATTAATTCATAGAAGAGTTACGTAGAGGATGAAATCTACTAATATCTATGAATTTAATAGTCCATCATCATTATTTTATCCCTGTAACATCAATCAATATTCATCTTGAATCAAATATTCATCTTTGCACTACCGGCCAAAGATATTCATCAGTCGGTCATGTTCATCTAAACACCTGTTCATCTTTGCACTACGGACCAAAGATATTCATCAAGAAATCATTCATCTTTGCACTACAGGCCAAAGATATTCAGTAATATCATCATTTAGGACTGAGGATGATGAAAAATATTTTAAAAAAAACGAATCCAGTGAAACAAAAGAACAAGTATTAAGGATTCGTATTTCAGCTATTTCATGTCCAAAAATACCTCATAAATAATCATAGTGGTGTAAAATTCAAGAATGATCAAAACATAGATACAATCAAAGCTAGTATCCACAATAGATATTTTGGACGAAAAGGAAAAATTTTATTTTTACGTGAATAGTCCGTATTCATGAATAGTGTCAGATATCGTGAATAGTGCCGATATCGTGAATAAGTAACTCCTAGCACAAAAAGTTCCAAATTTGATTAAAAGTCCAGATCAATACTTCAGCATAATGATATTGAAAGAAATAATATCAATTTAATAATAATATCCCTTATCTCACAAAGACGGTACTTCTGATTGAAAAACTGGATACAGGGCTGAAGGGAACTTGCACCGTATAACAACACTCAAAGTATACTCACAAGAATACGCTCAATATATCGAGAGAAATGGAGAGAAACTTGGTTTACGGTGTGATTTTCAATTCTAACCTAAGCACCCTATTTATAGGAAAATGCTTAGAATACCAAAGTAGAAAATTGAATATAATATTAATATATTTTTCACATTTTCCTTAGCCCACCTTAGACAAACTGATCTCAGCCCATTTGAATCACATGTGAGGCCAACTTAGTTGTAAAAACGCGTTTTTCTCAAAATAATTAACTAAAACTCCCAAAAATTAATTATTTTGAACTTGAACTTCAATAATTCATAATAAATAGCCCTTTTATCAGAAAATTCGAATCTCGCAATTTTTTATAGGAAATTCAATTCGCTACAACTTTGCGGAAGAAAGTTTTCCAAATTCCAAAGCGAAATTGGACCAAGAAATCCACAAAGCAAGCGATTTTACGTGCTATAATCAATTTTGATTCAATAATTGTGTCCACCAACACACAAAACATGTGTTAAACATTTAATGCCACAAAAATACTCTTCCTCCTCATATACTCATATATCCCACATTCATTGTAAAAATATCATCGTTAATATATTTTTAAAATAATATATTTAAATGAATTATTTTATCGGAAAAAGATAAAATATTAATTTTCAACAATTGTCACATTAAAAAATTTCTCAATCTATATCCTCATAAAATCAATATTTTCCTCATCATATTCATCAATAATTAATTATTCATAAATAATATTGCAGGATCACATTATTGACAACCAGACAGTTCCCAGGATAAAGGGGGCTTTCCAATAAGGATCTCTCCTTATTGGCGCGTAATTAGATGACCAAACCTCTCCTTAGACAGAACTTTTTAGACATTGTCAATATTGTTATCTAATAATATTATTCGAGATAATATGAATTATTGCTCGATAATGGAAAATCTTGTGTAATGACAATTATTGAAAGAACAATGAATATAAAATATCAACGCAAAGCAATTATTGAATCAATAAAATAAAATAATTGAGCATTAATTCATCGTAACCATTATTGAGTAAAGTGCCTTCAATAATTGGTGCAATATCGCAGTGTCTCTTGTGCAACAACGCCAGACATCGTGTTTTAACCAAGGGTATTCCAGCGGTGTTAAGCAGTAATAACTACACCGTTATTTTTAAACAACTTATATTTGTCGTTTTTTTCATCCATCGCTTTCAGTTATGGGGCCCACAAAGTGTGCTGATGCGATTTAATATTCCCGACGACAAGTAAGAATATTCCACGACCAAACGAATATTCCCCGACAAAAATAAATATTTGCGCATTTTACCCATAACTAACCACATTAATCAAATCAACCCTTACTAATTAAAAAAATAATAGAGGAAAATAAATTTCATTTATTAATTATTTGGGGTCTTACAACAAAGTCCTCCCGTGTGACGCCCCCAAAATAGGTATACATTACCAATTCTGAGTCGCCAAATACATGGTACAGAATTTAAATACAAACTTCATTATACAATACGACAAAAATGTAGTTAAGAGTTTTTACATGAATATTGTCTAGTAGACAATATTCAAACTCAAATGGAGTCCTCATTACAATTATCATCAAACTATTTTATAAAATAGTGAGGACTACTACAGCCACCATCTCAGACCGTCACTCCATTTCCCGACTAGTCCCGGCTATGTTCTCATTTCCTGAAAAGAACAATGAAAGTAAAAGGGTGAGCTCAACTAGCCCAGTAAGAAATATTATGTGAGACCCCAAATTTTATGAATAAATATTTAATTTTCTCGAAATAATTTTTTTGTATTATAGTGTGGATTTGAGATAATGTTATAGTTGTGGGTAGTATTTATAAATTTTGCAAAGTATGCAAGTTGTTATAAAATATTCGATTAGTCGGGGAATATTCTTTTTGCCGTGGAATATCCGTACGACAGCACAATCATTGGTGGACCCCACAACGGAAGTATTGTCGTAGTTAGAAAATGACATAATTATCTTTTTATATAACGGCGAAAGTGTTACCGTTAAAACTGTTGAACTACCCGGTAGTAAAAGTACAGTAATACGCGTGGTTGCATAGTAGCACACTGTGACGCCCCCAAAATAGGTCAAATCCAACCAACCTATTCTGAGTCGCCAAATACATGGTACAGAAACAACTACAACTTCATTAATACAATTGTCGTGCAAAATACGACAACTGTGAGTTTAAATACAAATATTGTCTTTTAGACAATATTCACACTCAAATAAGTCATCATTCTAATTATTGATACACTATTTTACAAAATAGCGAGGACTACTAAAATAACTGTCTTGAACCATTACTCCACACCCCGACTAGTTCCTGCTATATTCTCATCTCCTGAGAAGAAAAATGGAACAAAAAGGAAAAGGGTGAGCTAAACTAGCCTAGTAAAGAATATTATGACTAAGATAATGTACAACAAATTATCCTTAGTCTTCAACAGGGAAAAATCTGATAGAATACAATTGACAACAAGTTTTAGATCAACAACTGCAGCGGAAACAACAATTCATTAGAAGAGTTAAGTAGAGAATGAAATCTACTATCATCTATGAATTTAAAAGTCCATCATCGATATTTTATCCCCGTAACATCAATCAATATACATCATAAATCAAATATTCATCTTTTACTACACTGTGCCAAACATATTCACCGGTTGGTCATGTTCATCTAAACACTTGTTCATCTTTTGACTACGGCCAAAGATATTCATCATAAATCATTCATCTTTGCACTACTGAAGCGAAGATATTCAGTTATATCATCATTTAGGACTGAGGATGATGAAAAATATTTTAAAGAAAACGAATCCAGTGAAACAAAATAACAAGTATTAAGGATTCATACTTTAAATAACCCAAGTTCGAAAATACTTCATAAATAACCAGAGTGGAGTAAAATTCAAGAATGATCAAAACATGGATACAATCAAAGCTAATATCCATAATAGATATTTTGGACGAAAAATGAAAATTTAATTTTTCTGTGAATAGTGTCATATTCGTGAATAGTGCCGTATACGTGAATAGTGTCGTATACGTGAATAGTAACTTCGATACCAAAAGATAGAAATTCCACAAGAAAATCATCATGCTTCGTGAATAGTACTCGTGAATAGTAACTCGTGAATAGTAACTCATGAATAGTAACCCCGACATGAAAAGTTCCAAATTTGATAAAAAATTTCCAACCAATATTTTGGCATAATGATATTGAAGAAATAATATCATTTAAAAAAAAAAAAATATCCCTTACCTCAAAAGGATAGTACTTCTGACTAGATATAGTGCTGAAAGAACTTCCACCGTATAGCAATACTCAAAGTACTAAAATACTCACAAAAATACGCTCAATATATCGAGAGAGAAAGAGAGAGAAATCTTTAGTTTCTGGTGTGTTTTTCAATTCTAACCTAAGCACCATATTTATAAAAATTACTTAGAACACCAAAGCAGAAAATTTAATATAATAATAATATAATTAAAAATTTCAAGCCCACCTTAGACCAACTAAAATCAGCCCATTTTTATCACATGTTTAGCCCACTAAATTGCAAAAAACGTTTTTAATAAAATAAATAATTAAAACTTCCAAAAATCAATTATTTCAGAACTACAATAATTCATAATAAATAGCCATTTTATCAGAAAATTTGAATCTCGCGACTTTTTATAGGAAATTCAATTCTCTACAACTTTACAGAAGAAAGTTTTTCCAATTTCCAAACAGAAATTGACCAGAAATCCACATACTGGACGACGATTTCTGTGCTATAATCAAATTTCGATTCAAGAAATGGGGTCCAAAACACACAAAATATGTGTTAATCATTTAATGCAACAAAAATACTCTTTCTCCTCATATACTCATATATCCCTCATTTATTGTAAAAATATCACCATTATTATATTATAATAATATAATAAAATATTATTTTATCGAGAAAAGATAAAATATCAATTTTAACAATTGTCACTTTAAAAATTTCTCCATCTATATCCACATAAAATCAATATTTTTCTCATCATATAAATTAATAATTAATTATTCATAAATAATATTACAAAATCACAAGATCGACTTGTGTGCAGGTTCCCAAGAAAGAGGGGCTTTACAATAAGAATTTCTCCGTCATCAAAACTGGTGCGCAATTAGGTGACCAAACCTCTCCTTAGACAGAACTTTCTAGACATTGTCAATAATGTTATCTAATAATATTATTCAGATAATATGAATTATTGCTCCGATAATGAAAAATACTGTGTAGTGACAATTATTGAAACAACAGTAATATAAAATATCAACGTAGCAATTATTGAATCAATAAAATAAAATATTAAACAGTAATTACTATAAACAATTATTGAGTAACGCCTTCTTACGTAAGAATCAATAATTGGTGCAATCTGCAAATGTCTTCTTGTAAAACAACGCCAGACATCAGTATTTTAACCACCGGGTATTCCAACAAAGAATAACTTGAGTAACAACCTGCTACCAATTATTTATAAACAACTTATACTTGTCGCTTTCTTCATCCAATCGCTTTTAGTTATATGGGGCCCACACAATTTGTGCATTGCATTTAAATATTCCCCGACAGTAAGAATATTCCACGACCAAACGAATATTCTCCGACAACAATGAGTATTTTATAACCACTTGCTTATTTTGTAAAATTTGCGCATTTTACCCATAACTAACCACATTATTCAAATCAACCCCTTACTATTTCAAAATAATAAATAGAGGAATTAAATTTCATTTATTAATAATTTGGGGTCTTACAATCTCCCCTCCTTATGAAATTTCGTCCTCAAAATTGACGTACGTATCTGGTGTTTCGAAAAGATGAGGATACCTCACTTTCATTTCCGTTTCCAACTCCCAGGTCATTTCCTCAATAGCATGGTTTCTCCACAAAACTTTAAGTTGTGGTATAACCTTCTTGCGTTGGACATGCTCCTTCCTATCCAAAATCTTGACAAGTACCTCTTCATACGTTAAGTCTTCGGCTATCTCGTCCGGTTCTAACTCAATAATGTGGTTCGGGTCGTCCACATATTTACGTAACATCGATATGTGAAAAACGTTAAGAACACGCATCATACTTGGAGGTAAAACGAGTCTATAGGCTATAGTTCCTATTCGATCGAGGATTTCAAATGGACTAATAAATCGAAGGTTTGAGCTTTCCTCACATCGCCGATTCTCGCTTTTGGAATAACGACTTCTTGCATCTTCTTCTTCATATTCATCAAGTCCAAGTCTGTAGCTTGAGCATCTTTAAATTTACCGATTAAAGTCGATTTTAATCGTATATTCGTTATCTTCACTCAGGTTCTTGGAATCTGTAACTTTATTCCCATCTTCTGTAAGTCATACGAAATGGGTCTTTGTGTTAATAATATCGCACTCGTAAACGCATACGATCTTTTACTCAACGCGTCAGCTACCACGTTCGCTTTTCCAGGATGGTATTGAATGGTATAGTCGTAATCTTTCAACAGCTCGAGCCAACGTCGTTGCCGCATGTTGAGTTCTTGGAAGCTCTTTTCATATTCCTCGCTCCTTTCGAATTTTGTATCTCTACGAGTCAGCTGAGTTAATGGAGTAGTAATTCCAGAAAATCTTTCCACGAATCTCCGATAATAACCAACTAAGCCTAGAAAGCTACGTATTTCGATTACTGACTTAGGTTGCTCTCAACTATGACTCATATCCCAATCTTGGATAGCACGTCACAATGGTACCTATCAGTTTACTATCACACAAATATGGCGTCCCTTACGGAGAGTTTGGCTTCGGTGCATTCCACAAAGGAAGTCACCAGATAAAGGCTCGGGTACAAACTTCTACAGTTGAATTTTTAACTCCTTAAGTTCAATAGGAGCCATGAGATTTTAGAAATGGGTTTTGTACCGGGTTCAAAGTCGATACAAAATTTAATATCACACTTTAAGAGTAAGCCAAAAAATTCTTCAAAAAATACATCAGGAAATTTACTAACAATAGAAATATCATTCAAATCTGACATATTTTTGTTCAAGTCCATAACATGGGCTAAGAAAACTTGACATCCGTTTTTCAATAAACGAATGACTTTATGGCTTGATATGAAAGTGTTTGACTTCAATGGTTTGGTTACTTGAATTCGAATAATAGGTTGCTTAGGAATATGAAAACTAACAACCTTATTGAAAGCAATCAATTTTGGCAATGATGAGTAGTTAATCAATCAATCCCCAAAATCACATCAAAAGCAAGTATCTTTAAAGAAATAAGGTCAACGGGGTAATGTGATGGTGCCAACTTGGATCAAACAAGATTTATAAACAGTGGATGTAACGAAAGTTTCTCATAACGGAGTTTCAACAGATAAGTCAAAGTTTAATTTTCTTGAGTCAAGTTTAAAGCGTTGAGTATAAGCGGAAGAGATAAATGAATGGGTAGAGGCCCAGATCTAATAAGGTATAAACTTCGTAAGAATTTATAATTAACTAACCTGTGCTAACTTCGTTCGGGTTCCTCGCATTCTGACCAGTCACGAAAAACGCTCTTCTAGAAACCGTTGACTTTGACTTTTCTGGGACAACCTTTTGAGTCACCATCCCCGCTGGATTGAGTTTCATTCACTGCATAAATCTCGAGTGATATGACCTTCTTTTTGACAATTATAACATACCTTGGAAGGTTGTGAACAGTTTGGACTTATGTGTCCCTCTTCTCTGCATCTGTAGCATCTAACTGGCGGTCTTTCTCCTCCTCTAAAATTCGTTCTTTGGTCTTTGGTCTTTCTTCGACATCTTTTCGTCATCGTTAAATCTTCTCTTTTTGAAATTTCCACTTGACTCACCTTTCCTATTATCTTGGCCATGATTACCACCGAAGTGGTTACCATTTCTGGCATGATAATTTCCTCCACGATGGTTATCATTGTTCCGATGACCGTTGCCACCGGTACGATTATCATCGAGTTGTTGGTCATTATTCTTCAGTTGAGCCAACTCATTATCGCGCTCCAATAACTGAGCCCTATTAACAACATCTGAATATAAACAAAGTTTATGAGAAATGAGGTATTGACGTATTTTGGGTTTCAATCCTCGCAGAAACATTCGCGTCATTCTCTCCTCATTATCAACCAAATGGGATGCAAATCGGGACAACTCGGCAAACTTAGCTTCGTACTGCGACACATTCATATTGTTTTGCTCCAGCTTGATGAACTCTACCTCCTTCATGTGACGAATACTTTCGGGAAAGTACTTGTCATTGAATAATTCTTGGAACTTCTCCCAAGACATCTTTAGTGCGGTAGGCTGAGTACGCTTTACGGATTCCCACCAATAATCTGCCTCTCCTCGTAACATAAAAGTGGCGAAAGGAACCTTTTGTTCCTCTGAGCATTCCAAGACATCAAATATCTTAGTGATCTACTTTATCCACGTCTCTGCCATAAGTAGTTCTGGCTTTCCCAAAAACTCTGGCAGTCCTAACTCCTTGAACTGCTTAGCGGTGACCATCCGTGAGTTACCAGTGTTTCCACCTTCATTATGAACAGTAGTCTTTCTCGTTTGGTTTTGCATGAATTCTAGAAAGTTCCTAAACATACCATCGTTCATCATCGCTTTCGGTGGTGTTGTTCACTGGGAGGAACATTGCCCACTGTTGCACGCGTTCTCCTCGTTGATGAGCAAAGGTATCTCCACGGTCTCATTTACTCCATTTGTTAACATTCTCATCGACATTCTTAAATCTTGCGCTTATAAAACACGGGTTAATTAAATAAATTAACAAATCACATAATACCCCTATATTATGAATGACCAACAAATAAGCTTAGGTATGACACACTAGTGAAGGATTTACTCTCTCTCCCTCCTAGTTCTATTCCCGATCTCCGCCGGAGATCATATCCTAAGCTCGATACCAACCGTGACGACCCCCAAAATAGGTCCAATCCAACCAACCCATTCTCGAGTCGCCAAATACATGGTATGTAAACAACTACAACTTCATTAATACAATTGTCGCAAGTGCAAAATACTTACAACACATAAATCGTGAGTTTAAATACAAATATTATCTTTTAGACAATATTCACACTCAAATAAGTCATCATTACAATTATTGATACACTATTTTACAAAATAGTGAGGACTACTAAAACAACTGTCTTGAACCATTACTCCATACCCCGACTAGTTCCCGATATATTCTCGTCTCCTGAGAAGAAAAATGGAACAAAAAGGAAAAGGGTGAGCTCAACTAGCCCAGTAAAGAATATTATGACTAAGATAATGTACAACAAATTATCCTTAGTCTTCAACAGGGAAAAATTTGATAAAATACGATAGACAACAAGTTTTAGATCAACAACTGCAGCAGAAACAACAATTCATTAGAAGAGTTAAGTAGAGAATGAAATCTACTATCATCTATAAATTTAAAAGTCCATCATCGATATTTTATCCCTGTAACATCAATTAATAAACATCATAAATCAAATATTCATCTTTGCACTACATGCCAAAGATATTCACCAGTTGGTCATGTTCATCTAAACACCTGTTCATCTTTCCACTACGGGCCAAAGATATTCATCATAAAATCATTCATCTTTGCACTACAGGCAAAAGATATTCAGTTATATCATCATTTAGGACTGAGGATGATGAAAAATATTTTAAAGAAAACGAATCCAGTGAAACAAAATAACAAGTATTAAGGATTCATACTTTAAATAACCCAAGTTCGAAAATACTTCATAAATAACCAGAGTGGAGTAAAAGTTAAGAATGATCAAAACATGGATACAATCAAAGCTAGTATCCATAATAGATATTTTGGACGAAAAATAAAAATTTAATTTTTTCATTTTTCTGTGAATAGTGTCGTATTCGTGAATAGTGTCGTATACGTGAATAGTGTCGTATACGAGAATAGTAACTTCGACACCAAAAGATAGAAATTCCACAAGAAAATCATCATGCATCGTGAATAGTACTCGTGAATAGTAACTCGTTAATAGTAACCCCGACATAAAAAGTTCCAAATTTGATAAAAAATTTCCAACCAATATTTCGGCATAATGATATTGAAGAAATAATATCATTTTTTTAAAAAAAATAATATCCCTTACCTCAAAAGGATAGTACTTCTGACTGGATATAGTGCTGAAAGAACTTGCACCGTATAGCAATACTCAAAGTACTAAAATACTCACAAAAATATGCTCAATATATCGAGAGAGAAAGAGAGAGAAATCTTTAGTTTCTGGTGTGTTTTTCAATTCTAACCTAAGCACCCTATTTATAGAAATTGCTTAGAACACCAAAGCAGAAAATCTAATATAATAATAATATAATTAAAAATTTCAAGCCCACCTTAGACCAACTGAAATCAGCCCATTTTTATCACATGTTGAGCCCACTAAATTGCAAAAAACGTTTTTCATAAAATAAATAATTAAAACTTCCAAAAATCAATTATTTCGGAACTTCGGAACTTCAATAATTCATAATAAATAGTCCTTTTATCAGAAAATTCGAATCTCGCAACTTTTTATAGGAAATTCAATTCTCTACAACTTTGCAGAAAAAAGTTTTTCCAAATTCCAAACAGAAATTGACCGAAATCCACATACGGACGATTTTACAGGCTATAATCAAATATCAGTCAAGAAATGGGTCCACCGACACACAAAACATGTGTTAATCATTTAATGCAACAAAAATACTCTTTCTCCTCATATACTCATATATCCCTCATTTATTGTAAAAATATCACCATTATTATATTATAATAATATAATAAAATATTATTTTATCAGAAAAGATAAAATATCAATTTTTAACAATTGTCACTTTAAAAAATTTCTCCATCTATATCCACATAAAATCAATGTTTTCCTTATCATATAAATCAATAATTAATTATTCATAAATAATATTACAGAATCACAATACTGACAACCGGACAGTTTCCAGGAAAGATGGGGCTTTCCAATAAGAATTTCTCCTTACTAGCGCGCAATTAGGTGGCCAAACCTCTCCTTAGACAGAACTTTCTAGACATTGCTAATAATGTTATCTAATAATATTATTCAGATAATATGAATTATTGCTCCGATAATGGAAAATACTGTGTAGTGACAATTATTGAAACAACAGTAATATAAAATATCAACGCAACAATTATTGAATCAATAAAATAAAATATTAAACAGTAATTACTATAACAATTATGGAGTAGTGCCTTCTTACGTAAAAATCAATAATTGGTGCAATACCGTGTAGCTCTCATCTTATGCAACAACGCAGACACGTGTTTTAACCATCGGGTATTCCAACAAAGATAATACTTGAATAACAACTGCGCCATTATTTATAAACAATTTATACTTGTCGTTTTCTTCATCCAATCACTTTCCGTTATGGGGCCACACAATAAGTCGCTACGTCATGCATTTAATATTCCCGATAATAAGAATATTCCACGTCCAAACGAATATTCTCCGACAACAATGAGTATTTTATAACCACTTGCATATTTTGTAAAATTTTCGCATTTTACCCATAACTAACCATATTAATCAAATCAACCCCTTACTATTTCAAAATAATAAATAGAGGAATTAAATTTCATTTATTAATAATTTGGGGTCTTACACACACGGTATTGATTATTGTTGCTTACGTGAGAAGTCACTCAGTTATACTCAATTATTGCTACAGTAATTACTGCATCATATCTCTCATATTATTGATTCAATTATTATCACAGTATCATCTGCATAATATGTTATATTATTAAATTAATAATTGAGACGACAAAGTTATTCATATTATTATTTGCAATATTGACAATGTCTAGAAGTTCTGTCAAGGAGAGGTTTTGTCACCTAATTACGCGCCAATAAGGAGAAATCCTTATCAGAAAGCCCCCTCTTTCCTGGGAACAACCTGGTTGTTAAATATTGTGAGTTATAATATTAATGATGAATAAGTTGTGTTGATTAAAGATGAATTTGATAGTTCTATTGTGTTGAGATTATTAGTGTTAGTGGAAATTGACATTTATTTCGATGATAATTGATGTCTGGAGGTTACATTGTTCACTCGGGTATTCGGAGCATTTTTCGTGTCGAAGTACTATTCACGAGTTACTATTCACGGGGTACTATTGTTTCACATTCTTGTTACTATTAGGGGAGTTGGTGGAAGATTGATAATACTTGCATGACTAAGTTAAAAATGGAGGTATAGATGGAGGTACTATACTATAATTGTTTTTATCACATGATTAGAACTATTGAGTGACATGATTTACTATTGATTCACATTATTTACTATTAGGGGAGGTGGTGCAAGTTTGATAATACTTGCAGGACTAAATTAAAAATGAAGAAAAAGATGCAATTATCGAAACTATATTTTCCTATAAATAGAAGTTCATTCTTCCTTCATTTCTCACCAATTCACTAAAGCTTTAGAGCAATTATTATAGAGAGAAAGAAGAAAAGTATTCTGCTACTTCACTACTCCTATACCCAGTCTTCTTCTAAGGTAGGGAATATTATTTGTTGTACCCGTAAGGGGTATTATTTGTTTTGTATTCATGATGAGAACTTCTGTTATTCCATTCTTTATTATTCTACTGGAATAACCAGTATACGCGGACTACCCTATACTTGGTGACATTCTTCTATTATTCCATCTTTATTATTATTACATTGGAATATATCACATGTCATGCGCTTTTCTACCTAACCGGGTTCCATCTTTATTATTATTCATTTGGAATATCACGTGCATGCGCTTTTCTTGGGATTGGTTCTTGATTATTTATTATTATGTTGGAATAACTCCGTCTGTCGCGAAGTACCACATGCATGGTGATTTATGTTGTTATTCTATTCTTTATTATTCATTGGAACATCCCGCTTCGGCAAGTAATTTCGGCCCCGATTCGATTATTATTATTATTCTCGTTGGAATAACGATCTATCTGCAAGCACCGCATGCATGGTGATTTCTTTTGTTATTCAATTCTTTATTATACTCAGTTGGTTAAAGTTTTGACTTCTATACTCCATGAAATTAGTGGAATATCCTTGATATTTGTACTTCATCCAGTATCTTTTCATGGACATATTCTTCTGAGCATTCTTGAATTTTACTCTACAAAGCAGTATCATGTTGACAATTTGGACGTTATCAGTTCCTAGATAAATTAATTCTTGAACTTGTTTTATTGAATTCTTATATCATTGTCATCATACTCATGTTTATTTTTTTGAAAGTCATCTATGGCCTGTAGTGCATAGATGGACTTGGTATGATTATGACCAGGGATTATTCGGTATAATCATAACCGTAATGTTACCAATGATGTGGAAAAAGTCCTCATTGGCCCGTAGTGCATTGATGGACAGTTTTTGGTATGATTATGGCTATGGATTCTCTTTGGTCGTAGTGCAAAGATGAATTATTTTATGGCATGATCAGGACCGTTGATGAAAACATGATTATCTTTAGCCATAGTGCATGGATAATTCGTGGTCGTGATACTAAAGAATATCTTTGGCCTGTAGTGCAGGGATGATTTGATGATGTGGATTATTTATTAAGCTGAGTCTCAGCGATAAAAGTCATGAAAAACCTTTTAAATCATAGAAGATAGTAGATTTTATTCTCTATTTGACTCTTCTAATGGATTGCTTGTTTCGCTGCAGTTAAACTTGATGTTTGTTATATTGTATCAGTTTAACATTGTTGAAGACTAATGATAATTTATTCTGCATTATCTTAGTCATAATATTTCCTACTGGGCTAGTTGAGCTCACCCTTTTACTTTCATTGTTCTCTTCAGGAAATGAGAACGTAGCAGGGACTAGTCGAGGAACGGAGTGACGGACCAGATGATAGCATTAGTAGTCCTCACTATTCTATAAAATAGTGTGTTAATAATTGTAATGAGGACTCCTTTTGAGTTTGTATACTCTCTAGTAGACAATATTTGTATTCAAATTCACAGTTTATGTTTTGTCGTATTATACACGACAGTTGTATTATTAAGTTGTATTTGAATTCTATACCATATATTTGGTGACTCAGAATAGGTGATGTATACCTGTTTTGGGGGCGTCACATATTATGACTAAGATAATGCAGAATAAATTATCGTTAGCCTTCAACAGTGTTAAACTAATAAAAATATATTAAACATCAAGTTTAACTGCAGCGGAACAAGCAATCCATTAGAAGATTTAAGTAGAGCATGATATCTACTATCTTCTATGATTTAAAAAGTTTATCATCAATTTTATCGCTGAGACTCGGCTTAATAAATAATTCACATCACTGAATTATCCCTAGACTACGGGCCAAGGATATTCATTAGTATCACGTCCATGAATTATCCATGCACTACGGGCCAAGGATATTCGTGTAATCACCAATAGTTATGATCATGCCAACAACTGTCTTGAATAATCATTTGTACGTCATTTGTACAACAGTTGTCCCGAACAATTGTCCCGAATAATCATTTGTACAACAATTGTCCCGAATAATCATTTGTACAACAATTGTTCAAATGATTATTTGTAGCATGCCAACAATTGTCCCGAATAATCATTTGTACAACAATTGTCCCAAATTTTTACCACATTATTTGTAGCATTACGGGTCATGATTATACCGAATAATCCATGGTCATAATCATACCAATCAATAGTCCATCTATGTCCTACAGGCCAAAGATGACTTTCATCACAATATAAACATGATGATAATGACAATGATATAAGAATTCAATTAAATGAAAGTAAATGATAAATTTTAAAGATTTATAATTTAATTTATCAAGAATTCAATAATGTCCAAATTGTCAATATGATACTTCTTTGTAGAGTAAAATTCAAGAATAATATTGTATCAAAAATGATTTGGAACGAAAAGAAATAAATTTTTGTCATGAATAGTACCCCGAGTGAATAGTATCTCGTGAATAGTACTTCGGGAATAGTCTGTGAATAGTACTCCGACATGAAAAGATCAAAAATTATCAAGAATGTCCAGAATAATATTTCCGTAAAAAGATACTGGATGAAGCGCAAATTTCAAAGATATTCTACTAATTTCAAGGAGTATATAAGCTATACTTTAACAAAATGAGTGTAGAATTCGGAATCTGAAATGAAATAATATTACTTACATACTACATAGTATGAAAGAAAATATTATTTCATACGAATATTGAACAAAAATAATATCTCTTACCTTAAAAAGGAGAGTATTCCAACTGATATAGCGGGGATATTCTTGAAGAAAACTTGAACTATTTTTTACGCTCAAAGCTTCCTAAAACTCGAAAGAAATACGCTCAATATTATAGAACAAGAATTCTCTAATTCTGGTGTGATTTTCAAATTCTAAACTAAGCATCCTATTTATAGGAGAATGGAAGGATACTATTTGGATGGACAGTAAGGGAAAAAAATCACGGACACACAGTGAAAATTCGGATGATTTCTGAAAATTCACAGGATTTACTATGCAGTCACTATGCATAATAAAATATAATATATTCTATTTTTCATAAAAAAACAAAACTTATTATAATATATATATAACCAAATCTAATCACCCGTGAATTAATCCCTCCCCTAACAATTTCATTTTTCAACACACGTGGGCCCCACCCATGTCATCATCACATGTGGCCCCCACCACTTATTATATATATTTATATATACTGAATAACTTTCTACCGATTATTTTGAAAAATGAGTAAGAGGGGGTCCAAATAATAAGCAAAATTTACAACACATCCTTCATAAAAATCCCCTCAATATTTTTAACAATATTTATGTTAGGTTTGTAATATTCATGGGCGCAATCAAATTGCATAAAAAGTGCGGAAACGTGTAAAAAATCAGAGTTTAAAAATTTACAAACCATATACCCGGATCACCCTTTATGCACAATTATTAATTAAACGAAAAGATAAAGAATAAAATCATACCCTCGAAGATCGAGCTTCCTCAGGTACAAGTTCACCTCCAATCCTTTTCGCGTTCAACTTGAATCCACCGGGTTTGGTTCCTTCCTTTGATCAACGTTAGCCACCCAAGTGTTTGGCCTCTAGAGGTGATCCACCAAGGAAGAAAAGGAATTCAAGAAGATGGGTGTATTGGCTCAAACCCTAGTTTTTCCTATCTCTATAGAAAAAAGGGGCGTACTCTCCAACAATTGGAATTGCGTATATATTTTGATATCTGATATAAGACTCCTCTTATAAAGATATCAGTTAACCTTATTTAATAAAATAAGGTATTTAATTAAACTCTTTTAATTAAATGGGCTCCCTAATCTTATTAGGGATAATTAATTAAACTCCTTTAATTAATTTTCCTCCTAATCCTATTAGAATAAATGAGAGTACTTATATTAAATTAATTCCTAAACTCTTTTAGAAATTAAAATAATAATAATTATAATAATATTAATAAGACTCCTCTTATTAATTTATATTTAATATTTCTAAAATATTAAATAATAAATATTGAGCTATTTAATTTATTCTATCACCATAGATTAAATTAAATATACTTAACTATATTATTACGATTATGCCACTAACTTCTTAAATAATTATTCTTCCTTTTATGGTGTGACCCTTTAGGTTCTCCATATTAAACGGTTGTGAATAAATCAATTAGAACAATTCTAATCTTATTTAAATAAATAAATTAAACAATTAATTTATTTAAATAAATAATATTTATTCTACAATAGGATAAGCCTCCCTAGCGATCAACGACTTTCCGGATAATATAGATTTCAACATTAATCATTAAAGAACCTTTGAGTAAATAGTTTCTTGCACAATTCAATCCTTCCACCATACAATGTCCCAATTAAATATAAGACATGGAATTATCCGTCAAGTCTTATTTTATTTAATTATATGTATTTCGATCCTTAAATGCACAACTCAAATAATGCAAATTAGAAACTCCTTTCTAATTTCATTACGCTTCGCCAAGGACTCTTTGGGTTGTCATTTATCGAATCACATAGGACATTTCTTCTTTTTATTAGAAGTGGTAGATTCTTTATTGATCATACATTATCTCCATGTACAACTTATTATACCCAAGCATACCCTTTGATATACCCTAAGGGTCTTAAGGAATAAGTCAAAGTATAACTCATCATACACAAGATACTATGATGATCTCAAGTCCAAGGATTACTTGTACTACTATCACTACAGAATTCCTATTTGACAGCAAATAAAACTTCATTAGGTATTCCTTAGCGAGCCAACGTTTAGTGAACTTATTCTCTAATAAGCACCTACATACTTGCTTTAGTGTCTCCACACAAATGATCATGAGATCAATCATCCTCATCCAATGAAGCAAACAACGTATGTACCAATCTATCCGGATTCACTAATCCCCAATTTAGTAATCCAATGATTGGGAACTATTTTAGTTTTAAGCTTTCTAAGAATTTAGATCTCATTAGAATGATCGTCATCATTATTCTAAAAGCATTGCTTAAAACTATGGGTTTATCACATATTATAAAACAGCATCATGTAGATAATTAAAAGCCTTTAATAAATTAATACTTTTTATTAATAAATGAATAAGATTGTTACAAAGTATATGCTTTATCATCAAACATGATTGGCTTGTGTGCATATTACTTTCAATTTATTCATCATTATTATAACTCGCAATATTAACAACCAGATTGTTCCCAGGAAAGAGGGGGCTTTCCGATAAGGATTTCTCCCTATTGGCGCACAGTTAGGTGACCAAACCCCTTTCCTCGATAGAACTTTTTAGACATTGTTCATTATGCAAATAATAATATGAATAACTTGTCATCTCAATTATTAATTTAATATAATAAAATATTTTAACAATAATTGAATCAAATAACGTGAGATACAATGCAACATTACTGTAGCAATAATTGAATAAAACTGAGTGACTTCTCACGTAAGCATCAATAATCAATATCGTGTGCTACTATGCAACCACGCGTATTACTGTACTTTTATCACCGGGTATTTCAACAGTTAATGGTAAAACTTTCGCTGTTATTTTCATAAAAGATATTTCTGTCATTTTTTAACTCCGACAATAATTCTGTTGTGGGGTCCACCAATGATTGTGTCGTCGTACGAATATTTCCTGTTAAAATAAATATTCCACGACCCGACCAATCGAATATTTTATAACAACTTACATACTTTGTAAAATTTATAAATATTACCCACAACTATAAAATTATATCAAATCCACACGATAATATTCAAAATGATATTTTAAAACAAATAATCTTTATTCATGAAAGTTGGGGTCTTACATCCCAAGCTCAAGAGCAAGCTCAGCCCGCAGCCAACAACGTTCGGTTTGTCAACGCCTAAACGTACTTTTATAGGGTCATGGCAGGGAAAACCTTTGTGCTTGAAAGAGGTCTCCACCTGGATAATAGGAGTGACTGGAGTATGTTAGTGATGATTCTAGAGAGGCGTTGGATTCAATTCACAGAGTCCCCACCTACGGCTATGATATCCATTGTCAAGGAATTTTATGCAAATGCTAGAGAAGAGCAAGATGGCATAGCTATAGTGGGGGGGGGGGGGTCATCCAGTCTCTTATACTCGTCAATCAATTAATGCCATGTTCAATTTGCCAAATATTAAAGATGATGATCCAAACTACCTCTATTCACAAAATTGGAATTTGGATGAGGTGATGCGGGTCCTATGCAAGCCTGATATGGTGTGGGTTACTAAACAAGGAAAAATAGAGAAGCTGACCTTTCCACCACTACTTAGAATATGTATGCGAAGGCGTGGTATAATTTCATATGTGCTAATTTAATATGAACAAGGCATCAAAATGACGTCACCAAAGATAGAGCAATCTTATTGTTTGGTATAGTGACGGGTAAAGAAGTTGATGTAGGTCAGATAATTCATACATACATTATCTGGTACTTGATGGGGGGGGGAACATCCGGGGGGATTCCACATACTTCAATGATTACAAGTTTATGCTTGGCGGTCGGAGTCCGATGGGATGCAACTGACCCAGTTTAGATCTCCATGAGCATAATAGATCATGTTACGATTCAGAAATACAAGGTGTGGGAAGGAGGTGTGTCTCACCCCAAAGGCAAAGGGTTTATATTACCCGAGCACCAAGGTGGGGCACAAAAGTAAGAAGAGGCTCAAGAACAGCTCGTAGAGGCCCATGGGATAGATGTATATGTTTATCAATCAATTTTAGACCTAGTGGAGAGACGATTGACATGCTGAATGGATGTGATTGCCATCCGTATGGATGGATGTGATTGCCAGCCATATGGATGGATGTATATGAATGTTTATGTATAGTTAATATGATTAAAGACTAATGCTTAGTTGTGATTTTAATTATGAGGATAATCTTAACCTGTTTAAAGCTTATGTTAACTGGATAGCACATATTTAACTTCTTTCATAAACCTAAGTAAATTTTGTTTCATGATTTGTTTCTAGAGGAAAATCTTGTTTAAAATTTGAGAAAATCAATGAACCATCAGTAAAGGTTAAAATTAAGCAAGAAAATAAGTTTCGGGTGTCTTGGACTATTATTATTAAAAAAAATAAGAATTTGAAAAAATATATATATGAAAAAATGAGTAACTCGGCTTGTTAGGTTTTGGGTCCTTTGTTACTCGGGTGATTAGATCAGTAGGGATTTCTTAACACCGAGTGCCCAAAACCTGGTTGGTTTGGGAGTCACTGATCAAAAGCTCGCTACAAGGATAACTTTGAAAAGCCTAAGAGAACCAGACATTGCACAGTTTATAAACACGAGATGAAGCATAAGACGCACTCGTGCAATGACAAATGCTAGAAATAAACCTCGTACAGACCCCTATATTTAGTGATTATTTGATTTTTACCAGATTTGTTATGTTCACCGAGTTAATTGAGTTGGAACCAAAAGTCTCCTCCTAATAAGTTAATTAAGTAACTATTTTTGAATTGGGATTGGTTAGAGTAGTTAATGAGCACACACGAACAATATGGGTGATGACAGGTGTAGATTTACTAAATAATTGAAATTATAAACTTTTCATTGGTTGATATACTGATCAAGTATTGTTCTGATATCTCTAAGGAATGTGGTTGGATAATATACTAGTTTATTGCTTGATTCGGATGCATGTTAGATAATAGTTTGCAATTACAGTATTGTATGTATTGCTTGGGGCCGACCAATGATTCAAGTTTGGGGATATTTGATGAGTGGTTTTCATACCTACGAACCGGATACAATTGGACTTGGATTTTTGTTAATCTCGGTTATTTTGTGTTACATTTCATGCATTTTGTTTTATTTTTGTAGGTAATGTCCATTCAAACTGAAGTGGATGTGAATGGATGGGAGAAGCAGGCAAGGAAAACAAAGTCTGCAGAAATTAGCCCAAATGCGGCCTTGCCCCATTTGAAAAGGAAAGTAGCGAGGCAGCGCTACTCTGAAACTTGAAAAACCCTTTTTATCAAGTTGCACGACCGCGCCTAATTACAAGGCAAAACCAGCGCGACCGCTCAAGCGAGAAATTGCCAAATTTGACTTTTTAACCTATTTAACCAATCAGATTATAATTTGATGCTCTAATTTCTAGTAGGACTTGGATTTATGTTAGAAGACTATAAATAGATGGTTTTAATTCAATAAATCTATTCTATCATTCTTAGAATTAAAAACCATAGTTTGAGAGGAGACAGTGAAAGCTTAAAGCAGTTGAAGGAGCAAGACGAAGTCAACCTAGGAAATTTCAGGAGAGATTCAAGGATTGCAAAAAAAGTTTTTATTCTCTTCTTTATCTTTAGTTTGTACTCTTGAATGTTATTTCAATTGTGGATGATGGATTTTAATGCAATTATGAACTAATTTCTTTTTAAGATTACAATGGAACTTAATGAGTAGCTTTTATTGATATACTTCCTTGTTAGTTATTATCGGTTATTATCGGATTGTCTATTATGATTTGTGATTAATTGATTAATTTCCTGGCCAGTAAGTACCGTCGTAATCTATATGAAATCGATAGATGAATTATGGGTTTAGACATGATCATAATAACATGTGATTATGTTTTCTGCGTGTGATGGAATTCATTATTTGTGTCTAGGATAGAGATATACCTACGTGCCGCATGTAATTTGAAAAACAACATGTGCTTTAAATCCTTTTTAATTGTAATTCACGTAGAGATATAATGAATTAGTTTACTAGGGTGTTCACCTTAATTCTATCTTTTGTGGATTTAAGTTAATTCGTTTATAATGCATCGAGAGATGGTTATAAATATTTATGAGTTCTTGATTAACAATCCAACATAGTCAATTTAACTTAATAGGGAGTGTATTGATTAAAGTGAAACATTAACAGAAATTATAATCCTAAGCATTAATTATATGGTTTCAATTATGTGGTAACTATCTTTAGTTTAATTAATTATTTTATTTTCAGATTTCACAATTTTAACCATTTTTTTAATAAATATTATTTAATATAAAATTCGTAGGTGTTAGTATAAATTATAGTTTTTCTCCGTGGAAACAATACTTTGTTTGCTCTATATTACTAATTTGGTGACGTATACTTGTGTGTGGTGCTATCATAGATTTAGGCAAACAATTACACAAGGCATGAAGATATAGTCGCATTTATCAAAAGTCAGGCCCATATATGGGTATACATAGGGTTTGCAGAAACTCACCGCACGATTTACCTATGTGGGGGACACATAATTCTTGCGAAGATGCATGAAGAACGACCCAGTAAAAGAAAATTAGGCCCACCTTTTAATTTCTCGCATTCTGTAGTAGTCATCTCTATCCAGCAGTAACAATATTAAAGCGTCCAGGACATGCTCGAAAATCCAGGCGTAAGGCGCATAATTCGTTATGGTGTAACGTATGCCACTTTCGCGGATGTGATACTGAAAATATTTTTCGATCCACCACTACGTCCCCAAACAATTATTTGTTTATGAACGCCACATTGTGCTCCATAAGTTTTTTGGTTCGGCACCCTTTCAGTCCATAAGAGATGTGCCCTCTCGCTTCTTTTAGTTAAAGGTCCTCCTCCCCTATAAAGTTAGAAGCACCCTCAAATGAATAGGAGGGAACATAGGCCTGGGTAGTGGGGGTGTAGCTCTCTTATTATGAAAAACCACTTGGCTTCCCTTGTTCTTCATTGAATTGGGAGAATTGGGTGTGGGAACCTTCACTATTAGAATCCCCTTGCTGAGGTACCTTTTTCCCCCTTATGTCAAAGTTGTATAAACCGTAATGGTGTTCCCATCCCTATTTTTCCAGAACATACTTGGTTAACATCTGCATAAATGCAAAACACTTATCAAGTAAAGACTTTGCACTCTCAACATGTCATATAAGAAGAACACAAATATTAGCAACAATAAAAAAGATCAATATTAATATAATATATATATATATATATATACTAGAATGCCAAAAAGTTAAGCTGAATGATATCTGTATACCATGTTTATTAGATGATGTTGGTTGTATATGGCCCGAGGCTCATATGTAGGGTCTTGGTCCCCTTCCGGTTGAGGTCAATGCAGTTTTCTACATGCAATTCTCGTGTTCCACTCCATATAATCATCAATGTTCATGTAATTAGCAATCTCAAATTATTGTCCCTCGAGATGATCAATGTAAGCCTCTAAATACGCGTTGTAACCTCGCCTCAAGGACATACAATCATCAACGTTAAACTTGTGTTCTTTTGGCTCTCTTAGGTCTTCGTGATTTTTAACCAGAGAGGGTATAACTTGCAAGAACCTAAACAGTCTCATCACCCAATACGTCATATGATATTCCATGATATCAAAGTGGATCAAGAGGACCCTACCCGATCCCAACAATATTCCTTCAAAATTAAATCCATTCAGATTATCATCCCACCTCATGTAAGGGTGAAAAACTACCTGCCACAAAGGTTGGACATATAAATTCCCTTAATAAAATGTTAAATAGTGGTGGGGACTTTCTCTTCTATTAAGGTAATTGTGGATTGCAGAGTATGCCCATGTTATGACCCTAGGTAACCATGTATCTGATTGTGTTAAAGTGTTTGGCCATTCTACTTGCCATATATAAAGACCTATAAAAATACCCTAACAGAGCCGCACCCTAAGAATACGTTACAAAATCTTCAGTGTTGGCAATAAAATACATATACTTGGGTGAACAATATTCTTGGACCTATTAGGGAATAATATTTCCCCCATATAGCCAAAGAATGTATGCCTTTGTGTATCAGCCTACAATTTCCTTACTCACTCTAGAAGGACAATTATTAAAATGTTTGTGCAACCACACCAATGAAATAAAACCTCATTTGTTCTATTGTTGATATTCAGCAGCTAGTTCAGCACCAAAACATTCCCTAAAATGAGACATTGGGGTGTCAAATAACGGACAACTTAAGGGTTTGCCCACCATCGGTAACCCAAAAATGAAGTGGACATCCTCTAAGGTTATTGTTATTTCCCCATAGTTTAGGTGAAAACTATTAGTCTTCGATCGCAATCTTTCCACCAAGGCAGATATGAGACCAATGTCAGTTTGGTATACAACTGTTGCGTGTTTAAAAACCCCAAAACAACATTTATTTGGAAGAGTTTTTTGGGCTTTTTTTATGTTGCATTAATCATATTTTTATTTAGTTAATTGACTTGAGATTAATTTTCCCCTATCTCTACCGTGATATACGTTATCAGACACATGATTTTGTTGGTCGTACAAAACACTTTGGTCAATTGGTCTATAATTCTAGTTGTCCATTTTTTACCTAAAAACAACAAAAATATTTTGTACCAATTTAACAACTATGTAACACAATTATATCCCAATCATAAAAAATGACCATTTAACAATAATTTAAAAGAAGATAATTTACAAAGTTATTATAGTCATTATTAGTCCCAATAAATTATCACATGAATATATTGCCCCCAAAACATAGCTCGGTAAATTAATAATAATAAAACATTACTCCCTTCCAATTATTATCCACAACCATTTAATAATAAATTAAGAATAAAAAATTTATAACTTCGATATAATCACTAGTTCAACCCATAATAACATGCATATATTTACCCAAACACATAACTCATTAATTTTTACCAAAATTCACATGTATATATGTATACATAGTGTAAGACCCCAACTTTTATGAATAAAGATTAATTTTCTCTAAATATCATTTTAAGTAATATGGTGTGAATTTGATATAATGTTATAGTTGTTGGTAATATTTACAAATTTTGCAAAGTAAGCAAGCTGGCATTAAATATTCGTTTGGTCGAAGAATATTCGTTTTATTAGGGAATATTTGTACAACAGCAAAATCATTGGTGGACCCCACAACGGAATTACTGTCGAAGTTAGAAAACGACAGAAATATATTTTTATAAAAATAACGACAAAAGTTTTACCGTTAAATATTGAAATACCCGGTCATAAAAGTACAGTAATATGTGTGGTTGCATAGTAGCACACGGTATTGTAAAGTATCTTTGATTATTAATGCTTACGTGAGAAGTCACTCAGTTTATTTTAAATATTGTCACAATAATTGTTGCATAGTATCTCACGTTATTTATTCAATTATTGTCACAATATTTTATATTATTAAATCAATAATTGAGACGATAAAGTTATTCATATTATTATTTGCATTATTGACAATGTCTAGAAAGTTCTATCAAGGAAATGGGTTTGGTCACCTAATTACGTGCCAATAGGGAGAAATCTTTATCGGAAAGCCCTCTCTTTCCTGGGAATGATCTGATTATATATATTGTGAGTTATAAATGGTATTAAAAATGTGTTTTGTGAAGCCAAGTGAATTGAGATAAATAAAGATGATTTTTATGAAGTATTTGTTGTAAGTTTGGCGTATTAGTTGGACCCACACTTACTCATTTTTCAAAATCGTCGGTAAAAAGTTATAAATATAAAAGGTGTGTGTGTGTATATATATATATATAAATATATATATATATATATATATATATATATATATATATATAGCATCCATCCGTATTTGCACTCAACCGGAAAGAGAGACGGACGGTCAATAACGAAGAAGATGCCATAAGCATCTTCAGTGACCGACAGTAATTTACTAGGTGAATCCTGCGTGATTCAAATAGTAATTTACTTTTCGGTTTTCTATTTAAGTAACTCGAAGTGTTTAGAGTTACTCAGGCTTTTCTTTTGTAAGAAAACCTCACCTGAGGTTCTTTCTCTCCCTTCTCTCTAGAGTTAGCGAAGAAGAAGCTTATTGCTTCCTTCTTCTAGTTAGATGAAGACGAAGTCCTTCGTACTTCGATCTTCCCTCAAACATTAGATTTAGGATTAAATGTAATCCCTTCCTCAAATGTTTATAAATAAAAGAAAGAGATTACTTTACCGATTCACCGGTCATCTTCTTAATCTTTTCTTTTTTTCTGTTTAAGTTTTCTGATAAAAACTTATCACCTGTGACGCCCCCAAAATAGGTATACATCACCCAACCCATTCTGAGTTGCCAAATACATGGTACATAAACAACTACAACTTCATTAATACAATTGTCGTGCAAAATACGACAACACATAAACTGTGAGTTTAAATACAAATATTGTCTTCTAGACAATATCCACACTCAAATAAGTCCTCATTATAATTATTGATACACTATTTTACAAAATAGTGAGGACTACTAAAACAACTGTCTTGAACCATTACTCTACACCCCGACTAGTTCCCGCTATATTCTCGTCTCCTGAGAAGAAAAATGGAACAAAAAAGAAAAGGGTGAGCTCAACTAGCCCAGTAAAGAATATTATGACTAAGATAATGTACAACAAATTATCCTTAGTCTTCAATAGGGAAAAATTTGATAGAATACAATAGACAACAAGTTTTAGATCAACAACTGCAGCGGAAATAACAATTCATTAGAAGAGTTAAGTAGAGAATGAAATCTACTATCATCTATGAATTTAAAAGTCCATCATCGATATTTTATCCCTGTAACATCAATCAATATACATCATAAATCAAATATTCATATTTGCACTACAGGCCAAAGATATTCACCAGTTGGTCATGTTCATCTAAACACCTGTTCATCTTTGCACTACGGGCCAAAGATATTCATCATAAAATCATTCATCTTTGCACTACGGGCCAAAGATATTCAGTTATATCATCATATAGGACTGAGGATGATGAAAAAATATTTTAAAGAAAACGAATCCAGTGAAACAAAAGAATAAATATTAAGGATTCGTACTTTTCACAATCCAAATTCAAAAATACTTCATAAGTAATCAGAGTGGAGTAAAATTCAAGAATGATCAAAATATGGATACAATCAAAGCTATTATCCATAATAGATATTTTGGACGAAAAATGAAAATTTAATTTTTCTGTGAATAGTGCCGTATACGTGAATAGTAACTCCGACACCAAAAGATAGAAATTTCACAAAAAATATCATCATGCTTCGTGAATAGTAACTCATGAATAGTAACTCGTGAATAGTAACTCATGAATAGTAACCCCGACATGAAAAAGTTCTAAATTTGATAAAAGTTCCAACCAATATTTCTAAGATAATGATATTGAAGAAATAATATCATTTGAGAAGAAAATAACATCCCTTACTCGCAAAAGCAAAGATTTCTAGCTGGAATACTAGATAGTCTTTGAAAGAACTTGCACCAGTATAGCAATACTCAAAGTACTAAAATACTCACAAAAATACATTTCGATATATATAGAGAGAAAGAGAGAAATCTTTAGTTTACATTGTGATTTTAATTCTAACCTAAGCACCCTATTTATAGGAAAATGCTTAGAACACCAAAGTAGAAAATTTAATAAATTAATAATATATATTTATTAAATTCTTACGCACACCTAATCTGATTCAAATCAGCCACCACACCTCACCTAAATCAAAAAAAAATGTTTTTCTTATTAAAAACAATTAAAACTTCCAACAATTAATAATTAATTAATCCAAAACTTCAATAATTCATAATAAATAGCCCTTTTGTCAGAAAAATTCAAATCTTGCGAGTTTTTATAGGAAATTCAATTCTCTACAACTTTCCAAAAGAAAGTTTTTTCAAATTCTAAACAACAATTGACCGAAATCCACATACGGATGATTTTACAGCCTATAATCAAATTTTAGTCAAGAAATGGGGTCCACCGACACACAAAACATGTGTTAATCATTTAATGCAACAAAAATACTCTTCCTCCTCATATACTCATATATCCCACATTCATTATAAAATTATCACCATTATTATATTATTAAAATATAATAATAAATTATTTTATCAAAAAAGATAAAATATCATTTTTTAACAATTATCACTTTAAAAATTTTCTCCATCTATATCCACATAAAATCAATATTTTCCTCATCATATAAATCAATAATTAATTATTCACAAATAATATTACAGAATCACGATCTTGCAACTGGTAGTTCCTGTGAAAGAGGGCTTTCAATAAAAATTTCTCCTCTTCTTTGGCGTGCAATTAGGTGACCAAAACCTCTCCTTAGGCAGAACTTTCTAGACATTGCTAATAATGTTTTCTAATAATATTATTTAGATAATATGAATTATTGCTTCGATAATGGAAAATCTTTGTGTAGTGACAATTATTCAAACAACGGTAATATAAAATTCAACGCAAACAATTATTGAATCAATAAAATAAAATATTGAAGCAGTAATTATCGTAACAATTATTGAGTAGTGCCTTCACGTAAGAATCAATAATTGGTGCAATATTGTGTGCTTCTTACAACAACAGACATCGTGTTTTGTTTTAACCATAGGTATTCCAACAAAGTGTTAATTGAGTAATAACTACTGTTGTTATTTATAAACAACTTATACTTGTCGTTTTCTTCATCCAATCGCTTTCCATTATGGGCCCACACAAGGCTGCGCCGTCGTACGAATATTCTCCGATAGTAAGAATATTCCACGACCAAACGAATATTCTCTGACAACAATGAGTATTTTATAACCACTTGGTTGTTTAAAATATTTGCGCATTTTACCCACAACTAACCACATTAATCAAATCAACCCTTACTATTTCAAAATAATAAATAGAGGAATTAAATTTCATTTATTAATAATTTGGGGTCTTACATCGCCGTTGTTATATGGTATCAGGGCCACACGGTTGGTTCTTGATTCTGTTAGTGGTTTCGATTAAAAACAGTTTGTTCTTGTTTTTAAATGATTCTGCAAACTTTTATTTCTTTTGCTCCACTTTCAATCGTCTGACTTGCCGTAAACCACCTAAAATCGCCATAAGACCCGTTATGCCGTTGTAAGACTCCAGTGTGGGAGCAGTTTAGGCTAAGGGTATCATTAGATCTTATTGTATGAGTTTACTCATGGAAGAACGGTTCGAGTTTAAGCGAAATGATGAAAGAAAGAATTTTTTTTTAAACAGTTAACAAAGAAGTCTCCTGTTTAGATTGATTTAACTGATAGATTAAGACCAATCGAGTGATCCCTTTTATCAAATTCAGTATGATTTGCTTTTAAACAAAATTTTTTACAGATTAAAGAAATTTTGAAGATTTTGACCAATTTATCGGTGAAGTTTTTTTTTCTCCTTCTTTATAAACCAAATGTTTGGGGCTGAAAGGGTTATTTCTTGGATAAAAATTTTGAGGTGGAAATGTATGGAGGTGGTGACTCATCTGAGAAGATGGTCAACAGTGTCATCCGGTGACTGCACCAACCGAAGTAGAGACGGACCAGTCAACGAAGAAGACGCCAGAGGCATCTTCAGTCACCGACAGGTGATGGCCCTAGCTATCATCTCAGCTTTTCCTTTCCGTAAAGCAAAAGTCTTTTACTTTTAGTAAAATGTAAAGTAAAGTAAAAGAATAACTTTTGCTTTTACTTTAAGTAAAATGTTTTTACTTTTACCTTAGTAAAATGTAAATGTAAAATGTTTCTTACTTTTACTTTTACTTTTACTATAGTAAATTACTTTTACTTTCTACATTTACTTCAGTGAATGTAATAGTGAATCCTGCGTGATTCAAACAGTAATTTACTTTTCGGTTTTCTATTTAAGTAACTCGAAGTGTTTAGAGTTACTCGGGCTTTTCTTTTATAAGAAAACCTCACCTGAGGTCCTCTCTCTCCCTTCTCTCTAGAGTTAGCGAAGAAGAAACTTGTTGCTTCCTTCTTCTAGTTAGATGAAGACGAAGTCCTTCGTACTTCGATCTTCCCTCAAACATTAGATTTAGGATTAAATGTAATTCCTTCCTCAAATGTTTATAAATACAAGGTTATCTTCTTAATCTTTTCTTTTTTCTGTTTAAGTTTTCTGATAAAAACTTATCGCCGCTGTTATATGGTATCAGAGGCACACGGTTGGTTCTTGATTCTGTTAGTGATTTCGATTAAAAATAGTTTGTTCTTGTTTTTAAATGTTTCTGCAAACTTTTATTTCTTTTGCTCCACTTTCAATCGTCTGACTTGCCGTAAACCACCTAAGATCGCCATAAGACCCGTTATGCCGTTGTAAGACTCCAGTGTGGGAGCAGTTTAGGCTAAGGGTATCATTAGATCTTATGGTATGAGTTTACTCATGCAAGAACGGTTCGAGTTTAAGCGGAATGATGAAAGAAAGAATTTTTGTTTAAACAGTTAACAAAGAAGTCTCCTGTTTAGATCGATTTAACTGATAGATCAGGACCAATCGAGTGATCCCTTTTATCAGATTCAGTCTGATTTGCTTTTAAACAAAAATTTTTACAAAATTAAAGAAAATTTGAAGATTTTGACCAATTTTTCGGTGAAATTTTTTTTCTCCTTCTTTATAAACCAAATGTTTGGGGCTGAAAGGGTTATTTTCTGGATAAAAATTTTGAGGTGGAAATGTATGGAGGTGGTGACTCATCTGAGAAGATGATCAACAACGCCATCCCATGATCGCACCAACCGGAAGCGAGAGCGGACCGGTCAGCGAAGAAGGCGCCCGAGGCATCTTGATCACCAAGCAGTGATTGACTAACCATCATCTCAGCTTTTGCTTTCCGTAAAGCAAAAGTCTTTTACTTTTGGTAAAATGTAAAGTAAAGTAAAGGAATAACTTTTGCTTTTACTTTAAGTAAAATATTTTTACTTTTACCTTAGTAAAATGTAAATATAAAATGTTTCTTACTTTTACTTTTACTTTTACTTTAGTAAATTACTTTTACTTTCTACTTGGACTTCAGTGAATGTAATAGTGAATCCTGCGTGATTCAAATAGTAATTTACTTTTCGGTTTTCTATTTAAGTAACTCGAAGTGTTTAGAGTTACTCAGGCTTTTCTTTTGTAAAAAAACCTCACCTGAGGTCCTCTCTCTCCCTTCTCTCTAGAGTTAGCGAAGAAGAAGCTTGTTGTTTCCTTCTTCTAGTTAGATGAAGACGAAGTCCTTCGTACTTCGATCTTCCCTTAAACATTAGATTTAGGATTAAATGTAATCCCTTCCTCAAATGTTTATAAATAAAAAAAAAGAGATTACTTTACCGATTCACCGGTCATCTTCTTAATCTTTTCTTTTTTTCATTTAAGTTTTTCGATAAAACTTATCGCCATTTGTTATATGGTATCAGAGCCACACGGTTGGTTCTTGATTCTGTTAGTGGTTTTGATTAAAAACAGTTTGTTCTTGTTTTTAAATGTTTCTGCAAACTTTAATTTTTTTTGCTCCACTTTCAATCGCCTGACTTGCCGTAAACCACCTAAGATCGCCATAAGACCCGTTATGCCGTTGTAAGACTCTAGTTTGGGAGTAGTTTAGGCTAAGGGTATTATTAGATCTTATGGTATGAGTTTACTCATGCAAGAACGGTTCGAGTTTAAGCGGAATGATAAAAGAAAGAATTTTTGTTTAAATAGTTAACAAAGAAGTCTCCTGTTTAGATCGATTTAACTGATAGATTAGGACCAATCGAGTGATCCCTTTTATCAGATTCAGTCTGATTTGCTTTTAAAAAAATTTTTTTACAAAATTAAAGAAATTTTGAAGATTTTGACCAATTTTTCGGTGAATTTTTTTTTTCTCCTTCTTTATAAACCAAATTTTTGGGGCTGAAAGGGTTATTTCCTAGATAAAAATTTTGAGGTTGAAATGTATGGAGGTGGTGACTCATCTGAGAAGATGATCAACAGCGCCATCCCATGACTCATACCAACCGGAAAGAGAGACGGACGGATCAGCGAAGAAGAAGAAGCGGAGGCATCTTCATCATCGACAGTGATGGCCCCTGACCATCATCTCACTTTTGTTTTAAAGTAAAAGCAAAAGTCTTTTACTTTTAGTAAAATGTAAAGTAAAGTAAAAGAATAACTTTTACTTTTACTTTAAGTAAAATATTTTTACTTTTACCTTAGTAAAATGTAAATGTAAAATGTTTCTTACTTTTACTTTTACTTTTACTTTTACTTTAGTAAATTATTTTTACTTCAGTGAATGTAATAGTGAATCCTGCTTGATTCAAACAGTAATTTACTTTTCAATTTTCTATTTAAGTAACTCGAAGTGTTTAGAGTTACTCAGGCTTTTCTTTTGTAAGAAAACCTCACCTGAGGTCCTCTCTCTCCCTTCTCTCTAGAGTTAGCGAAGAAGAAGCTTGTTGCTTCCTTCTTCTAGTTAGATGAAGATGAAGTCCTTCGTACTTCGATCTTCCCTCAAACATTAGATTTAGGATTCAATGTAATCCCTTCCTAAAATGTTTATAAATAAAAGAAAGAGATTACTTTACCGATTCACCGGTCATCTTCTTAATCTTTTCTTTTTTTTGTTTAAGTTTTCTGATAAAAACTTATCACCGTTGTTATATGGTACCAGAGCCACATGGTAACGTTGGCTCTGATACCATATAACAGGGGCGATAAGTTTTATCAGAAAACTTAAATAGAAAAAGAAAAGATTAAGAAGATGACCGGTGAATCGGTAAAGTAATTTCTTTCTTTTATTTATAAACATTTGAGGAAGGGATTACATCTTTAAACTAGATCTAAATGTTTTAGGGAAGATTGAAGTACGAAGGACTTTGTCTTCATCTAACTAGAAGAAGAAAGCAATAATTTTCTTCTTCGTCTAACTCTAGAGAGAAGGGAGAGCGGACCTCAGAAGAGCGTTCTCTAGAGAGAGAAGCTCTGAGGCTATACTGAATTAAGCCTAAGTAACTCTAAACACTTCGAGTTACTTTAATAGAAAACTGAAAAGTAAATTACTATTGAATCACGCAGGATTCACTATTACATTAACTAAAGTAAAAGTAATTTACTAAAGTAAAAGTAAAACGTAAGAAACATTTTACATTTACTTTTACATTGGTAAAAGTTAAAAACATTTAACTTAAGTAAAAGTAAAAGAATAACTTTTGCTTTTACTAAGTTAAATGTAATATTATCAGAAATCTTAAAAGGACTGGCGATAACTAAAGTGTTTTTTACCGGACGAATTCCTTCGTACTTCGATCTTCCCTTAAACATTTAGATTCAAGATATATTGTAATCCCTTCTTCAAATGTTTATAAATAAAAAGAAAGAGATTAATAGTAACCGATTCACCGGTCATCAGAAAACTTAAACAGAAAAAGAAAAGATTAAGAAGATGACCGGTGAATCGGTAAAGTAATCTCTTTAGCAAAAGTCTTTTACTTTAGTAAATGTAAAAGTAAAAGTAAAAGAAGAAACATTTTACATTTACTTTTTACATTGGTGAATATAAAAAACATTTAACTTAAGTAAAAGCAAAAGTTATTCTTTTACTTTTACTTTTACATTTTACTAAAGTAAAAGATACCATATAACAGCGGCGATAAGTTTTAATCAGAAAACTTAAACAGAAAAAAGAAAAGATTAAGAAGATGACCTGTGAATCGGTAAAGTAATCTCTTTCTTTTTAATTATAAACATTTGAGGAAGGGATTACATTTAATCCTAGATCTAAATGTTTAAGGGAAGATCGAAGTACGAAGGACTTCGCCTTCATCTAACTAGAAGAAGGAAGCAACAAGCTTCTTTTTTCGTCTCAACTTCTAGAGAAGGAGAGCGGACCTCGTAAGAAGCGTTTCTAGAGAGAGAAGCCCGAGGCTATACTAAATTAAGCCTCAAGTAACTACGAACACTTCGAGTTACTTAAATAGAAAACTGAAAAGTAAATTACTGTTGAATCACGCAGGATTCACTATTACATTAACTGAAGTAAAAGTAATTTACTAAAGTAAAAGTAAAACGTAAGAAACATTTTACATTTACTTTTTACATTGGTAAAAGTTAAAAATATTTAACTTAAGTAAAAGCAAAAGTTATTTTTTTACTTTTACTTTTATATTTTACTAAAGTAAAAGACTTTTGCTTTACGAAAAGCAAAAGCTAAGATGATGGCTGGGGCCATCACTGTCGATATGATCAAGATGCCTGCCTGGCGCCTTCTTTGTTGACTAGTCTCATCTCTCGCTTCCGGTTGGTGTAGTCGCCGATGATATGCATTGATCATCTTCTCAGATGAGTCACCACCTCCATACATTTCCACCTCAAAATTTTTATCTAGGAAATAACCCTTTCAGCCCCAAAAATTTGGTTTATAAAGAAGGAGGAAAAAAAATTCATCAAAAAATTGGTCAAAATCTTCAAAATTTCTTAGATTTTGTAAAAAAAAATTGTTTAAAAACAAATCAGACTGAATTTGAAACA
This sequence comes from Panax quinquefolius, assembly GCA_020205615.1. NCBI lineage: Eukaryota > Viridiplantae > Streptophyta > Magnoliopsida > Apiales > Araliaceae > Panax > Panax quinquefolius. The sequence continues at coordinate 8,971,881 of CM035174.1, read as the reverse complement.
AAGGATCACTCGATTGGTCCTGATCTATCAGTAAAATCAACTTAAACAGAAGGCTTAACAACAAAAATTCTTTCTTTCATCATTCCTCTTAAACTTAAACCGTTCTTGCCTTGAGTAAACTCATACCTGTGATCTAATGATACCCTTAGCCTAAACCGCTCCCTTACTGGAGTCTTACAACGGCGTAACGGGTCTTATGGCAATCATATGTGGTTTACGGCAAGTTAGGCGAATTTAACTAGGAGCAAAAGAAATAAAAGTTTGAAGAAACATTTAAAAACAAGATCTGACTGTTTTTAATCGAAACCACTAACAGAATCAAGAACCAACCATTTGGCTCTGATACCATATAACAGCGGCGATAAGTTTTAATCAGAAAACTTAAACAGAAAAAAGAAAAGATTAAGAAGATGACCGGTGAATCGGTAAAGTAATCTCTTTCTTTTTATATATAAACATTTGAGGAAGGGATTACATTTAATCCTAAATCTAATGTTTGAGGGAAGATTGAAGTACGAAGGACTTCGTCTTCATCTAACTAGAAGAAGGAAGCAACAAGCTTCTTCTTCGTCTAACTCTAGAGAGAAGGGAGAGCGGACCTCAGAAGAGCTTTCTAGAGAGAGAAGCTCTGAGGCTATACTGAATTAAGCCTAAGTAACTTTGAACACTTCGAGTTGCTTAAATAGAAAACTGAAAAGTAAATTATTGTTGAATCATGCAGGATTCACTATTACATTAACTGAAGTAAAAGTAATTTACTAAAGTAAAAGTAAAACGTAAGAAATATTTTACATTTACTTTTTACATTGGTAAAAGTTAAAAACATTTAACTTAAGTAAAAGACTTTTGCTTTGCGGAAAGGAAAAGCTGAGATGATGGCTGGGGCCATCACTTGTCGGTGACTAAATATGCTCTGGCGTCTTCTTCGTTGACTGGTTCGTCTTTGCTCCGGTTGGTGCAGTCGCCGGATGGCGATGTTGATCATCTTCTCAGATGAGTCACCACCTCTATACATTGCTTATACTTAAGTTAAATGTTTTTAACTTTTACATGTATATATATATATATATATATATATATATATATAATGTATGTGAATGTGTGAATGTGTGTGTGTGTGTGAGGGAATTGGTGGGTGGTGGTGGATGAATTATAATATATATATATATATATATATATATATTAAAAAAGTTTGTTTTTTTATGTAAAATAGAATATATTATATTTTATTATGCATAGTATTGCATAGTGTTGCATAGTACTGCATAGTATATGCATAGTGCAGCATAGTAAAATCAAATTTTTTTAAAATTTATGCGTCGAACGTCGAATGTGAACTTTCTCCTGTGTAGTCCATGATTTTCTAATTCAAATAGTATCATGCTATTCTCCTATAAATAGGATGCTTAGTTTAGAAATGAAAATCACACCAGAATCACAGAATTCTTCTTCTATAATACTGACTGTATTTCTTTAGAGTTTAAGGAAGCTTTGAGTGTAGAAAACAGTGCAAGTTTTCTTCAAGAATATCCCCGCCATACTAGTCAGAAATACTCTCCTTTTAAGGTAAGGGATATTATTTTTGTTCAATATTCGTAAGAAATAATATTTTCTTCCATACTCTATAGTATGTAAGTAATATTATTTTGTTTCAGATTCTGAATTCTACACTCATTTTGTTAAAATATTGCTTCTATACTCCTTGAAATTAGTAGAATATCCTTGAAATTTGCGCTTCATCTAGTATGTTTATGCTAAAATATTATTCTGAATATTCTTGATAATTTTTAATCTTTTCATGCCGGTGTACTATTCACGGGGTATTATTCCCAAAGTACTATTCACGAGATACTATTCACTCGGGTACTATTCATTCTTATATCATTGTCATCATCCTCATTATTATATTGTTATGGAAGTCATCTTTAGCCCGTAGTACATTGATGGACAGTTGTTAGTATGATTATTACTATGAATTATGTATCGGTATAATTATAACCTGTAATGTTATAAATATTGTGGTAAAAGTTCTCATTGGCCCGTAGTGCATTGATGGATAGTTGTTGGCATGATCATGACCATTGGTGATAATAACGAATATCCTTGGTCAGTAGTGCATGGATAATTCGTGGATGTGATACTAACAAATATCCTTGGTCCGTAGTGCATGGATAATTCGATGATGTGGATTTTTTAGCTGTGTTATAGCGATAAAATATTGATGATGAACTTTTAAATCATAGAAGATAGTAGATATCATGCTCTACTTGACTCTTCTAATAGATTGCTTGTTCCGCTGAAGTTAGAATTGTTGTCTATTATATTCTATCAGTTTAACACTGTTGAAGGCTAATGATAATTTATTCTACATTATCTTAGTCATAATATTCTTTACTGGGCTAGTTGAACTCACCCTTTGCTTTAATTGTTCTCTTCAGAAAATGAGAATATAGTTTAGACGAGTCGGGGAATGAAGTGATGGTCCATGATGGTGGCTATAGTAGTCCTCACTATTCTATGAAATAATGTGATAATAAATGTAATGAGGACTTCATTTGAGTTTGGATATTATCTACAAGATAATATTCGTGTTAAAAACTCTCAGCTATGTTTTGTCGTATTTTACATGACAAATGTATAATTAAGTTTGTATTTGATTTATGTACCACGTATTTGGCGACTCAGAATGGGTTCTGTATACCTATTTTGGGGGCATCACAGTTGGTATCAAAGCATAGGAATATGATCCCTGGCTGAGACGGGTAAATCCTTCGCTAGTATGACCTACCTAAGTTTATTTGTTATTTAATTGGTCAGTCAGAATATAGGGATAATATGTGGCATGTCAATTAACCCTTGTTTTGTAGCAGTATTTGAAAATGGCATCTAAAAATGTTGAGATAAGCAATGGAGCACAGGAGACCGTTAAGTCACCACAGATCAATAACCAGGATAATGTGCATCATGAAGGCAACAATCCTCATGTAAACAACAACACCGACCAAATGATGAACGACGAGGTGTTTAGGAGCTTTCTGCAATTCATGAAACACCAAGCGAGAGAGACTCCTGTTCAAAATGCAGGTGCATACACTGGAAACTCTCGGATGGTCACTGCTAAGCAATTTAAGGAGCTAGGACCACCGGAGTTTTTGGGAAAGCCAGAACTACTTAAGGCAGAGACGTGGATTAAGAAGATCACCAAGATATTTGATGTCTTAGGATGCTCCGAGGAGCAAAAGGTTCCCTTTGACACCTTCATGTTGCGAGGAGCGGCATATCATTGGTGGGAATCTGTAAAATGTACCCAGCCTGTCGCACTAAAGATGTTTGGGGAGAAGTTTCAAGAATTGTACAACAACAAGTACTTTCCTGAAAGTATTTATCACATGAAGGAAGTAGAATTTATCAATCTAGAGCAAAACAATATGACCGTATCGTAATACGAGGCTAAGTTTGCTGAGTTGTCCCGGTTTGCATCCCATTTTGTTGATAATAAGGAGCGAATGACGCAAATGTTTCTGCGAGGTTTGAAACCCGAAATACGTCAATAACTCATTTCTCACAAACTTTTCTTGTATTCAGATGTTGTGAATATGGCTCAGTTATTGGAGTGCGATAATGAGTCAGCCCAGCCAAAAGATAGCAGACGACAAAACAATAATACCAGTAGTAGCAGTCATCGAAGCGGTGACAATAAACGTGGAGGAAATCAACATGCCAGAAATGGTAACCACTTCAGTGGTAATCCTGGCCAAGATAAGAGAAGTGGAAATTTCAAGAAGAGGATATTCAATAATGATGGAAAGACAGCAGCACCAACACCTGTTTTCAAGGAAGGAGAACGACCACCGGTCGTATGCTATAAATGCGGACATGAAGGACACATCAGTCCAAACATTACACAGCAACCCAAAGTGTGTTATAATTACAGAAAGAAAGGTCATTTAGCTCGATTTTGTCATGCAGCGAAGTAGAGTCCAACTGGGACGGTGACACCAAAGGCTGTCCCAGACAAGTCAAAGCCAGTAGTTCAAGGGAGAGCGTTTGTCGTGACCTCCCAAAAAGCGAGGAACCCGAACGAAGTTATCACGGGTAAGCTAATCATAAACTCTTGAGAAGTCTATACCTTATTTGATACCGGTTCTACCCATTCTTTTAATTCTCCTACTTGCGCTCAACATTTCAATTTAACTCCGAAGAAATTAGACTATGACTTATCTGTTGAAACTTCGTTGGGAGAAACCTTCTTTACATCCACTGTTTATAAGTCTTGTTTGATTCAAATCGGTACCCTCACATTACCCATCGATCTCATCTCTTTGAAAATACTGGTATTTGATGTGATTTTAGGGATTGATTGGTTAACTACTCATCATGCTAAAATTGATTGCTTTCGTAAGGTTGTTAGCTTTCATATTCCTAACCAACCTATTATGCCAATTCAAGCAACCAAACCACTAAAGTTAATCACTGTCATATCAAGCCATAAAGCTATTCGTTTATTGAAAAACTAACGTGAAGCTATCTTAGCTCATGTTACAAATTTAAACAAAAATACGTCTGATTTAAATGATATTTCTATTGTTATTAAATTTCCTGACGTATTCCTTGAAGAACTTCCTGGCCTTCCCCTAGAGCGTGAAATCAAATTTTGTATCGACCTTGAACCCGGTACAAAACCCATTTCCAAAGCCCCATATCGAATGGCTCCTATTGAACTTCAGGAGTTAAAAACCCAACTGCGGGAGTTGTTAGACATCGATTTCATTTATCCTAGTACGTCTCCTTGGGGTGCTCCTGTTCTATTCTTAAGGAAGAAAGATGGAAATATGTGACTTTGTATTGATTATCGGGAGCTGAATCATGTCACCATCAAAAATAGGTACCCGTTACCTCGCATTGATGACCTGTTTGACCAGTTGTAAGGAACTAAATTCTTTTCAAAGATCGATCTTCATTTCAGATATCATCAGTTAAAAATTAAAACTGATGACATTCCAAAGACTACTTTCAGAACTCGGTACGGGCATTACGAATTCCTAGTTATGTCTTTTGGATTGGCTAATGCTCCTACTGCCTTCATGGATATGATGAACCGAGTATTCAAGGAATATTTGGATCATTTTGTGGTTATTTTTATTGATGACATCCTCATTTACTCAAAAATCCGTGAAGATCATGAGCAACACTTGAGACTGATACTTCAAAAGCTTCGTGAAAACAAGCTATATGCCAAATTGAAGAAATTCGAGTTCTGGCTTGAGGAAGTAGCATTCCTATCAAGTAACGGAATATCTGTTGACCCAACGAATATTGAAGCAATACAAAGCTGGGAGCAACCTAAGTCAGTAACCAAAGTACGTAGCTTTCTGGGGCTTAGCTGGTTATTATCGGAGATTCGTGGAAGGATTTTCTCGAATCGCTACTCCATTAACTCAGTTGACTCGAAAAGATACAAAATTTGGTTGGAGCAAGGAATATGAGAAGAGTTTTCAAGAACTCAAAAGGAGACTCATTTCAGCACCTGTCCTGACAATACAATCTGGTTCGGAGGGATTTATCATCTACTGCAATGCTTCAGGCAGAGGGTTAGGATGTGTTCTCATGCAACATGGGAAAGTCATAGCTTATGCCTCACGACAACTCAAAGAATATGAGAAGAATTATCCTACTCATGATCTTGAGTTAGCAGCAGTCGTTTTTGCGCTTAAAATCTGGAGGCATTACCTGTATGGGGAGAAGGTGGAGATCTATACCGATCATAAAAGCCTCAAATATTTCTTCACCCAAAAGGAACTCAACATGCGACAACGACATTGGCTCAAGCTATTGAAAGATTACGATCATACCATTCAATACCATCCTGGAAAAGTGAATGTGGTAGCTGACACTTTGAGTAGAAGATCATATGCGGGTACGAGATAATGTCAACGCAAAGACCCATTTTGTATGACTTTCAAAAGATGGAGATAAAGTTAAAGACTCCAGAGACACACGTGATGATGTCAAATATACGAGTAAAACCGACTTTAATCGATAAAGTTAAAGTTGCTCAAGCTACGGACCTGGACCTGATGTGTATGAGGAAGAAAATACAAAAAGGTGTTATTTCGGAAGCAAGAATCGATGAAGAATGAATACTTTAAGTCAACTCCAGACTTTGTGTTCCTAACGACCCTGATTTAAAGTATAAAATCATGATGGAGGCACACAACACACCGTTTGCAATCCATCCTGGAAGTACCAAAATGTATTATGATCTTTGAAATACATTTTGGTGGAGCAATATGAAAAGAGAGATCGCGTAGTTTATCTCAAGGTGTTTAACTTGTCAACGAGTCAAGGCAGAGCATTAAGTACCAAAAGGACCATTGCAATCACTTTAAATTCCAGAATGGAAGTGGGATCACATTATCATGGATTTCGTTACTGGTCTTCCCAAGGTTTCTAAATGCATAGATGCAATTTGGGTCATTATCGATAGATTAAACAAGTCTGCTCATTTCTTACCTATACGAGAAACTTATTCACTTGAACATCTTGCTCGTATATACATAAATGAGATTGTAAGTTTGCATGGTATGCCAGTATCCATAGTTTCTGATCGAGACCCAAGATTCACTTCACGATTTTGGGTTAGTTTGCAAAAAGCTATGGGCATGGATTTACGATTCAGTTTGTCATATCATCCTCAGATGGACGAGAAGTCGGAGAGGACTATTCAAACTCTTGAAGATCTGATAAAACTCTGTGTCCTAGACTTCAAAGGAAGTTGGGACAAGTTCTTTCCATTAGTAGAATTCTCCTACAACAACATTTATCAAGCAAGTATAGGCATGGCTCCATTCGAGGCGTTGTATGGACACAAGTGTCGTTCTCCAGTATGCTGGGACAAGGTTGGTGAAACAACATTGTTGGGACCGAAATTGGTATGCATGATTACGGAGAAGATTCAAATGATCCGGTAACGTATAAAAACCTCACAAGATCGACAAAAGAGTTATGCTAATCTTCATCGAAGGGACGTGGAATTCAATGTTAGAAATCGTGTGTTGTTACGTGTTGCTCCATGGAAAGGAGTTACAAGATTTGGAAAGAGAGGAAAGCGCAATCCTCAATTCATTAGGCCATTTAAAATCCTCGACTGAGTAGGAACTGTGGCATATAGACTCGCCATACCGCCTAGTATGTCTCGTGTTCATAACGTTTTTCACATATCTATGTTACGTAAATATGTGGAAGACCTGAACCACATTATTGATTTAGAACCGGGAGAGATAGCAGAAGATTTAACGTATAAGAGGTACCTGTTAAAATCTTGGATAAGAAGGAACATATTCTACGCGCAAAGGTTATACCTCAAGTCAAAGTTTTGTGGAGAAACCACGATGTTGAGGAAATGACCTGGGAGTCAGGATCTGAAATGAAATCAAGGTATCCTCACCTCTTTTACATACCACGTACGTACACCAATTTCAAGGAAAACAATTCATAAGAAGGGGAGGTTGTAAGACCCCAACTTTTATGAATAAAGATTAATTTTCTCTAAATATCATTTTGAGTAATATGGTGTGCATTTGATATAATGTTATAGTTGTGCATAATATTTACAAATTTTGCAAAGTAAGCAAGTTGGCATAAAATATTTGTTTGGTCGAAAAATATTCATTTTATCAGGAAATATTCGTACGACGGCACAATCATTGGTGGACCCAACAACGGAATTACTGTCAGAGTTAGAAAATGATAGAAATATCTTTTTATAAAATTAATGGCGAAAGTTTTACCGTTAACTGTTGAAATACCTGGTGATAAAATTACAGTAATACGCGTGGTTGCATAGTAACACGCGGTATTGTACAGTATCTTTGATTATTGATGCTTACGTGAGAAGTCACTCAGTTTATTTCAATTATTGTCACAGTAATTGCTGCATAGTATCTCACGTTATTGATTCAATTATTGTCATAATATTTTATATTATTAAATCAATAATTGAGACGATAAAGTTATTCATATTATTATTTTCATTATTGACAATGTCTAGAAAGTTCTGTCAAGGAAAGGGGTTTGGTCACCTAATTGCACGCCAATAGAGAGAAATCCTTATCGGAAAGCCCCATCTTTCCTGGGAATAATCTGGTTGTTAATATTGTGAGTTATAAATGATGAATAAATAGTATTAAAAATATGTTTTGTGAAGCCAATTGAATTGAGATAAATAGAGGAGATTTTTATGAAGTATTTGTCGTAAGTTTGGCGTATTAGTTAGACCTCCACTTACTCATTTTTCAAAATCGTCGGTAGGAAGTTATATATATATATATATATATATATATATATAATAATGTGAATGTGTGTGTGTGTGTGTGTGTGTGGGGGGAATTGGTGGGTGGTGGTGGATGAATTGTAATATATATATATATATATATATATATATATAAGTTTTGTTTTATATGTAAAATAGAATATATTATATTTTGTTATGCATAGTACGACATAGTGTTGTATAGTACTGCATAGTGTGTGCAAGACCCCAACTTTTATGAATAAAGATGAATTTTTCTCTAAATATCATTTTTGAATATTAAGGTGTGAATTTGTTATAATTTTATAGTTGTGGATAATATTTAAAATTTTTGCAAAGTAAGCAAGTTGTTATAAAATATTCGATAGGTCAGGGAATATTTGTTTTTTCAGGGAATATTCGTACGACGGCACAATCATTGGTGGACCACACAACGGAATTATTTTCGGAGTTAGAAAACGACAGAAATATCTTTTTTATAAAAATAACGACAAATGTTTTACCTTTAACTGTTGAAATACCCGGTGATAAAAGTACATTAATACGCATGGTTGCATTGTAGCACACGGTATTGATTATTGATGCTTACGTGAGAAGTAACTCAGTTATACTCAATTATTGCTATAGTAATTGTTGCATAATATCTCACGTTATTGATTCAATTATTGTTAAAATATTTTATATTATTAAATCAATAATTGAGACAACAAAGTTATTAATATTATTATTTGCATTATTGACGATGTCTAGAAAGTTCTGTCAAGGAAAGGGGTTTGGTCACCTAATTGCGCGCCAATAAGGAGAAATCCTTATTGATAAGCCCCTCTTTCCTGGGAATGATCTGGTTATTAATATTGTGAGTTATAATATTAATGATGAATATTATTAAAAATTTGTTTTCATAAGCCAAGTTAATTGAGATAAATAGAGGGGTATTTTATAAAGTATTTGTTGTAAATTTGGCTTATTATATGGACCCCCTATTTACTCATTTTTCAAAATTGTTGGTAGAAGTTATCTCAGTTTTATTATATATATATATATATATATATATATTACATTATTTTAATTGTGGGGGGAAGGTGTCATGGGAGGAGTACTTTTATTATTATTATTATTATTATTATTATTATATTATTATTATTATTATTATTATTATTATTATTATTATATAAGTTTTGTTTTTTTATGAAAAATAGAATATATTATATTTTATTGTTTGCATAAGATCGCATAGTGTTCTTTTTGTGGCGCCCCTAAATTAAGTGTAACATCGCCATGGGACATGGTGCTCACGATACAACATACATAATCATCTAACTACATAAACTCCGTAAGGAAATAATAATAATAATAATAATAATAATAATAATATTAATATTAATATTAATAACAATTATTATTATTATTATTATTATTATTATTATTATTATTGCATATCTATTCAAATAAAATCCCAAGTCTTTACAACAAAAATAAACTTAAACTTAAACTTAGTGTTTATCGCTACAATACATAAATAACTCTCATCATTTCATCTTAGACTTCTCCTTGTCCTTGCCCGAGCCCTCAGCAGCGTTCTCAGCCCTAACTAAAAGGTTTAAGCAAGAATGAGCACAAATTGCCCAGCAAGTATATAAAGTATTTTGAAAACATACATCAGGAGTAAAAGCATTTGTATGAATATTTCTCAACAGTTGAAATAATTATCAAGAGATAAACAGGAATATCAAGATAAGAGTTCTGGAATTCTCAATAGCATACTAAGGGGTGTTAGATACCCTGAACATTACTTTATTTCATCGAAAACCATCAGACGGTTTAATAATTAAATAGATTATAAACAGTCTCTACAAGTACTCCATGTGATCAGCCTATCGTACCCTACATTGTGCACAAGTATAAAATTTAACTGCATAAGCATAAATGGGACTATATGCCTGACATATATTTGCCCGATTATTCGGGTTGTTCATCTTAGTATTCATGCGGGACCGTACCAAAGAAATTTAGATTGGTAATCATTAAATAGCTTCAAAGGATTTGAATAGTTCAAATGTTATATCATTTATCATCAATAATATCTAGCCAAAACAAAAAAGCCAGAAAGCATACTTGGAAACAGTTCGTTAAAGAAATAGAACTTTAAAGTATAGCAGTTATAATACTAACTGAGTAATCATCAATAATGCTTTCAAAGCAATTGCAGTTATATAACTTTACGACAAAAGAACTTGTACGAAAAAGTAAATAGCACAAGTCCGATACTAACCCTCATTGCAATAACAATGAGTAAGGATTGAATAATTGCTCAATAGAAACATAGGGTTAGGAAACTTGCCTGATACGTCTTCTACAATTAATGCTATCTACTAGCCCTTCACGTAACCTACTCAATGTGTCACGTTAAGCAATTAAGTTCTCAAACACCACTTCGAAGTGTAATGGTTTCATTTTATTTTAATAAGATTATTTAACTCACACGTATCCAAATACAATTCAATTACATAAAATGTTGCTTCATATAGGCCAAGTGGTTCAATAAAAGAATCTGGGAAAAATAAATTTCTGACATTTTTCGATCTTACCCTACTCGATTCGACTTGGATCCCAATCTTGTCGACCAACCCGGACCGTGTAGCGAAGACTGAGTCCAAGCCTTATGAAGCGTGCGATTCTTGCCGCTCATCAAGCCAAAAAAATTTTCCCGCTTGAGCAATTTAACTTTCCGATTTAATTTCTACCAAACTACAGTGCATCTGACCATAAATTTGGACACAATAAACTTCATATAACGTAGTATTTTATAAAAATATAACATACATCAAACTAGCATGTTAAGACCACAAACAACTGCATAGATAAGCGTGTATGGACTGCTTTAGGACTTAGAAAAATCTCTGGAAATCTCAGAATCTACAGATTTTTCCCTATGAACATGCTTGCTACCGAATTTTATATCTTGCTCAATTTAACTTTGTTTCTTATGAAATTTGGTCAGGTTATACATCATACTACAAAGTATTTTACAAAATTATTACCTACCATAATTGGGTCACAGAAACCATGATTCCAAGGCTCCAAAAAACCCAAAAAAGTCACAGATTTCAAGTTTAACCAACTTTGACAAAATTCATGATTTCGATTCTAGCATGCAAGGAATTAGTTCCTACTGTCCAGATCATATATACTCATATAAATACACATGTTACAACAATCGAACTCACTAAATTCCATGATTTGATCAAATTAGCATCTTTGAGTCATATTATCAAATAATTGGCATGCATGACATAATTCCTTGAATCTCTACGATATAGAGGCATGGTTAAACCAGAACTTTTGTTCTTAACATCCACTTATCATCAACTAGCAGTAGCATGGCATCACAAGTCCAAAACAAATCGTTTGCAAAAGTCTCATATGCATATTCTCTCATTTTTACTTAAGAACATGGAAAAGAGAGTTCATGGCTTACCTCTTTGATGAATTCTATTTGCTCGAATTCCTCCAATGATTCTCCTTACTTGATTAATCTATGAAAACTCTAGAATCCGCCACCCTCTCAAGCTCTTTCCTCTCTCACTCTCAACTTCACTCACGGTAGGATTTTTACAAAGAGAAAGAAGAGACTTGGATAGGAAATATATGTAGAACATGATAACAATTGATTTTTTTCAGCCCTTCCATCTCCAACATCAGTTATACAATAAGTGTATTGCATCAAATCCATTTAGTATGTGGTGGGGGTTAGAGAAAGGAAGAGTCTTGGATTGTAAAGGGTTGTAACTCCCTCCCCCCTCATTACCTTATAATACTAATACTACCTCTCTTGTCCCAATTTAGTTGTCACGTGGAACCCCACAGCTGCTGCACTCCTTTATTAAAATATTAATATAATCAATTTAATCATTTACTAAACTATTTTAACCATTTTGCCCTCCATAGCCAAATGTTTGTATACTAATATCGATTCCTACTAAATCGACGTTCCGGACGTCATAGGACTATCCGTTTTGTCAAATTGGCCTCCAAAATTCGTGGTTGACTTTGACCACAAAGTCAACCGCGACACATTTTGTGGTTGCAGTCTATCTTGACTAATTTTGACGTTCTGGACTCAAATACACAGTCCATGTCTCTAAATTCCACTCAGAAATCAATCTCATGTTTTAATCCCCTCCCACGCAATTAATCAATTTAATTACATAATTAACTCAAATAATTAAATTAATCTAAACCAACTATTTACACATACCTTATCACATAACTTAAAATTACACATGTATGTATAACACATATACGTCTAATAATAGAAATCACACAAGAGTTTCACATAATTCATTTATTGATAATTAGTAAATTACATAATAATCTCGGATATTACATTCACCCTTCTTTAAAAGGATTCCGTCCCTGGAATCATTACTAGTTAAACAAAAAGACTAGGGTAATATTTCATCATTTTTTCCTTGAGTTCCCACGTAACCTCATCAGCGTTGAAATTCCTCCATACTACCTTAACCGAAGGTATTATCTTATTTCGTAACACTTGTTCTTTTCTATCAATTATCTGTATAGGAACCTCTTCATAGGTTAAGTCCTTTTCAAACTGGATGGGTTCATACTCTATGACATGCTTGTAGTCTTACTTATAGGGTCATAAAACCAATACGTGGAACACAATGTGTACATGCTCTAACTCCGGAGGTAAAGTTATTTCATAAGCTACCTCACCGACTCCTCTTAACACTTCAAAGGGTCCTATGAATCTGGGACTAAGTTTTCCCTTCTTCCCAAACCTCATTTTCCCTTTCCAAGGTGAAACCTTTAGAAACACATAGGTACCGACGTCAAAGTCTCGTTGTTGCCGATGTTGATCAGCGTATTTCTTCTGTCGATCCTGGGCCGTCACTGTAAGACACCAACTTTTATAAATAAAGATGAATTTTCTATAAATATCATTTTTGAATATTATGGAGTAAATTTGATATAATGTTATAGTTGTGGGTAATATTTATAAATTTTGCAAAGTACATGAGTTGTTATATAATATTCGATTGGTGGGGAATATTCGTTTTAACGGGGAATATTAAATAACGGCAAGACAATCATTGGTGGATCCCACAACAGAATTATTGTCGGATTGAGAAAACGACAAAAATATTTTTATTGAAAATAACGGCGGAAGTTTTACCATTAATACTGTTGAACTACTCGGTAGTAAAAGTACAGTAATACGCGTGGTGTCATAATAGCACATGGTATTGATGCTTATGTGATAAGTCACTCAGTTTTATTTTATTGGTATTATTAATGTAATAAAACAGAAAAGTTTTTATATAAAAAATGTAATACTTTTATAAAGTTATTCGTTTTATTAGGCTAATAGTAAAATCTTTTTATATAAAATGTAATACTTTGATAAAGTTATACATTTTATTAGACAATAATTAGAATATATTATATTTTATTATGCATAGTGTTTGTAAGTGTCAGATAGTGTTTTGCATAGTAAAATCTTTTATAAAGTTATTCGTTTTATTAGATTATAAATAGAATATATTATATTTTATTTAAAAGATTTTTCTTTAAATATGGACCGTCAGATTAAAGTAAATCAATCTGGAGATAGTTCATGAGTTAGTTCTTATGCACGATCCATTTTTCTATAAATAGAAGCTCATTCCTTCATTATTTTCTTATTTAATTCTTTGAAACTCTAGAGAGATAAACTATAGAGAGAAAGAAGAAAGTATTCGCTACTTCAAGTACTTATATATCCGGTAAGATTTCTTCTTAAGGTAGGGAATATTATGTGTTGTACTCGTAAGGGGTGTTATTCTTTTGTATTCATGAAGAGAACTTATATTATTCCATTCTTTATTATTCTCGTTGAAATAACTCAGATATAATGGGCTACCCTATCTTTGGGTGACATTCTTCTATTATTCCGTCTTTATTATTCTATCGGAATATCCACATGCATGCGCTTTTCTGTTGGACTCGATTTCGTCTTTATTATTACATTGGAATATCACGTTTATATGCGTTTTCTGGGGACTGGTTAAAATCTTTATTATTATTACATTGGAATATCCTATACATGCGTTTTATGCTTGGGACTGATTAAATCCTTATTAGTATTCTATTGGAATAACATGTCTATGCGAAGTACCGCATGCATGGTAATTTTTGTTGTTATTTTATTCTTTATTATTCTGTTGGAACATCCAGCCGGTCTTAATTTAATTTTTGACTTTGGTTCCGTTATTTAGTATTCTGTTGGAATAACCTGTCTATGTGAAGTACCGTATGCATGGTGATTTCTTTTGTTATTCCATTCTTTATTATACCCAGTTGGTTAAAACTTTGACTTCTATACTCCATGAAATTAGTGGAATATCCTTGATATTTGCGCTTCATCCAGTATCTTTTCATGGAAATATTCTTACGAGCATTCTTGAATTTTACTCTACAAAGCAAAAAAGATCATGTTGACAATTTGGACATTATTAGTTCTGGATAAATTAATTCTTGAACTTGTTTTATTGAATTCTTATATCATTGTCAACATCCTCATGTTTATATTTTTTTTGAAAGCCATCTGTGGCCTGTAGTGCATAGATGGACTTGGTATGATTATGAGCAGGGATTATTCGGCGTAATCATGACCGTAATATTACAAATGATGTGGTAAAAGTTCTCATTGGCCCGTAATGCATTGATGGACAGTTGTTGGCATGATCATGACCATTAATCAATACATAAATATTCTTGGCCCGTAGTGCATTAATAATTGTGGTCGTGATACTAAAGAATATCATTGGCCGTAGTGCAGGGGTGATTCAATGATGTGGATTATTTATTAAGCTGAGTCCCAGCGATAAAAGTCATGAAACCCTTTTAAATCATAGAAGATAGTAGATTTTATTCTCTACTTGACTCTTCTAATGGATTGCTTGTTCCGTTGCAGTTAAACTTGATGTTTGTTATATTTTATCGTTTTTAACTTTGTTGAAGGCTAATGATAATTTATTCGCATTATCTTAGTCATAATATTTCTTCTTTGGGCTAGTTGAGCTCACCCTTTCTTTCACGGTTCTCTTCAGGAAATGAGAAATATACTTGGGATGAGTCGGGGAACGGAGTGATGGACCGGATGATAGTATTAGTAGTCCTCACTATTCTATTAAATAGTGTGACAATAAATGTAATGAGGACTTATTCGAGAGTGGATATTGTCTAGAAGACTGTATTTGTATTAAAACTCATGACTCTCTTGTTGTATATTAAAGATTATATTTGTATTCTGTACCATGTATTTGGCGACTCGAGAATAGGTGATGTATACCTATTTTGGGGGCGTCGTCATGATTAATATCAAAGCTTAGGGATATGATCCCTGGCTAAGATGTGAGACTAGAACTTGGAGGGGAGAGACGGGGAATTCCTTCACTAGTATGACCTACTTAAATTTATTTTGTATTTAAATTGATTGGTCAGAGTTTAGAGATAATATGTTACATGTCAACTAACCCTTGTTTTGTGGCAGTATCTGAAAATGACATCCGAGAATGTTGAGAATAGCAATGGAGCACAGGAGACCGTTGAGTCTCCACATATCAATAATCAGGAGAATGTGTATCAGGAAGGCGATAATCCTCATGCAAACAACAACACTGACCAAATGATGAATGATGGATTGCTCAGAGGCTTTATGCAATTTATGCAACATCAGGCGAGAGCGGCTCCTGTCCAAAATGTAGGTGGAAACACTGGAAACTATCGGACGGTCACCGCTAAACAGTTCAAGGAGCTGGGACCACCGGAGTTTATTGGAGAGCCAAAACCACTTAAGGTGGAAGCATGGATAAAGCAGATCACCAAGATATTTGATGTCTTGGGATGCTCCAAGGAGCAAAAGGTTCCCTTCGCCACCTTCATGTTGCGTGAAGAGGCAGATTACTGGTGGGAATCTGTAAAACGTACCCAGCCTAACGCACTCAAGATGTCTTGGGAGAAGTTCAAGAGCTATTCAACGACAAGTACTTTCCCGAGAGTATTCGTCACATGAAAGAGGTGGAGTTTATCAAGTTGGAACAAAACAATATGACCGTGTCGCAATACGAGGCTAAATTTGCGGAATTATCCCGGTTTGCATCCCATTTGGTCGATAATGAGGAGCGAATGATGCGAATGTTTTTAAGAGGTTTAAAATCGGAGATACGTCAATATCTTATTTCTCATAAACTGTGTTTGTACTCAGATGTTGTAAATAGGGCTCAGTTATTGGAGCGCGGTAACGAGTCAACGCAACCAAGAGAAAGCAGTCGGTAGCATAAAAATACCAGTGGTATCAATCATCGAAGCGGTGACAACAAACGTGGAGGGAATCAACATGCCAGAAAATGGTAACCACTTCTGTGGTAATCATGGCCAAGACAGT
The DNA here is from genome assembly GCA_020205615.1 of Panax quinquefolius. NCBI lineage: Eukaryota > Viridiplantae > Streptophyta > Magnoliopsida > Apiales > Araliaceae > Panax > Panax quinquefolius. Next base: position 8,955,121 of record CM035174.1, on the reverse strand, counting down.
AAAAATGGACATTTCAAGAAAAGGAGACTCAACAATGATGAAAAAAGACGTCAAAGACCAAAGAACCGTGGTTAAGGAAGGAGAACGACCACCTATCATATGCTTTAAATGCGGAGGGGAGGGACATATCAGTCCAAACTGCGCGATGCCATCCAAAGCGTGTTATAATTGTGGAAGAGAAGGTCACCTAGCCCGATTTTGTCGTTCGTCGAAGACAAGTTCAGCTAGGATGGAGGCACCAAAGGTCGTCCCAGAAAAGTCAAAGTCGGTGGTGCAAGGGAGAGCATTTGTCGTGACCTCCTAGAAAACAAGGAACCCGAATGAGGTCATCACAGGTAAGCTTATCATAAACTATAGCGAAGTCTATACCTTATTTGATACCGGTTCTACCCATTCTTTTATTTCTCCTACTTGCGCTTAATGTTTAAATTTGACTCCGAAGAAATTAGACTTTGACTTATCTGTTGAAACTCCGTTGGGAGAAACCTTCATTACATCCACTGTTTATAAGTCTTGTTTGGTTCAAATCGGTACCCTCACATTACCTGTTGATCTTATTTCATTGAAAATACTTGCATTTGATGTGATTCTAGGGATTTATTGGTTAACTACTCATCATGCTAAAATTGATTGTTTTCGTAAGGTTGTTAGCTTTCATATTCCTAATCAACCTATTATGCGAATTCAAGCGACCAAACAATTAAAATCAATCACGGTCATCTCAAGCCATAAAGCTATTCGTTTATTGAAAAATGGATGTCAAGCTTTCTTAGCCCACGTCATAGATCTAAACAAAAATACGTCAATTTTGAATGATATTTCTATTGTTAATGAATTTCCTGACGTATTCCCTGAAGAACTTCCTGGCCTACCCCCAGAGCGTGAAATTGAATTTTGTATCGACCTTGAACCCGGTACAAAACCCATTTCCAAAGCCCCATATCGAATGGCTCCTATTGAACTTCAGGAGTTAAAGACTCAACTGCAGGAATTGTTAGACATTGCCTTTATTCGTCCTAGTACTTCTCCTTGGGGTGCTCCTGTTCTATTCGTGAAGAAGAAAGATGGGGGTATGCGACTTTGTATTAATTATCGGGAGTTAAATCATGTCACCATCAAAAATAGGTACCCATTGCCACGTATTGATGACCTGTTTGACCAGTTGCAAGGAGCCAAAGTCTTTTCAAAGATTGATCTTCGTTCCGGATATCACCAATTGAAGATTAGAACCGATGACATTCCAAAGATGGCTTTCAGAACTCGGTACGGGCATTATGAATTCCTAGTCATATCCTTTGGATTGATTAATGCTCCTGCTGCCTTCATGGATATGATGAACCGAGTATTCAAGGAATATTTGGATCACTTTGTGGTCATCTTTATTGATGACATCCTTATTTATTCCAAAAGCCATGAAGATTATGAGCAACACTTGAGGCTGATACTCCAAAAGCTTCGTGAATACAAGCTTTATGCCAAGTTGAATAAATGCGAGTTCTGGCTTGAGGAAGTAGCATTCCTTGGGCATGTGGTATCAAGTCATGGAATATTTGTTGACCCGGCAAAGATTGAAGCTATTCAAAGCTGGGAGCAACCTAAATCAGTGATCGAAGTACGTAGCTTTCTCGGCTTAGCTGGTTATTATCGAAGATTCGTAGAAGGGTTTTCTCGAATCGCTACTCCACTAAATCAGCTGACTCAGAAAGATATAAAGTTCGGTTGGAGCGAGGAATGTGAGAAGGGTTTTCAAGAACTCAAGAGGAGACTCATTTCAGCACATGTTCTGACAATACCATCTGGTTCGGAGGGATTTGTCATCTACAGTGATGATTCGGGCAAAGGGTTAGGATGTGTTCTCATGCAACATGGGAAAGTCATAGCCTATGCCTCACGACAACTCAAAGAATGTGAGAGGAATTATCCTATTCATGATCTAGAGTTGGCAGCTGTTGTCTTCGCACTAAAGATTTGGAGGCATTACTTGTATGGGGAGAAAGTGGAGATCTTTACATATCATAAAAGCCTTAAATATTTCTTCACTCAAAAGGAACTCAACATGCGACAATGACGTTGGCTTGAACTGTTGAAATATTACAATCATACCATCCAATACCATCCTGGAAAAGCGAACGTGGTAGTTAACGCATTGAGTAGAAGATCATATGCCGGTACGAGTGCAATATTGTCAACGCAAAGGCCCATTTTGTATGACTTTCAAAGGATGAACATAGAGATAAAGAATCCAAGGACCCACGTGATGATGGCGAATATACAAGTAGAACCGACTTTAATTTATAAAATTAAAGCTGCTCAAGTTACAGATCTGGAGCTGATGCGTATGAGGAAGAAAGTGCAAGAAGGTGCGATGCCGGAAGCAAGAATCGATGATGAAGGAATACTTCGAGTCAACTCCAGACTTTGTGTTCCTAATGATCCTGAGTTAAAGTATAAAATCATTATGGAGGCGCACAACACACCGTTTGCAATCCATCCTGGGAGTACCAAAATGTATTGTGATCTTCGTCATACATTTTGGTGGAGCAATATGAAGAGAGAGATAGCGCTGTTTATCTCAAGGTGTCTAACTTGTCAACGAGTCAAGGCGGAGCATCAAGTACCAAAAGGTCTATTGCAACAACTTAAAATTCCAGAATGGAAGTGGGAGCACAATACCATGGATTTCGTTACTGGTCTTCCCAAGGTTTCTCAAGGCATTGATGCAATTTGGGTCATTGTTGGCAGATTGACCAAATCTGCTCATTTCTTACCAATACGAGAAACTTATACACTTGAACGTCTTGCTCGTATGTACATAAACGATATTGTAAGACTGTTGGTATGCCAGTATCCATAGTTTTTGATCGAGACCTAAGATTCACTTCACGATTTTGGGTTAGTTTACAAAAAGCTATGGGCACGAATTTACGATTTAGTTTGGCATATCATCCTCAGACGGACGGACAATCAGAGAGGAATATTCAAACTCTTGAAGATTTATTAAGACTCTGTGTCCTTGACTTCAAGGGAAGTTGGGACAAGTTCTTACCATTGGTGAAGTTTTCTTACAACAACAGTTATCAAGCAAGTATTAGCATGGCTCCATTCGAGGCGTTATATGGAAGAAAGTGTCATTCTCCAGTATGCTGGGATGAGGTGGGTGAAGCAACATTGTTGGGACCGGAGTTGGTACGTATGACTACGGAAAAGATTCAAACAATTCGACAACGTATAAAGACCTCACAAGATCGACAAAAGAGTTATGATGATCTTCATCGAAAGGACGTGGAATTAGATATAGGAGATCATGTGTTGTTACGTGTTGCTCCATGGAAAGGAGTTACGAGATTTGGAAAGAGAGGAAAGCTCAATCCTCGATTCATTGGCACATTTTTAATCCTCGATCGAATAGGAACTACGGTCTATAGACTCACTTTACCGCCAAGTATGTCTCGTGTTCATAACGTTTTTCACATATCCATGTTACGTAAATATGTGGAAGACCCGAACCACATTATTGAGTTAGAACCAGACGAAATAGCGGAAGATTTGACGTATAAAGAGGTTCATGTTCAAATCTTGGATAAGAAGGAACATATTCTACGCTCCAAGGTTATACCTCAAGTCAAAGTTTTGTGGAAAACCCACGATGTTGAGGAAATGACTTGGGAGTTAGAATCTAAAATGAAATCAAGGTATCCTTACCTCCTCGGCATACCAGGTATGTACCCTAATTTCGAGGGTGAAATTTCATAAGAAGGGGAGGTTGTAAGACCCCAACTTTTATAAATAAAGATGAATTTTCTATAAATATCATTTTTGAATATTATGGAGTAAATTTGATATAATCTTATAGTTGTGGGTAATATTTATAAATTTTACAAAGTACGCAAGTTGTTATATAATATTCGATTGGTCGGGGAATATTCATTTTAACAAGGAATATTCATACAATGCAACACAATCATTGGTGGACCCCATAACAAAATTATCATTTCGGATTGAGAGAAAACAAAAAAATATTTTTATGAAAATAACGGTGGAAGTTTTACCATTAATATTGTTGAACTACTTGGTAGTAAAAAAAGTGCGATGTCTGGCGTGGTTGCATAGTAGCACACGGTATTGATGCTTATGTGATAAGTCACTCGGTTTTTATTTTATTGGTATTATTAATGTAATAAAACGAGAAAAGCTTTTATATAAAAATGTAATACTTTTATAAAGTTATTCATTTTATTAGGCTAATAGTAAAATCTTTTTTATATAAAATGTAATACTTTTATGAAGTTATCTATTTTATTAGGCAATAATTAGAATATATTATATTTTATTATGCATAGTGTTTGCATAGTAAAATCTTTTATAAAGTTATTCGTTTTATTAGATTATAAATAGAATATATTATATTTTATTTAAAAGATTTTGCTTTAAATATGGACCGTCAGATTAAAGTAAATCAATTTGGACCGTTCATGAGTTAGTTACTATGCAGTCCATTTTTCTATAAATAGAAGCTCATTCCTTCATTATTTTCTTACGAATTCACTGAAACTCTAGAGAGATAAACTATTGAAAGAAAGAAGAAAGTATTATGCTACTTCACTACTTATATATCCAGTACTCTTCTTCTTAAGGTAGGGAATATTATTTGTTGTACTCGTAAGGGATGTTATTCTTTTGTATTCATGAAGAGAACTTATGCTATTCCATTCTTTATTATTCTATTGGAATAACCTGTATACGCGGGTTACCCTATACTTGGCGACATTCTTCTATTATTCCGTCTTTATTATTATACATTGGAATATCCTATTCATGGGTTTTAAGTTGGGACTGATTCCGTCTTTATTATTACATTGGAATATCTTGTTCGTGCTTTTTACCTTGGGACCGGGTTAAAATCTTTATTATTATTACGTTGGAATATCCTATCTCATGCGTTTGTGCCGGACTGATTCCGCCCTTATTAATATTACATTGGAATAACTTGTCATGCGAAGTACCTCATGCATGGTGATTTCATTGTTATTTCATTCTTTATTATTCATTGGAACATCCCGCTTGCTTGTAATTTTGCTCGACACGGTTCTATTATTTAGTATTCGTTGAATAACTCGTCTCATGCCAAGTACCGCATGCATGGTGATTTCTTTTGTTATTCCATTCTTTATTATACTCAGTTGGTTAAAGTTTTGACTTCTATACTCCATGAAATTAGTGGAATATCCTTGATATTTGCGTTTCATCTAGTATCTTTTCATGGAAATATTCTTCTGAGCATTCTTGAATTTTACTCTACAAAGCAGTATCATGTTGACAATTTGGACCTTATTAGTTCCTGGATAAATTAATTCTTGAACTTATTTTATTGAATTCTTATATCATTGTCATCATCCTCATGTTTATATTTTTTTGAAAGTCATATGTGGCATGTAGTGCATAGATGGACTTGGTATGATTATGATCAGGGATTATTCGGTGTAATCATGACCGTAATGTTACAAAATGATGTGGTAAAAGTCCTCATTGGCCCGTAGTGCATTGATGGACAGTTGTTAGCATAATCATGACCATTAATGAATACACAAATATTCTTGGCCCGTAGTGCATGGATAATTATGGTCGTGATACTAAAGAATATCCTTGGCCGTAGTGCAGGGGTGATTCGATGATGTGGATTATTTATTAAGCTGAGTCCCAACAATAAAAGTCATGAAAAACCTTTTAAATCATAGAAGATAGTAGATTTTATTCTCTACTTGACTCTTCTAATGGATTGCTTGTTCCGTTGCTGTTAAACTTGATGTTTGTTATATTTTATCGGTTTAACTTTGTTGAAGGCTAATGATAATTTATTTCGCATTATCTTAGTCATAATATTTTTCTTCTTGGCTAGTTGAGCTCACCCTTTCTTTCACCATGTTCTCTTCGTGAAATGAGAATATAGATGGGACGAGTCTGGGAAGCGGAGTGATGGACCGGATGATAGTATTAGTAGTCCTCACTATTCTATTAAATAGTGTGACAATAAATGTAATGAGGACTTATTCGAGAGTGGATATTGTCTAGAAGATGTTGTTTGTATTAAAACTCATGACTCTCTTGTTGTATATTAAAGATTGTATTTGTATTCTGTACCATGTATTTGGCGACTCAGAATAGGTGATGTATACCTATTTTGGGGGCATCACAGTCACTAATCTTGCTCGTATCGTTTTGATCACATCTGCAGTTTGTTGCACCAATTCTGGCCCTAGCAATTGACGTTCTCCTACTTCATCCCAACACAATGGCGTTCTGAATTTCCTTCCATATAAAGCTTCATAAAGTGGCATACCGATGCTCGCGTGTTAACTATTGTTATATGCAAATTCTACCAGCGGTAGGTGATCATCCCAGTTTCATTTAAAGTCCATAACATATGCTCTCAGCATGTCTTCTAATGTTTGAATAGTTCTCTCTCTCTGCCCATTTGTTTGAGGATAATACGCGGTTCTCAACCTCCGTTGCGTTCCCATGCGTTCTTGAAAGCTTTTCCCAAAATTTGCTGTGAATCGCGGATCGCGATCTGACACGATTGATACCGGCACACCGTGCCTGGAAACGATCTCTTTGATGTAAAGCTTTTCCAGCTGATCTAAGTTATATCTGATCTTGATCGGCAAGAAATATGCTGACTTGTTCAATCGATCAAAGATCACCTAAACTGCATCGTAACCCTTCTATGTAGTTTGAAGTCCTACCACGAAGTCCATTGTGATATGCTCCCACTTCCATTCCAGAATTTCTAAGGGTTGAAGTAACCCGCTTGGTTTCTAATGTTCTGCCTTAACTCTTTGACATGTTAAACACTTGCTGACGCACTCTGCGACTTCTCTATTTATATTGGGCCACCAATAATGTTGGCGAAGATCTTGGTACATCTTTGTGCTTCCCGGGTGGATTGAGTAGCTTGAACTATGAGCTTCCTGTAAGATCTCTTCCTTTAATTCAGCTCCCGCTGGCACCCAAATTCTCTTCTCAAATCTTAATAGTCCATCACCACCCACACTGAATTTAAGCTCTTCCCCTTCGGAAATTCTTTTCCTCACCTTCTCACATTCTTCATCGCTGCTTTGTGCTTCCTTGATTTTGTCCAATAGAGTCGGATGAACCTCCATTGCGAACAACTTCTCATTTAACTCCCTCGGGATCTTTATCTCAAGTTCCAATCTAGCCATCTCCTTAACTAGCTCCTCTTGAGTTGTTATCATTGACAACTTACCACTGCTCTTTCTACTTAGCGCATCTGCTACCACGTTAGCTTTCCCCGGATGATATAGAATGTCGCAATCGTAATCCTTTATAAGTTCCAACCATCTTCTTTGCCTCATATTCAACTCCTTCTGCGTGAATATATACTTCAGACTTTTATGGTCCGTGTATATTTCACATCTTACACCATATAAATAGTGCCTCCAAATCTTTAGGGCAAATACTAGTGCTACCAATTCCAGGTCATGGGTAGGATATCCCTTTTCGTAATCCTTCAAGTGACGTGATGCATCCGCAATAACTTTACCATGTTACATAAGCACACAGTCAAGTCCTTTGTGTGACACGTCACTAAAAATCATGAAATCACATGTATCTTCAGGTAAAGATAACACCGGTGCTTCACTCAGCCTTTTCGTGAGTTCCTTAAAACTTTCTTCACACTTCTCCGTCCAGAAAAATTTTATCGACTTCTTAATTAGATTCGTCAAAGTACTTGTTATTTTTGAAAAATCTTGGATAAACTGTCTGTAATAGCCTGCCAATCCTAAGAAACTTTTTACTTCAGTCGGAGTCTTCGGTTGTTCCCAATTCTGCATCACTTCCACCTTTGCCGAATCCACGGAGATTCCATTCTTGTCGATCACGTGCCCTAGAAATTGAACTTTCTCCAACCAGAACTCGCAGTTCGAAAATTTTGCGTATAACCTATCCTTCCTCAACGCCTCCAATACCATTCTTAAATGTTCATCATGATCTTCCTGAGTCTTGGAATATATTAGGATATCATCTATAAACACAACTAGAATTTATCTAAGTATTGCTTGAACACCCGGTTCATCATGTCCATAAATGTTGCCGACGCGTTCGTTAACCCAAATGACTTCACCAGGAACTCGTAGTGTCCGTAACAAGTCCTGAATGCTGTCTTAGGTACATCTTCCTTCCTCACCTTCAACTGGTGATATCCCTTCCTCAAGTCGATCTTTGAAAAATATTTCACTCCTCTCACCTGATCGAACAAATCATCTATCCTAGGTAACGGGTACCTGTTCTTGATCGTCACCTTGTTCAGCTTCTGATAGTCTATGCAAAGTCTCATCGACCCATCCTTCTTTTTCACAAATAAAACTGGTGCTCCCCAAGGAGACACACTCGGTTGAATATACTTCTTATCCAATAATTCTTGCAACTATACCATCAGCTACTTCATCTCTGTTGGTGCCATTCTTTATGGGGCTTTCAAAATAGTGGTCGTTCTCGGTACTAAATCTATAACAAATTCAACCTCCCTATCCAGTGGAATACCTGGAAATTCCTCCAGAAATACATCCAAAAATTCGTTCACTACAGGTATATGTCCCATCCCTATCCCTACTTTCTTCGTATCGACGATATAGGCCAAATAACCTACGCATCCCTTTCTTATCAACTTCCTCGCTTGCATCATCGTCAGACAGCTTGAGTGTCTCGGCGACTTACTACCATAGAACACTACCTTAGACTGATTTGAAGTCCTAAGGTTTATACACTTCTTCTGGCAATCTATCATCGCTCCATGGTTAAATAACTAATCCATTCCTAGAATTACATCAAATTCTCCTAATGGAATCGGAATTAAATCCACAGGTAACATAGAGCCCCTGATATCTATAAAATAATTTCTATAAATATAGCTAACGGGAATGACTTCCTTATTAGCAACTTCTATGTTCATAGGATACTAGTGGTGCACAAAAAGCCCGAGGCTGTGGCAGCCTTGATTGACCCGACCTAAGCCCTACTGGTCAAAGCCGAGCCAGTCGCAGTGCCTAGAAAAGGCGTGAAAAGGCCTCCAATTTTTGTAGAATATCCGGCCAAGCCTGGCCCAACCAAAAGCCTGGCCTGGACCGGCCTATGGCCTTAGTCCGGCCTGGTCTAAAATAACAAGACTGGCATGTTAGCCCATGATACCAACTATGTAATTGCTTAAGGGAGGCTGCATATCTTATTTATATTGTCAAAGGTCTAACATAAATTTTATGGGTAGACGATGGGAATAAAAGCCACATGACCAACTGACCAAGGCACAACTTAGCACCTCCTTAACTACTCTCGGCTCAAAGAAATTGGACGTTCGACCGATAAAAGTATACGCTCAGATTATGGAAATTGGGTAGTCATTGGTTCCCAATTTTTCTCAACTTAATCGTACGAAACATTCTCCTATCAAGGAACCCACCCAACTGTAATAACCATTAAGCTCCTAAAGTAAAATCACTCAAAACCACAAAAGCTATACTTGAACCTTGAAAGACCTCATCTCTCCAGATGGTCCACTATAATCAAAAAGGAATATTATCCCACCGCTGCACCGCATATTTAACAAAAACTGATATGTAGTTGATTTAGATTTTAATTCTTTTTTCATGTCCGTCTTGATACATGTTTTTTTTTATATTTACTTCTATGTTTGGGTTCAGTTTTGAAAGTTATTGATTGTACTTGATGTTAACAATGTGTGATGTGTCTGTGGCTTTGACAATCGAAAATTTCTACTGCACACTTTGATAAGTGTATTTGATTAGCAAATCCCCTCACTTGAATGCTTAAGTTAAGGCCATTAATCATGATTCATAAAAGTGGAGGAAGCAAAAGAGGTCAGATCTCTAAGTTTACAAGTTGGAAGGAGTCCCACATCTGATATGAAGTGTTGGAAGTCCAAGTTAACTTACTATTTATATGATATTTATATTTATTTATTTATTTAAACATTTGAAGTCCCACACTGTCCAACTGAGATATCTTATCCTCTTTTTGTCTTATAAATAAGGGAGAGATCAAGTAAGAAATTTTGTGGTAAAACTTGGAAGTCAAATTGAAAGACCAAGACTGCAACTGCCTTGGACCTGGCCTGGGCCTGGCCCGGCTCGGCCAACAGGCTTGCGCAGACCACAAATTTGGCTTAATTATCTGGCCTGGCCTGGCCTTTTTTTATTTGAGCCTGGGCCCGGCCTGACCTGGTCAATGGTCAAAACCTGGTAGGCCTTGATCAGGCCAGGCAGCCTATTTGTGCAACTCTATAGGATACTCTAATTCTTCCTGGGGTAAGTTTAATCATTGGGAGAATTCATGCGATACGAAGGAACAACTAGCACCCGAATCAAATAATACGTAAGCAGATATATCATTGATCAGAATGATACCTGAAACCACATCCTTAGGTGCGACCGCATTCTGAACTGTCATGTTGAAAGTCCTTGCTGTTGGTCGATTCTGAGTTAGTGGTCCAGTAATTATGAGATTTCCACCGCTTGGTCCCCTTCCTCCATTCCCTCCTACTGAGTTCTTCTTTGGGCAATTCCTTGCCTGATGATCCAGTGCTCCACAGTTGAAACATCCATTTCTCTTTGGTGCAGAGCAATTGGGGGAAATGTGGCCCTCTTATCCGCAATTAAAACAGACATTCTTCCCATTTAGATATGCACCCGAGTGATTCCTTCCACACTCCTTGTATGTCTCAGTCCTCTTCTATGTTTCCCCTGGTTTGACCCCAGGGTTTCCCAAATTAAAATTGTTGTTGATGCTGTTATTGTTGTTGTTGTTGTTCCACTTCCTTTTATTTGCACCACTGTCGATGCTACCTTCCCCACGATTCCCTCCTTCATTCTTCTTCTTCTTATCCTTGTTAAATTTCATCAGGGCTTTGCTTCTGCCCTCAGCGATTATAGCTTTCTATAGGAGAGTCGCGAAGTTGTTCGTTTGCAACACCGAAAGTCTACTGTATAACCATAGTTTGAGGCCCCTGCTCAAACCTCCTTATTTTCCTCTCCTCAGTGTCGACCTGATGAGGGGTGAACCTCGCCATCTCGTTAAACTTCGCGTCGTATTGAGGTAACTTCATGTCGTCTTGCTTTAGCTCCAGGAATCGCATCTCCATGCGACTCTTCATACTCACAGGAAAGTAGTTTTCGAAGAAAATCTTCTTAAACCCCTCCCACGGTATCACACCATCTCCAGCCCTGGTCTAGTTTGCTTCCCACCAGAAGTTAGCTTCGCACTTCAGCATATATGTGGCGAAGATTATCTTCTGTTCATCTCCGACTCGAGCAATAGCAAACGCCTTTTCCATTTCTTTGATCTATGTTTGGGCTTCGATGGGTTCGGTGGTTCCTTTGAACTCAGGGGGTCCCGCGCTCTTGAAGTCTTTAAAGTGTGTTACTTGGGCCGTTGGAGGGTTATTGGTATTCCGATTTTGATTCTAAAGTGCCTCCACTAACATGTCTACGAATTGTTGCATGGGGTTCAGTGGATCCCCAGCATTAACGCCTGACCCCTTTGGTGTTTGACGAAGTCTTCCTCTAGCCATCTTTCTGTTTAAATAAACTTAATGTTATCATCTTTTAACTTTCTCTACAGCATTTATAATTTATATAAAACTTAATCATCACATCACATATTTAAATAAAAGCATATTTATTTACAAACCATAATAACAAAGTATCTCATCATCTTATGGCATTAAGCCATTTACATCACTTTAACCCAAAATACTTGGTAAAAACCGAAACCAAGTTTTATTTCATAGCTAAGCGTTCTAAACGCTAATAGTAAAAGTTCATCACGAATAAACTAAAGATCCCGCCTAATGGCATCTTCATGCTCTTTATCCGCTATCTCCAGCACCAGCCCACGGCTTATGGCATGTCTAGACCGGCACTCCTCACAAGGAAAGTGAAACAGCCTATGCTGGAACCTCCCATGTGCTAACTTAAATGCGTACTTCATCCTGTCCATATTAAACTTCTTATCTCTTACTTCACCTTCTAACTTGCCTGTTAGCTTCTCGACCCGAGCACGGCCTCTCCTCTCATCTCCCCAGAATGTAGTAATAATCTGCTTAACAGTTTGGAGACTCTGTATCCTCGACTATAACTCATTAATGGTATGTCCCAAGGGGGTCCTAATAGCTTCTTTCTAGTCCTCCAGCCTATCCGTCTTCTGGTCTGATGCCCGCAGCTTCTCAGCCAGATCCCCGTTCCTAATTACCAGGTGATGCACCAATGCCTCAAGTAATGTTGCAGCCTGCTGCTCCCCCTGATACAGCTCCTCTGTCGTCCAACTCTTTAATCCTATCCATCAACTCATCCAACATAGTATCCTCAGGTGCTTCCTCGGAGTCCTCCTCGGGCTCCTATTCCTCTTCAGGATACTCCTCTGGGTCTGAGTTAGTTGTTGCCTCAGCTATAGGCTCAGGTACAGTTGTCACCAACTTCTCACTCAACATGTGGATATCTCTAACCTCCTCTTCTCCTGACATCCTTCAATCAAGACATAATAACTCGGTTAGTAGTTTAAAATAGATGTGTTTTGTTTTTAGAAAAAATAGATTTGACACAACTCCTAGAACTCTAGGTGAATTCATCTCCTTATTTCCTCCACTAACTTCCCTAAGGTTATAGTCTAAGGTTCCCCACCTAAGGTATATAACCTACAACTCTGATACCAACCTGTGACGCCCCCAAATCCGTGTAACATTGCTTACAGGACATGGTGCTCACGATACAACATACATAATAATTTAACTACATAAACTTCAGAAATAATAATAATAATAATAATAATAATAATAATAATAACTATTGCATATCTATTCAAATAAAATCCCAAGTCTTTACAACAAAAATAAACTGAAACTTAAATTTAGCATTTATCGCTACAATACATCATATGCGGAAATATAACTTATTACATAAATAACTCTCATCATTTCATCTTAGACTTCCCCTTGTCCTTGCCCGAGCCCTCAAAGCACGTTTCAAATTTCTAATCGAAAGGTTTAAGCAAGAATGAGCACAAATTTCCCAGCAAGTATATAAAGTATTTTGAAAACATACATCAGGAGTAAAAGCATTTGTATGAATATTTCTCAACAGTTGAAATAATTATCAAGAGATAAACAGGAATATCAAGATAAGAGTTCAGGAATTCTCAATAGCATACTAAGGGGTGTTAGATACCCTGAAAATTAATTTGTTTCATCGAAAACCATCCGACGGTTTAACAATCAAACAGATTATAAACAGTCTCTACAAGTACTCCAGGTGATCAGCCTATCGTACCCTACATTGTGCACAAGTATAAAATTTAACTGCATAAGCATAAATGGGACTATATGCCCGACATCTATTTGCACGATTATTCAGGTTGTTCATCTTAGTATTCATGCGGGACCGCACTAAAGCAATTTGGATTGGTAATCATTAAATAGCTTCAAAGGATTTGAATTGTTCAAATGTTATATCATTTATCATCAATAATATCTAGCCGAAACAAAAAGCCAGAAAGCATACTTGGAAACAGTTCGTTAAAGAAGTAGAACTTTAAAGTATAGCAGTTGTAATACTAACTGAGTAATCATCAATAATGATTTCAAAGAAATTGCAGTTATATAACTTTACGACAAAAGAACTTGTACGAAAAAGTAAATAGCACAAGTTTGATACTAACCCTCACTGCAATACCAATGAGTAAGGATTGAATAATTTCTCAATAAAAACTTAGGGTTAAGAAACTTGCCTGATACGTCTTTTACAATTAACGCTATCTACTAGCCCTTCACGTAACCTATTCACATGTGTCACGTTAAGCAATGAAGTTCTCGAACACCACTTCGAAGTGTAATGGTTTCCTTTTATTTTAATAAGATTATTAAACTCACACGTATCCAAATAAAATTCAATTACATAAAATGTTGCTTCGTATAGGCCAAGTGGTTCAATAAAAGAATCTGGGAAAAAAAAAATTACGACATTTTTCGACCGGGCCGGACCTAAGACACAACAAGACAAAGTCAAAGCCTTATGAGAGTAAGCAATTACACGCTTTCATCAAACCCAGAATTATTTTCCCGCTTTGAGTAGCCCACTTTCCGATTTAATTCTTACCAAACTACAGTGCATCTAACCATGAAATTTGGACACAATAAACTTCATATAGCGTAGTATTTTACAAAAATGTAACATACATCAAACTAGCTTGTTAAGACCACAAACCAATTGCATAGATAAGCGTGCATGGACTGCTTTAGGACTTGGAAAAATTTCTTGAAATCTCAAAATCTGCAGATTTTTCCTTATGAATATGTTTGCTATCGAATTTCATATCTTGCTCAATTTAACTCTGTTTCTTATGAAATTTGGTCAGGTTATACATCATACTACACAGTATTTTACAAAATTATTACCTACCAAAATTGGGTCACAGAAACCATGATTCCAAGGCTCCGAAAAACCCAAAATCTCACAGATTTCAAGTTTAACCAACATTGACAAAATTCATGATTTCGATTCTAGCATGCAAGGAATTAGTTAGTACTGTCCAGATCATATTTACTCATATAAATACACATGTTACAACAATCGAACTCACTAAATTCCATGATTTGATCAAATTAGCATCTTTGAGTCATATTATCAAATAATTGGCATGCATGACATAATTCCTTGAATATCTACTATATAGAGGCAAGATTAAACCAGAACTTTTGTTCTTAACATCCACTTATCATCAACTAGTAGTAGTATGGCATCACCAGTCCAAAACAAATCGTTTGCAAAAGTCTCATATGCATATTCTCTCATTTTTACTTAAGAACATGGAAAAAAGAGTTCATGGCTTACCTCTTTGATGAATTCTACTTGTTCAAACTCCTCCATTGATTCTCCTTATTTGATTAGTCTCTGAAAACTCCAGAATCCGCCACCCTCTCAAGCTCTTTATTCTCTCACTCTTAACTTCACTCGCGGTAGGATTTTTACAAAGAGGAAGAAGAAGCTTGGATAGGAAGTATATTAGAACATGATAACCATTGATTTTTTTCAGCCCTTCCATCTCCAACATCAGTTATACAATAAGTATATTACATCAAATCCATTTAGTATGGGGTGGGGGTTAGAGAAAGGAAAAGTCTTGGATTGTAAAGGGTTGTAACTCCCTCCCCCTCATTACCTTATAATACTAATACTCCCTCTCTTGTCCCAATTTGGTTGTCATGTGTGCCCCCACAGCTACTCCACTCCTTTATTGAAATATTAATATAATCAATTTAATCATTTAATAAACTATTTTGACCATTCTGCCCTCTGTAGCCAAGCGTTTTGATACTAATATCGATTCCTACTAAATCGACGTTCTGGAAGTCATGGAACTATCCGTTTCGTCAAATTGGCCTCCAAAATTCGTGGTTGACTTTTTACCTAAAAATATCAACCGGTTGACTTTGACCAATAAGTCAACTGCGACACATTTTGTGGTTACAGTCTATCTTGACTAATTTCGACGTTCTGGACTCAAATACGCTATCCATGTCTCTAAATTCCACTCCGAAATCAATCTCATCTTTTAATCCCTTCCCACGTAATTAATCAATTTAATTACATAATTAACTCAAATAGTTAAATTAATCTAAACCAACTATTTACACATACCTCATCACATAACTTAAAATTAAACATGTATGTATAACACATATACATCTAATAATAGAAATCACACAAGAGTTTCACATAATTCATTTATTGATAATTAGTAAATTACATAATAATCTCGGATATTACAGTTGCATTGTACTTCATAGTATTGCATAGTACTACATAGTAAAATCAAAAAAAAAAATCTTTAGATTGTAGCGCCTGTGAATTCATTATTGTTCATCCGTGATTTTATTTTTTAAATAATATCCTTCCATTCTCCTATAAGTAGGATGCTTAGTTTAGAATTAAAAATCACACCAGAATTAGAGAATTCTTCTTCTATAATATTGAGTGTATTTCTTTAGAGTTCAAGGAAGCTTTGAGCATAGAAAATAGTATAAGTTTTCTTTAAGAATATCCCCGCCCTACCAGTCAGAAGTACTCTCCTTTTAAGGTAAGGGATATTATTTTTGTTTAATATTCGTATGGAATAATATTTTCTTCCATACTCTATAGTATGTAAGTAAAATTATTTCTTTTCGTATTCCGAATTCTACACTCATTTTGTTAAATTATTTCTTCTATACTCCTTAAAATTAGTAGAATATCCTTGAAATTTGCGATTCATCTAGTTTTCACGGAAATATTATTCTGAATATTTTTGATAATTTTTAATCTTTTCATGTTGGGGTACTATTCACGGGGTACTATTCCTGAAGTACTATTCATAGGATACTATTCACTCGAATACTATTCACCTGGGGTACTATTCATGACAAAAATTAATTTCTTTTCTATCCAAATTATTTTTGATACAATATTATTCTTGAATTTTACTCCACAAAGCAATATCATGTTGATAATTTGGACATTATTGAATTTTGGATAAATTGAATTATAAATCTTTAAAATTTATCATTTGCGACATTTAATTGAACTCTTATATCATTGTCATCATCCTCGTGCTTATATTGTGATGAAAGTCATCTTTGGCCCGTAGTTCATAGATGGACTGTTGATTGGTATGATTATAACCAGTGATTATTCGGTATAATCATGACCCGTAATGTTACAAATGATGTGGTAAAAGTCCTCATTGGCCCATAGTACATTGATGGATAGTTGTTGGCATGATCATGACCATTGATGATAATAATGAATATCCTTTGCCCGTAGTGCATGGATAATTCAATGATGTGGATTATTTATTGAGCTGAGTCTCAGCGATAAAATTGATGATAAACTTTTAAATCATAAAAGATAGTAGGTATCATGCTCTACTTGACTCTTCTAATGGATTGTTTGTTCCATTGCAGTTAAACTTGTTTATTATATTCTATCAGTTTAACACAGTTGAAGGCTAACGATAATTTATTCTGCATTATCTTAGTCATAATATTTCTTATTGGGCTAGTTGAGCTCACCCTTTTGTTTTCATTGTTCTCTTCATGAAATGAGAACGTAGCCGAGACTAGTCGGGGAATAGAGTGACGGTCCGAGATGGTGGCTATAATAGTCTTCACTATTTTTTAAAATAGTGTGATAATAATTGTAATGAGGACTCCATTTGAGTTTGGATATTGTCTAAAAGACAATATTCGTGTTAAAACTCTCAGCTTATGTTACACGGTAGTTGTATAATTAAGTTTGTATTTGTATTATGTACCATGTATTTGGCGCCTTAGAATGGGTGATGTATACCTATTTTGGGGGCGTCACAGTTGGTATCAAAGCTTAGAAATATGATCTCTGGTTGAGATGTGAGACTAGAACTAAGAGGGAGAGACGGGTAAATCCTTCGCTAGTATGGCCTACCTAAGCTTATTTTTTATTTAATTGGTCGGTCAGAATATAGGGATAATATGTGGCATTTCAATTAACCCTTGTTTTGTGGTAGTGTTTGAAAAAGTCATTTGAAAATATTGAGAAAAGCAATGGAGCACATGAGACCGTTAAGTCACCACAGATCAATAACCAGGATAATGTGCATCAGAAAGGCAACAATCCTCATGTAAACAACAACACCGACCAAATGATGAATGATGGGGTGTTTAGTAGCTTTCTACAATTCATGCAACATCAAGTGAGAGAGACTCCTGTTCAAAATGCAGGTGGAAACACTGGCAACTCTCGGACGGTCACCGCTAAGTAATTCAAGAAGCTGGGACCACCGGAGTTTTTGGGAAAGCCAGAACCACTTAAGGCATAAACGTGGATAAAGTAGATCACCATGATATTTGATGTCTTGGGATGCTCCGAGGAGCAAAAGGTTCCCTTTGTCACATTCATGTTGCGAGGAGAGGCAGATTATTGGTGGAAATCTGTAAAGTGTACTTAACCTGCCGCACTGAAGATGTCTTGGGAGAAGTTCCAAGAACTGTTCAACGACAAGTACTTTCCCGAAAGTATTCGTCACATGAAGGAGGTGGAATTTATCAAGCTGGAACAAAACAATATGACCGTATTATAATACGAGGCTAAGTTTGCCGAGTTATCCTGGTTTGCATCCCATTTGGTAGATAATGAGGAGCGTGTGAAGCAGATGTTTCTAAGACGTTAGAAACCAGAAATATGTCAATACCACATTTCTCACAAACTTTGTTTGTATTCAGATATTGTGAATAGGGCTCAGTTATTGGACCGCAATAATGAGTCAACCCATCCAAGAGATAGCAGCCGACAAAACGATAATACCAGTGGTAACAGTCATTGAAGCGGTGACAACATGCCAGAAATGGTAATCACTTCGGTGGTAATCATGGCCAACACAATAGAAGTGGAAATTTCAAGAAGAGGAGATTCAATAATGATGGAAAGACATCAGCACCAGCACCCGTTTTCAAGGAAGGAGAATGACCACCGGTCGTATGCTACTAATGCAGAGGGGAGGGACACATCAATCTAAACTGTATGCAGCAGTCCAAAGCATGTTATAATTGCGGAAGAGAAGGTCACCTAGCCCAATTTTTTCGTGCAGTGAAGTCAAGCCCAGCTGGGATGGAGACTGTAATATCCAGTAAAATAATAAATAAATAAATAACATTTAAATGCATATTTTAATTTTTTTTAATTGGACTTCGTCTTTTTGTTTGGGTCAACTAATTATTTAATTTTTGTGGGCTAATGTATTAATAAGTGTTGGGTAAATTAAATAGGTAAAATTAGGCTTTAAACTAAGTAGGTCTAATTTTTAATTGTGTAATTTTAAAATCCTTTTAAAATTTGGAGAGTTAATAAATATATTAATTAATAAAATCTATTTTTAAGTGAATAAATAACTAAACCTAATTTAACTCCAATACTCTTTATACGAATTGTGGAGAAGAAACGGCGCAAGAGGCGAAACTGTGAAGACATATAAGTATCTATGATTTCATAGTGAAAACATGTGGAATTTTTTTATTTTTTCGTTTCAGTTGATCTTGTCTTGGAATGGAGGACATTGGACTATATTATATATATATATATATATATATATATATATATTGAATCTGCTAAAAAAAAGTTATAAAGCATTGATTCATATAATATATATATATGATTGATTTGTCAATATAAAAGATTATATATATAGTTGATTTCAGGCTTGCAGGTAATCTGCAGGCGGCAATTTCGTGATTATTTTATAAATTTTTTTATATAGATTTCAATAATTATTTGGCCATAAAATTTATAAACGGAATTAGTGAATCAAATTAAAAGTTATGTATATTAATTTAAACTCGTTAATCTTGTTGATAAAATTATAAAATTCACTTGATAATAAATTTAACAGTATTATGTTGTTAATGAGTAAATTTGTAATAAAATCTTATTAAATTATTTAGATTGAACGGAGAGAGTCTAAACGAGTTTTTGGAATATACTTTAGGTATTACATTGCTTAATCCAGGTACGGATTCCGTACTCTTTCAGCGAGACTCTTTTATTTTTGATTTGTTCATTTCGTTATTCGTTTCAAAATTTAGTATTGTCTCTCATAATTATTCCTTATCAATTCATTATGATAGTTTCGTTTGGCATTCATAGTTGGAACTCATATTTGTACTCTTTAGACTAGTACAACATGTCTAAATTTATTTTGATATTTATAGTAATGTGCATGTTAGAATTTTTGGGGACTTTGAGTTGATGATTCATTTCTGTTTAGCATTTACATATTAGAACCCTTTTTTGTTGATATTCTGTCGCATGTGTTGTGACATGGTATCCTTGTTAGAATATACCGTAGGGTATACCTGAGCTATAACCACCTGTGGGGGTACCACAGGCATGTCCTCTTAGCACCGAGGCATGACACCTTCCGTGGCGGTGTGATCAGTCCACGACGTCTCCGTTTTGTGCTCTGGTGGGAGTTGGCCATTTGGTGTTTTGTTGTGGGAGGTATATGGGTCGACCCTAGTTTTCTGTTCTGTTCTGTTCTGCGGATTGGTGATGTTTGTGCCAAACACGCCTTCCAATTTTATATGCATTGGATTCGCGGTCCAATGTGTGTGACTTGCATGTGTGGCATTATTTGATTTTCTTATGTGGCATTATTTGACTTTCCTGTGTGGCAAGGTATATTTATGTTTTATTCTGAGCTCGGTATGAAATAACACCCAGCCATTTGATTCAGCCTATTATTTTGTTGTGTTAGATTTGTTCGTTTCGTTTCAGTTCGTTTCGTCTCTTTTCATTTAATTGAGTTAGTTATTTCGGTTCATTATTTGTATTCTATATCTGTACTGGGTGTTTGGCTCATGCTGTGTTTTCTTCCGGCAGGTAAACAGGGGAATCAAGGGAAATTGTGATGAGAGCTCCATTCATTCCAATGATTTAGAAATATTCTGTTTAGACTTGATGTGTCAGTTTAGTTGGAATTGTAATAATTATTTTAGAGTGTGGTTTAAGACAGTTTGAGATTTATTATGGTTGACATGTGGTATTTATCAGTTATTAAGACTATTCTTTTGCGGCTTTGAGCCTTGCTATTAAATTCATCAGTTTTGTTATGTTTTGAGTAACCTCTCTTTCTACTTCGGAAAGGGGGTGTTACAGAGTTGGTATCAGCGCTTAGGTTCTTTATTGTAGAAAACCTATTTAGGTTTGACCTGTGAGTTATGGGTAGACTTTTGGGTTAGGTTTCTGTTTCGTTAGATTTTCTGTTTAGCTATTAGATCAGTTATATTTGAATTTGTCCCTAATCTGCTTTGTTTATATTCGTTATCTCTTTCTTAGATGGCTCGTAGATCCACCAGAGTTGCTGGGAGGCGAGGCAACAATAGGGGAAGAGGTGAAGGTCAGTCCAATGAGCAACCTAATGATCAGATTAATGCTCAATTGGCTACCTTGGTGAATCAAGCAGTGAATCGGGCTTTACCTCAGTTGGTGGCACAGGTTATACAGGCAATACAGCAGCCGCCACCAGAAATTCATGAACCAGGGAATTCGGGAAATAATGGTCCACAGGCAAACGAAGAGGAAGGGCATACAGATGGTATTGATCAGAAGGTGGTTCCAATGTATGTGTGGTTGGAAAGGTTTCAAAAGCAGAAACCACAGGTATTCAGTTCAGCTCCAACTCCAATTGATGCAGAGAATTGGATTGCCCACCTAGAGAAGATCTTTGATGTGTTGGGGTGCTCAAATAATCAGAAAGTGTTGCTTGCAGCTTACAAGCTAGAAGGGGATGTACGGAGGTGGTGGAAAGCGATGAAAATAACAAAGGGTGATGGTTATGTTGAGGCACTTAGCTGGGCAGAGTTTTGTGAGGTCTTTTATCAGCAGTACTTCCCACCTGCTGATAAAGAGGCCTATGCTAGAGAGTGTCTGTCGATTCGACAGAAAGATGATGAGTCCATCATGGACTTCATGACGAGGTTTACTAGGTTGGCAGGCTTTGCGGGAACCTCAGCAGGGACTGCAACAGAACAGGCAGAGAAGTTTAAGTGGAGGATTCATTATAGGTATCGACAACATCTCATTAACAACAAGTTTACAGATGTGTCGACTGTGGCAAATGCAGCCAAAAATATTGAGATGGAGCGACAGGACTTTCGATCTTCTAAATCGGATGGGAGTCGAAAGAGGGACAGAGATGACCAGCAGGGTCAAACTTCAGTTCAGCATGAGAAAAATCAGGGTGGTCAGTTGAATAGGAATCGTGGTGACCAACAGGGGCAGTGGCGTGGTCAAAATCAAAACAGGGGTTATCAGCAGATGCCTTAGCAAGGGCAAAATCGTCAGCTGCAGTTACCTTGGAATGGTCAGAATCGTCAGCAGTGACAAAATCATCAGCAGAGGCAGAATCAGGGTCGTTATCCGGGACCAACTGGTGGGGGTAACCCAAATCTTATCCCGATAGCTCCTTGTGCTACTTGTCGAGCTATTCATCCAGGGAGGCAGTGACATAGACTCATAGGTGCATGCTTCTTGTGTGGACAGATGGGTCATATTGCTAGGGATTATACCGGTTCACGCGGAAATGGTTGAGGTGGTGATAATGGTGGCAATGGAGGTCAGCGTCAGGTTGGTCGAGTGTTTGCCTTGACATATAACCAGACGGCAAGTGCACCAGGTATTGTTTCTAGCACTCTTTTAGTTGGTAATCGCGAGGCTTCTATTTTGTTTGATACGAGTTCTACTCATTCTGTTGTTGCTCGGTCTTTTGTTCAGCACCTGGGTGTGCCATCTCAGTCTTTAGATTATGTTATGTCTATTGCTACCTCGATGGGAACTTCTGTTGTTATTTCTGATTTGTATCGAGGGTGTCCGATAAGTTTTGGGGATAAGATTCGTATGGCTAATCTTCTTCCGATGAGTATACTGCGATTTTGATGTCATTCTTGGGATGGGTGGTTGAATAAGCACCGAGCCACTATCGATTGTCAAAGCGAAGAAGGTTATATTTAGAGATGTGAAGTCTCCGAATTAGTGTTTTCAGGTTCATAACCAAGTAGGGTGGTGAAGTTGATTTCGACTTTGAAAATTTGGAAAGTTGGTGGCAAAGGGTTGTGAGGGGTATTTGGCATTTGTGAAAGATACATCTAAGGGTGAGTCTCGTATTAAGGATGTTCCAATTATTCGTGACTTTTTTGATTTGTTTCCTGAGGAGTTGTCAGGGTTGCCACCACAACGAGAAGTGGAGTTTGCTGTTGAGCTTATTCCTGGTGTGGAGCCTATCTCTAAGGCGCCGTATCAGATGGCACCATTGGAGTTGCAGGAGTTGAAAGAGCAGTTGCAGGAACTGTTAGATCGTGGTGTGATTCGACCGAGTGTTTCGCCGTGGGGTGTTTCGGTCTTGTTTGTGAAGAAAAAGGACGGGTCTATGAGGCTATGTATAGACTACAGGGAGTTGAACAAGATTACCATCAGGAATTGGTATCCATTACCGGGGATTGATGACTTCTTTGACCAACTTCAGGGGGCAAAATCTTTTTCAAAAATAGACTTGAGGTCGGGTTATCATCAGGTGAGGGTAAGGGATGAGGATATTGCTAAGACGGCCTTTCGTACTCGATATGGCCATTACGAGTTTCTGGTAATGCCATTCGGGTTGACTAACGCTCCAGCGGTGTTTATGGATTTAATGAATCGGGTGTTCAGGGAGTACTTGGACCAATTTGTCATTGTCTTTATTGATGACATTTTGGTTTACTCCAAGTCTAAGGAAGAACATGAGGAGAATCTTCGCACAGTGTTGGGGATTTTGCAGAAAGAGAAATTATATGCTAAATTCTCTAAATGCGAGTTTTGGTTGGAGCAGGTTGCATTTTTGGGTCTTGTTGTTTCTGCTGAGGGCATTAAGGTGGATCCTGCGAAGGTTGAGGCTATCACTAAATGGCCTAGACCTACTACGGTGACAGAGATTAGGAGTTTCTTGAGTTTGGCAGGGTACTATAGGCGATTTGTGGAAGGATTCTCTTTGTTTGCCTTACCATTGACTCAGTTGATGAGAAAGAGCGTGAAGTTTGTGTGGAATGAGGAGCGTGAGAAGAGTTTTGAGGAGTTGAAGAAACGACTTGTGACAGCTCCTATACTTGCATTACCGTCGGGGACAGAAGGCTACCAGATTTATAGTGATGCTTCTAAGAAGGGTTTGGGGTGTGTTTTGATGCAACACAGTAAGGTGATTGCTTATGCTTCTAGGCAGCTTAAATCTTACGAGGTGAATTACCCCACACATGATTTGGAGTTGGCAGCTGTGATCTTTGCCTTAAAGATTTGGAGGCACTATTTGTATGGAGAGAATTGTGATATCTTCACCGATCATAAAAGTTTTAAATACATTTTCACTCAGAAAGAGATTAACATGAGGCAGAGGCGTTGGTTGGAGCTTCTAAAAGATTATGATGCTAGAATTCAGTATCACCCGAGGAAGGCAAATGTGGTTGCAGATGCTCTTAGCCGAAAGAGTTCTGGGAGTGTTGTAGCCCTTATTACACAACAACAGCTTATTTTAGATATAGAGCGGCTCGAGTTGGATTTGTATTTACGAGGTTCAGATGGGCTTTTGGCGGGTATGAGAGTGGAGCCCTCTCTTATCTCGCGGGTCAAAGAAGCACAAAAAGAAGACGGGGAGTTGTGGAGTATGACGCAGAATCTAGAGGAGGGCAAGCAGTCTGAGTTTCATATTGATGACCATGGTATGATTTAGTTGGGTGAGCGGTTGTGTGTACCATCTGATCCAATCATTCGGGAGGCTGTGCTGGCTGAGGCTCATAGTTCGCCATTTTCTATTCATCCAGGTTCTATGAAGATGTATAGGGATTTGAAGAAGAATTTTTGGTGGAATGGGATGAAACTAGACGTGGCAAAATATGTTGGGAAGTGCCTCACTTGTCAACAAGTGAAGATAGAACATCAACGAGCTAGTGGTTTGCTGCAACAGTTAGACATTCCAGTGTGGAAGTGGGAGGATATCACGATGGATTTTGTGACTGGTTTGCCAAGGACTTTCAGGAAGAATGATGCCATATGGGTAGTAGTGGACCAGTTAACCAAATCGGCACACTTTCTGGCTATCCATGAGGGTTACTCGGTGGATAGGTTGGCACATATCTTTCAGCAAGAGATTGTTAGACTTCATGGTACTCCGGTGTCTATTGTTTCAGATCGGGACCCACGGTTCACTTCATGATTCTGAAAATTGTTTCAACGAGCTTGGGGCACTCGGCTAAACTTCAGTACTTCTTTCTATCCGCAAACTGATGGGTAATACGAGCGGACTATTCAGACATTAGAGGATATGTTGAGGTCTTGTGCACTTGAGTGGTCGGGTAATTGGGATGATTACTTGAGCCTAGTTGAGTTTGCTTACAACAACAGCTGGCATGCAAGTATTAGGATGACACCTTTTGAGGCATTGTATGGCAGAAAGTGTCGGGCACCAACTTGTTGGGATGATGTTGGTGAAAGGACCATAGAAGGGCATGAGTTAGTCCAAATCACTAGGGAAAAGGTAGCAGTGGCTAAGGAGAAATTAAAGTCATCTCGATCACGGCAGAAGTGTTATGCTGATAAGCATAGGAGGACTTTAGAGTTCGAACCTGGTGAGCACGTGTTTCTAAAAGTTTCTCCTTGGAAGGGAATTCGGCGATTTGGGTTGAAAGGGAAACTTAGTCCGCGTTATATTGGACCATTTGAGATTTTGGAGAAGGTTGGTGAGGTTGCATATCGATTGGCTTTGCCTCCACAACTAGCTTATGTGCACAATGTATTCCATGTGTCGGCGTTGAGGAGTTATCATTATCATCCGTTGCACGTGGTGCAATATCCATTCGATAAGATTCGGGAGGATCTTACTTGTGAGGAACAAGCCGAGGCGATTTTGGATCGTCAAGAGCGGATTATGAGGAGGAAGACTATTCCGTTTGTTAAGGTTTTGTGGAGGAATCATTCGGAGCGGGAGGCTACATGGGAGATGGAGGAATCTATTCGGGCGAAGTATCCACATCTCTTTGAAATTTAGGTGCGTTCCATTCTTTTGATTCCGGAGACGGAATTCTTTTTAAGGGGTAGGTGATGTAATACCCAGTAAAATAATAAATAAATAAATAACATTTAAATGCATATTTTAATTTTTTTTTAATTGGACTTCGTCTTTTTGTTTGGGTCAACTAGTTATTTAATTTTTGTTGGCTCATGTATTAATAAGTGTTGGGTAAATTAAATAGGTAAAATTGGGCTTTAAACTAAGTATGTCTAATTTTTAATTGTGTAATTTTAAAATCTTTTTAAAATTTGGAGAGTTAATAAATATATTAATTAATAAAATATATTTTTAAGTGAATAAATAACTAAACCTAATTTAACTCCAATACTCTTTATACGAATTGTGGAGAAGAAACGGCGCAAGAGGCGAAACTGTGAAGACATGTAAGTATCTGTGATTTCTTAGTGAAAACATGTGGAATTTTTTTATTTTTTCGTTTCAGTTGATCATGTCTTGGAATTGAGGACATTGGACTATATTATATATATATTGAATCTACTAAAAAAAAGCTATAAAGCATTGATTCATATATAATATATATATATATATATATGATTGATTTGTCAATATAAAGATTATATATATAGTTGATTTCAAGCTTGCGAGTAATCTCTGAGCATGACGATTCGTGTGATTTTTTATAATTTTTTTTATATAGATTTCAATAATTATTTGGCCATAAAATTTATAAACGGAATTAGCGAATCAAATTAAAAGTTATGTATATTAATTTAAACTCGTTAATCTTGTTGATAAAATTATAAAATTTACTTGATAATAAATTTAACAGTATTATGTTGTTAATAAGTAAATTTGTAATAAAATCTTATTAAATTATTTAGATTGTACGGAGAGAGTCTAAACTAGTTTTTGGAATATACTTTAGGTATTACATTTCTTAATCCAGGTACGGTTTCCGTACTCTTTCAGCGAGACTCTTTTATTTTTGATTTGTTCGTTCCGTTATTCGTTTTGAAATTTAGTATTGTCTCTCATTATTATTCCTTATCAATTCATTATGATAGTTTCGTTTGGCGTTCATAGTTGGAACTCATATTTGTACTCTTTAGACTAGTACAACATGTCTAAATTTATTTTGATATTTATAGTAATGTGCATGTTAGAATTTTTGGGGACTTTGAGTTGATGATTCATTTCAGTTTAGCATGTACATATTATAACCCATTTGTATTGATATTGTGTCGCATGTGTTGTGACATGGCATCCTTGTTAGAATATACCGTAGGGTATACCTGAGCTATAACCACCTGTGGGGGTACCACAGGCATGTCCTCTTGGCACCGAGGCATGACACCTTCTGTGGCGGTGTGATCAGTCCACGGCTTCTCCGTTTTGTGCTCCGGTGGGAGTTGGCCATTTGGTGTTTTGTTTTGGGAGGCATATGGGTCGACCCTAGTTTTCTGTTCTGTTCTGTTCTGCAGATTGGTGATGTTTGTGCCAAACACGCCTTCCAATTTTACATGCATTGGATTCGCGGTCCAATGTGTGTGACTTGCCTGTGTGGCATTATTTGATTTGCCTATGTGGCATTATTTGACTTGCCTATGTGGCAAGGTATATTTCTATTTTATTCTGAGCTCGGTATGAAATAACACCTAGCCATTTGATTCAGCCTATTATTTCGTTGTGTTAGATTTGTTCATTTCGTTTCAGTTCGTTTCGTCTCTTTTCATTTAATTGAGTTAGTTATTTCGGTTCATTATTTGTATTCTATATCCGTACTGGGCGTTTGGCTCATGCTGTGTTTTCTTCCGATAGGTAATCAAGGGAATCAAGAGCAAGTGTGATGAGAGATCCATTCATTCCAATGATTTAGAAATATTCTGTTTAGACTTGATGTGTCAGTTTACTTGGAATTGTAATAATTATTTTAGATTGTGGTTTAAGACAGTTTGAGATTTATTATGGTTGACATGTGGTATTTATCAGTAATTATGACTATTCTTTTGTGGGTTTGAGCCTTGCTATTAAATTCATCAGCTTTGTTATGTTTTGAGTAACCTCTCTTTCTATTTCGGAAAGGGGGTGTTATAGAGACACCAAAGGCTGTCCCAGACAAGTCAAAGCTGGTAGTTCAAGGGAGAGCGTTTGTCGTGACCTCCCAAAAAGTGAGAAACCCGAACAAAGTTATCACGGGTAAGATAATCATAAACTATTGCAAAGTCTATGCCTTATTTGATACCGGTTCTACCCATTCTTTTATTTCTCCTACTTGCGCTCAACGTTTAAATTTAACTCTGGAGAAATTAGACTTTGACTTATCTGTTGAAACTTCGTTGGGAGAAACCTTCTTTATATCCATTGTTTATAAGTCTTGTTTAATTCAAATCAGTACCTTCACATTACCTGTCGATCTTATCTCTTTGAAAAATACTTGCATTTGATGTGATTTTAAGGATTGATTGGTTAACTACTCATCATGCTAAAATTGATTGCTTTCGTAAGGTTGTTAGCTTTCATATTCCTAACCAACCTATTATGCAAATTCAAGCAACCAAACCACTAAAGTCAATCACTATCATATCAAGCCATAAAGCTATTCATATATTGATAAACGGATGTTAAGCTTTCTTAGCACATGTCACAGATTTAAACAAAAATACGTCAGATTTGAATGATATTTCTATTGTTAATAAATTTCCTGACATATTCCCTGAAGAACTTCTTGGCCTACCCCCAGAGCGTAAAATCGAATTTTGTATCGACCTTGAACCCGGTAAAAATCCTATTTCCAGAGCCCCATATTGAATAGCTCCTATTGAATTTCAGGAGTTAAAAACCCAACTGCAGGAGTTGTTAGACATCGGTTTCA
Organism: Panax quinquefolius; assembly: GCA_020205615.1. NCBI lineage: Eukaryota > Viridiplantae > Streptophyta > Magnoliopsida > Apiales > Araliaceae > Panax > Panax quinquefolius. The sequence goes on along the minus strand of CM035174.1, from coordinate 8,926,605 downwards.
TTCATCCTAGTACGTCTTCTTGGCATGCTCTTGTTTTATTCATAAAGAATAAAGATGGAAATATGTGACTTTGTATTGATTATCGGGAGCTGAATCATGTCACCATCAAAAATAGGTACCCGTTACCTCGCGGAATTATGACCTATTTGACCAGTTGTAAGGTGCCAAATTCTTTTCAAAGATCGATCTTCATTCCAGATATCATCAGTTAAAGATTAAAACTAATGACATTCCAAAGACTGCTTTCAGAACTCGGTACGGGCATTACGAATTCCTTGTCATGTCTTCTGGATTGACTAATGCTCCTGCTGCCTTCATGGATATGATGAACCGAGTATTCAATGAATATTTGGATCATTTTGTGGTTGTTTTTATTGATGACATCCTCATTTACTCCAAAATCCGTGAAGATCATGAGCAACACTTGAGGCTGATACTCCAAAAGAATCGTGAAAACAAGTTATATGCCAAGTTGAAGAAATGTGAGTTCTAGCTTAAGGAAGTAGCATTCCTTGGGCACGTGATATCAAGTCACGGAATATCTGTTGACCCAGCAAAGATTGAAGCAATACAAAGCTGTGAGCAACCTAAGTCAGTAACCGAAGTACGTAGCTTTCTAGGCTTAGCTGGTTATTATTGGAGATTCGTGGAAGGATTTTCTCGAATCGCTACTCCATTAACTCAGCTGACTCAAAAAGATACAAAATTCGGTTGGAGTGAGGAATGTGAGTAGAGTTTTCAAGAACTCAAGAGGAGACTCATTTCAGTACTTGTCTTGACAATACCATCTGGTTCGGAGGGATTTGTCATCTACAGCGATGCTTCAAGCATCGATGTATGCTAAGACCGATCGTTCATCGTAACAACGTTGCGTTCACAACGTCTATACGCTTTACACTTATCTCTCATTAACACAACATAACATCGAAATGTTACTTATTACCTTCATCACTCAACGTCTAAGGAATCACAATCACAGTAACCCCTCACGTTCGTTCATTACGACTACGGTCCCAGAATATCGGTTACGTAATCTAGCTCTTACATTCTCTATCTTTTAATCTCGTTAAATCTTTCCGTTCAACCTTCACTAAAGGTTTACAACATACTTCTTTCTTGCACATCCTCCAGTAACTGAGAAATAAAAATCTCATTTCTAGGCATTGCTCTGCACCGGCGCTGCGGCGCCGTGCCCTTCCCTTCCTCTCGCGCTGCGACGCGACCTACTTCTCTCTCCTCTCTTCCCGGACTGGCGCTGCGATGCCAAGTCCTTTGTTATCTCTCGCACTGCGGCGCCACTCTCCAGAAGATTATGGCGAAGTTCGGCGCTACTAAGATCGGCCTCAAGGCACGACTTCGCACACTGCAAGCACCGAAAGCATGAAACCTAGAAAATTTTTCTAAGTCTTTTACAAGCTTGAGACGTTGATTTTGAAATCTCATAACTTCTTCGTTATAACTCAGGACGAGGTTGTTCCAAAGCCATTTTCATCCTTACCTTACGTACTTCGATTACCCACAGACAGAACTTCATTCTGAATCGGTTAACATGTCATTCAATTGGCTTAATCTTCACTCTTCGTTCATTTTTACGTTATTAACATTCTTCATTCGTTCGTCTGTAATTCGGTCATCCGAACTCGGAATTCGTTCATTCTTGAGTCCACGACTCACGTTTTATACGTTCTCTTACATTTTTATGAAACCATACACTTTCGGGTTCATTTACTAACTTTCAAATTTTCGTTCTTCTTTTACGAAATTTTTGCCATAACTTCGTTATAGCTTAGTTTTAATCTATTCTTCATGAACGTTTCTATCGTTCCTAACCAAGCAATAAGAATCTAACTTATATGCGATGGTTTTAAACTTGTCCATCAATAACAATTACACTACGATGGTTTTAAATTTGTCCATCAGCAACGTTCTTCGTGTTCTTCGCATGTTCTTCGTTCGTTCTTCATTTTTAATCGATATTTTGGATTACAATTTTACTTTTTCTTGGAATTTGATGTTATAGAACATCATTCCTTAATTAATTCTCCTACTCGTTCATAATATTCATTCGAATCGCTCAAAATCCTCAGGAATCTTATACTTAAGAAATTTATAAACTAAATTTCTTATTTTTATTTCTTCATTTTCTTACGATTTCAACCATATGAAATCATTACTAATCTCTTTTACTTCTTATTCTCATTAAGCTATGTTTTTGACATAGAAAACTTAAAGAAAATATTAGAAGAAACTAGGGTTCGGATTACCGTTCTTCTTTAATCTCCTTCCATCGGACAAAGCGTGCATTCAAGCTAGCTTTTCCATCCTTCTTCTCCTTCTCTTCCCCCATCCGAACTCTCTCTCTCTTTCTCTCTCAAAGTGTAGGATTTTCAAAATCCCATTCAAATGAGATTAAGCTTCCTATTTATAGATTTTCAAGGTTAGGGGCAAAATAGTCATTTTGCCCTAAAATCACTATTCACACCTCCTTACTATTCAAGACTTAAAGACTAAGTTAACTTAGCCCTCAAGTTTGCTTAGCCCTTAAGTTTCAGTAGTTAAAATCTTTCGGGTTTCATCAAACAGCTTTTAAAAACTGCGATTCTCGGAATCCAAATATTTTTGGATATTTCGTCTTTCCTTTACCGATTAACTTTTACGTATTCTTCGAATTTTCAAAAAACTGAAAAACACTTTTTGGCGTTAAGCGTTTTCCTTCACGTTTTCCCTAACAGTTAGCTAACGAGTGAAAAGTACATATGATACTTTTCGTGCGTTTTTTATTTAAATCAATTTACGCACGTTTTTCGAGAAAAACTTTTATTGGCTTACTTAACTTTTCACAATATATTATCGTCAAATCTTTCGACGGAATGTTATTTCGACATACCGAACTCTCGGAAAGGCTTAGGTTATTCAAACCCTATCCCTTATGTTTCGTCGGATGAATAGTGCCTATTTCGTCTTTTTCCCCGAAAATATTTTTGTTCCCAAAAAATTTTTATTTTCGTCTTAAAAATTCTTACTCGTTCCGCTCTAGCTCAGTAGCGAGAATCCTCCGATTAATAATCATTCTAGGTTATAGAACGATTAATAAACACATGTATATAATAGTATTAATAAAAATTCATTTTATTAATAACTAATTCTTTAAACCTAAATTTTGGATAATCCAAAATTCCGGGTTGTTACATTCTTCCCTCCTTATAAAAATTCCGTCCTCGAAATTTCTTAAAACCAACCCTTACCCAGGTCATCACATTCTTCCTTTCTTCACAGAATTTCGTACTCGAAATTTTAACTTACTCTTCTTCTCAACTTCTCTTCAAAGAAGTTATTATCTTTCAAACATTCCCTACCCTTCATAACTTATCAAGAATCATGAAGTGGAAGGAATAACGAGGAATGTGATGCCCCCAAAATAGGTATACAACACCCATTCTGAGTCGCCAAATACATGGTACAGAAACAACTACAACTTTATTAATACAACATAAAAACTGTGAGTTTAAATACAAATATTGTCATCTAGACAATATCCACACTCAAATAAGTCCTCATTACAATTATTAATACACTATTTTACAGAATAGTGAGGACTACTAGAACAACTTCTAGAACCATCATTCCACACCCCGACTAGTACTCGCTACATTCTCGCCTCCTGAGAAGAAAAATGGAACAACAAGGAAAAGGGTGAGCTCAACTAGCCCAGTAAAGAACATTATGACTAAGCTAATATAGAACAAATTATCGTTAGTTCTCAACAAGGAAAAATCTAATAGAATACAATAGACAACCAGTTTTAAATCAATCTTCACAGCGGAAGTAATAATTCATTAGAAGAGTTAAGTAGAGAATGCAAACTACTATCTTCTATATATGAATTTAAAAGTTCATCGTCGATATTTTATCCCTGTAACATCAATCAATATATATTTGGAATCAAATATTCATCTTTGCACTCTGTGCCAAAGATATTTATCGATTAGGGTCATGTTCATCTAAACACCTGTTCATCTTTGCACTACGGGCCAAAGATATTAATCATCGATAATGTTCATCTCAACACTGCTCATCTTTGCACTACGGGCCAAAGATATTCATCAAGAAATCATTCATCTTTGCACTACGGCCAAAGATATTGGTAATATCATCATTTAGGGTCGAGGATGATGAAAAATATTTTAAAGAAAGCGAATCCAAAGTGAAACAAAAGAACATGTATTAAGGATTCGTACTTTAAATAATCCAAGTTCAAAAATACTTCATAAATAACCAGATTGGAGTAAAATTCAAGAATGAAGATCAAAACATAGATCCAATCAAAGATAGGAATCATAACAGACAATCTTGGACACAGAAAAGAAAATTTAATTTTCCTGTGAATAGTGTCGTATTTGTGAATAGTGTCGTATACGTGAATAGTAACTCCGACCTCAAAAGATAGAAATTTCACAAAAAAAACATCATCACGCTTTGTGAATAGTACTCGTGAATAGTAACTCGTGAATAGTAACTCGTGAATAGTAACTCATGAATAGTAATCCCGACATGAAAAAGTTCCAAATTTGATAAAAATTTCCAACCAATATTTTGGCATAATGATATTGAAGAAATAATATCATTTTGAATAAAATAACATCCTTACCTCGAAAAAGAATAGTACTTACATTTGGAATCTTTGGATATATTCTTTGAAAGAACTTGCACCGTATAGCAATACACAAAGTACTAAAATACTCACAAATACGCTCGATATTATATAGAGAGAAGAGAGAAATCTTTAGTTTCGGTGTGATTTTCAATTCTAACCTAAGCACCCTATTTATAGGAAAATGCTTAGAACACCAAAGCAGAAAATTTAATATAATATTAATATATATATATATATATATTAAAATCCTACACACACCAAATCAGATCCAAATATCAGCCACCAATAGTTAACTAAATCAAAAAAACGTTTTTCTTAATTACAATAATTAAAATTTCCAAAAATCAATTATTTCGGAATTTCAGAACTTCAATAATTCATAATAAATAGCCCTTTTATCAGAAAATACAAATCTCGCTGCTTTTTATAGGAAATTCAATTCTCTACAACTTTGTAGAAGAAAGTTTTTTCAAATTCCAAACAGAAATTGACCGAAATCCATAAACAGATGATTTTACAGGCTATAATCAAATTTCAGTCAAGAAATGGGGTCCACCGACACACAAAACATGTGTTAAACAACTTTTGCAACAAAAATACTTTTCCTCCTCATATACTCATATATCCCACATTCATTGTAAAAATATCACCATTATTATATTATAATATTATAATAAAATATCATTTTATCAGAAAAGATAAAATATCAATTTTTAACAATTGTCACTTTAAAAATTTTCTCCATCTATATCCACATAAAATCAATATTTTCCTCATCATATAAATCAATAATTAATTATTCACAAATAATATTATAGAATCACAATACTGGCAACCAGGCCGTTCCCAGGAAAGAGGGGGCTTTCCAATAAGAATTTTTCCTTACTAGCGCGCAATTAGGTGACCAAACCTCTCCTTAGACAAAACTTTCTAGACATTGCCAATAATATTTTCTAATAATATTATTCAGATAATATGAATTATTGCTTCGATAATGTAAAATACTGTGTAGTGACAATTATTGAAACAACAAAGATAATATAAAAAATAAACGCAAAGAATTATTGAATTAATAAAATAAAATCTTGAATAAAGTAATTACTATAACAATTATTGAGTAGTGCTTCTCACGTAAGAATCAATAATTGGTGCAATACCTGCAGTGTTATCTTTGTGCAAACAACGCCAGTATTCGTGTTTTAACCAAAGGGTATTCCAACAAGATAACTGTGAATAACTACTTCTGCGTTATTTATAAACAATTTATACTTGTCATTTTTCTTCATCCAATCACTTTCCGTTATGGGGCCCACAAAAGACTGAGCCGTGGTACGAATATTCCCCGACAGCAAGAATATTCCACGACCAAACGAATATTCCCCGACAACAATGAATATTTTATAACCACCTGCTTATTTAAAATATTTGCGCATTTTACCCATAACTAACCACATTAATCAAATCAACTCTTACTATTTCAAAATAATAAATAGAGGAAATTAAATTTCATTTATTAATAATTTGGGGTCTTACAACCTCCCCTCCTTATGAAATTTCGTCCTCGAAATTGACGTACGTACCTGGTGTTTCGAAAAGATAAGGATACCTCGCTTTCATTTCCGTTTCCAACTCCCAGGTCATTTCCTCAATAGCATAGTTTCTCCACAAAACTTTAACTTGCGGTATGACCTTCGTGCGTAGGACATGCTCCTTCCTATCCAAAATCTTGATAGGTACCTCTTCATACGTTAAGTCTTCGGCTATCTCATCCGGTTCTAACTCAATAACATGGTTCGGGTCGTCCACATATTTACGTAACATCGATACGTGAAAACGTTATGAACACGAGTCATACTTGGCGGTAAAACGAGTCTATAGGCCACAGTTCCTATTCGATTTAGGATTTCAAATGGACTAATAAATCGAAGGTTTGAGCTTTCCTCACATCGCCAATTCTCTCTTTTGGAATAACAACTTCTTGTACCTCATTCTTCATATTCATCAGCTCTGGTGTGTAGCTTGAACGTTTTTAACTTTATCGATTAAAGTCGGTTCTACTTGTATATCATCATGCGAGTCCCTAGAGTCTTTAACTCTATATCTATCATTTGTAAGTTATATGAAATGGGTCTTTGACAATATCGCATTCATACTCGTATACGATCTTTTACTCAACACGTCAGCTACCACGTTCGCTTTTCCAGGATGGTATGGTCAGAACATGTGCCGAAATGAGTCTCCTATTGAGTTCTTCGAAGCTCTTCCCACATTCCTTGCTCCATTCGAATTTTGTATCTCTACGAGTCAGCTGCGTTAATGGAGTAGCGATTCGAGAAAATCTTTCCACAAAATCTTCGATAATAATCACTAAGCATAAAGAAAGCTATATTTTAATTATCGACTTAGGTTGCTCTCAATCGTGACTCGTATCCCAATCTTGGATAGACGTCACAATGACACCTATCGGTTTACTACCGCAGACGAATATGGCGCCCCTACGAGAGAAATCCGCTTTTGCATTCCACAAAGGAAGTCACCAGATAAAGGCTCAGGTACCAAATTCTATAGTTGAATTTTAAACTCCTGAAGTTCAATAGGAGCCATGAGATTTTAGAAATGGGTTTAGTACCGGGTTCAAAGTCGATACAAAATTCAATATCACACTTTGGGAGTAAGCCAAGAAATTCTTTAGGAAATACGTCAGGGATTTTACCAACAACAGAAATATCATTCAAATCTGACGTATTTTTGTTTAAGTCCATAACATGGGCTTAGAAAGCTTGACATCCGTTTTTCAATAAACGCATGACTTTATGGCTTGATATGAAAGTGTTTGACTTCAATGGTTTGGTTGCTTGAATTCGAATAACAGGTTGCTTAGGAATATGAAAACTAACAACCTTACGAAAGCAATCAATTTTGACATGATGAGTAGTAATCAATCAATCCCCAAAATCACAACAGAAGCAAGTATCTTTAAAGAAATAAGGTCAACAGGTAATGCAATGGTGCCAACTTTGATCAAACAAGATTTATAAATAGTGGATGTGATAAAAGTTTCTCCTAATGGAGTTTCCACAGATAGGTCAAAGTCTAATTTCTCCGGAGTCAAGTTTAAACGTTGAGCACAAGTAGGAGAGATAAATGAATGGGTAGCACCGGTATCTAGTAATGTATAAACTTCGCATGAATTTATGATTAGCTTACCCGTGATCACCTCGTTTGGGTTCCTCGCATGTTGACCTACCACGATAAACGCTCTTCCAGAACCGATTGACTTTTGACTTTTCCGGGGATGACCTTTTGAGTCACCATCCCCATCGGGCTTGATTTCGCCACCGCATAATCTCGAAAGCGATATGTCCTTCCTTTCCACAATTATAGCATACCTTGAACTATTTGTGAGCAGTTTCAATGATGTGTCCCTCTTTTCCACATTTATAGATACTCGACCCGGTGGTCGTTCTCCTCCCTTAAAACCAGTTGGCGATGGTGCTGACGTCTTCGCAGTGTCATTGTTGAATCTCCTCTTTTTAAAATCTCCCCCGAACTCGCTTCTCTATTTTCATGGCCACGATTACCACCAGAGTGGTTGTCGCTCTTGTCCGTATTTTTCTTTCTCCGCTGGTTATCGTTGTTCTGATGACTGCTGTCACCAGTATGATCCTGGTTGCGGTCTCTTGGTTGAACGTACTCGCTATCTCGCTCTAATAATTGAGCCCTGTTGACAACATCTGAATATAAAGAAAATTTATGAGAGATAAGATATTGTCGAATCTTGGGTTTTAAACCTCTCAGAAACATCCTCGTCATTTGTTCCTCATTCTCTACCAAATGAGGTGCAAACCTGGATAACTCTGCGAACTTCGCCTCGTATTGGGACACCGTCATGTTATTTTGTTCTAGTCTAATAAACTCTACCTCTTTCATATGGCGAATACTTTCAGGAAAGTATTTTTCGTTGAAAAGTTTCTGAAACGTTTCCCAAGACATGCGGAGTGCGGCAGGCTAGGTATGTTTCACAGACTCCCACCAGTAATTTGCCTCGCCACGGAACATAAAGGTGGCGAATGGAACCTTCTATTCCTCCGTGCATCCCAAGACATCGAATATCTTGGTAATTTGTTTGACCCATGTTTCTGCCATGATCGGATCCGACTTTCCCTTAAATTCTGGTGGTCCCAACTCTTTGAACTGCTTGGTCGTGACAAGCCACGCGTTGCTATCATTTCCACCCATATTTTGTACACGAGTCTCCCTCGTCTGGTTTTGCATGAACTGCAAAAAGCTCCTAAACATCATGTCGTTCATCGTCTGCTCAGTGGTGTTTTTTACAGGAGGAATATTGCATTCATGTTGCACATTCCCCGGGGTGGTGATTAAAGGTGTTTCCACGGTCTCATTAACTCCACCGTTAATATTCTCAGCTGCCATTCTTAAATACTGTCATAAAACAAGGGTTAATTAAACAAATTAACATATCACATATTAACCATATAGTTCGACTGACCAACAAATAAGCTTAGGTATGACATACTAAATAAGGATTACTCGTCTCTCCCTCCTAGTACTATTCCCGATCTCCGCTTAAAGACCATATCCCTAAGCTCGATATTAATCGTGACGCCTCCAAAATAGGTATACAACACCCATTACGAAAGTCGCCAAATACATGGTATGTAAACAACTACAACTTTATTAATACAACATAAAAACTGTGAGTTTAAATACAAATATTGTCATCTAGACAATATCCACACTCAAATAAGTCCTCATTACAATTATTAATACACTATTTTACAGAATAGTGAGGACTACTAGAACAACTTCTAGAACCATCATTCCACACCCCGACTAGTACTCGCTACATTCTCGCCTCTTGAGAAGAAAAATGGAACAACAAGGAAAAGGGTGAGCTCAACTAGCCCAGTAAAGAATATTATGACTAAGATAATATAGAACAAATTATCGTTAGTCCTCAACAGAGAAAAATCTAATAGAATACAATAGACAACCAGTTTTAAATCAATCTTCGCAGCGGAAGTAATAATTCATTAGAAGAGTTAAGAAGAGAATGCAAACTACTATCTTCTATATATGAATTAAAAAGTTCATCGTCGATATTTTATCCCTGTAACATCAATCAATATATATTTGGAATTAAATATTCATCTTTGCACTATAGGCCAAAGATATTCATCAGTTGGTCATGTTCATCTAAACACCTGTTCATCTTTGCACTACGGGCCAAAGATATTAATCAGTCGGTCATGTTCATCTCAACACCTGTTCATCTTTGCACTACGGGCCAAAGATATTCATCAAGAAATCATTCATCTTTGCACTACAGGCCAAAGATAATCAGTAATATCATCATTTAGGACTGAGGATGATGAAGAATATTTTAAAGAAAACGAATCCAGTGAAACAAAAGAACAAGTATTAAGGATTCGTACTTTAAATAATTCAAGTTCAAAAATACTTCATAAATAACCAGATTGGAGTAAAATTCAAGAATTAAGATCAAAACATAGATCCAATCAAAGATAGGAATCATAACAGACAATCTTGGACACAGAAAAGAAAATTTAATTTTCCTGTGAATAGTGTCGTATTCATGAATAGTGCCGTATACGTGAATAGTGCCGTATAAGTGAATAGTAACTCTGACCTCAAAAGATAGAAATTTCACAAAAAAAACATCATCACGCTTCGTGAATAGTACTCGTGAATAGTAACTCGTGAATAGTAACTCAGGAATAGTAACCCCGACATGAAAAAGTTCCAAATTTGATAAAAATTTCCAACCAATATTTCGACATAATGATATTGAAGAAATAATATCATTTTCGAATAAAATAACATCCCTTACCTCATAAAGAATAGTACTTCTGACTGGAATACTAGATATATTACTGAAAGAACTTGCACCGTATAGCAATACTCAAAGTACTAAAATACTCACAAATACGCTCGATATTATAGAGAGAGAAAGAGAGAGAAATCTTTACTTTCTGGTGTGATTTTCAATTCTAACCTAAGCACCCTATTTATAGGAAAATGCTTAGAACACCAAAGCAGAAAATTTAATATAATATTAATATATATATATATGAAAATCCTACGCACACCAAATCAGATCCAAATATCAGCCACCAATAGTCAACTAAATCAAAAAAATGTTTTTCTTAATTACAATAATTAAAATTTCCAAAAATCAATTATTTCGGAATTTCAGAACTTCAATAATTCATAATAAATAGCCCTTTTATCAGAAAATTCAAATCTCACGTTTTTTTATAGTAAATTCAATTCTCTACAACTTTACAGAAGAAAGTTTTTCCAAATTCCAAATGTAAATTGATGAAATCCATAAAGCAGAGCGATTTTACATGTGCTATAATCAAATTTCAGTCAAGAAATGGGGTCCACCGACACACAAAACATGTGTTAAACAACTTTTGCAACAAAAATACTCCTCATATACTCATATATCCCACATTCATTGTAAAAATATCACCATTATTATATTATAATAATATAATAAAATATTATTTTATCAGAAAAGATAAAATATCAATTTTTAACAATTGTCACTTTAAAAATTTTCTCCATCTATATCCACATAAAATCAATATTTTCATCATCATATAAATTAATAATTAATTATTCACAAATAATATTACAGAATTCACGAAGATCTTGCAACTGTGCCGTTCCTAGAAAGAGGGGCTTTCAATAAGAATTTCTCTCATCTTGGCGCAATTAGGTGACCAAACCTCTCCTTAGATGTAACTTTCTAGACATTGCCAATAATGTTTTCTAATAATATTATTCAGATAATATGAATTATTGCTTCGATAATGGAAAATACCGCAGTAGTGACAATTATTGAAACAACAGTAATATAAAAAAATCAACGTAGCAATTATTGAATTAATAAAATAAAAATCTTAATAAAGAATTATCGTAATAATTATTGAGTAGTGTCTTCTTACGTAAGAATCAATAATTGGTGCAATACTGGTGCTATCAGGCAACAACGCAGTATTCTTGTGTTTTAACCACCGGGTATTCCAACAAAGATAATGGTAATAATTACGCCATTATTTATAAACAACTTATACTTGTCATTTTCTTCATCCAATCACTTTCCGTTATGGGGCCCACAAAAGATCGCTACCGTGGCATTTAATATTCCCGACAACAACAAGAATATTCCACTACCAAACGAATATTCCCTGACAACAATGAATGTTTTATAACCACCTGCTTATTTAAAATATTTGCGCATTTTACCCATAACTAACCACATTAATCAAATCAACCCTTACTATTTCAAAATAATAAATAGAGGAAATTAAATTTCATTTATTAATAATTTGGGGTCTTACAAGGAATATAAAGATTCCTTTAAAACATTTCTTACTTTTGCTGAGGGGTCAAATTGACCATGAACTCTTGCTAGGTTAAACAGCATTTCGCCGTAAACCCTTCTTTCTACGGTAAGTTTACAATCACAAAGAAAGTAAACCACCTCTTTCCATACATAGGTGATCAACCTATCGTATATCCCCATTTTGGGGTATGTTCACCTCAGACTTACTCCTTAGATTCCACACCAAAACAATTTGGTTTGGCATAGCTCTTCAATGAAAGCTCGATTTTCTTTTAATCATGACATACCATTCGTCTTAGCCAAATCAAGTAGCTTAGACCATACCAATAAATTGGACATCAACTTGAAACATTCGTCTAGTAAACTCAATTGATATTGACTACTTCTTTAAATTCTTTCGCAATACATCAAAACGTTTCATGACGTCATGATACCGTACTTTTCATAGTACGTTGAATACTTCGTCAGTTTATGACTTCGTCATTATACATCATACCATAGCAGGTTGTTGATCCTAAGATCAAATCCAACACCATGTTTAATTCATTAATAACTCCATCCTTGCATCAAATGCACTGATGATATAAAATTCATTTTGATATTTCAAATCAATTTCTGTCTAGCCGAAACAATTAGATTAGACATACCAAGAATAGTTCCTTTAAAATCCATCGGTTCCAAAAGTCGAACCCATTCTTTAATTTTTTTTCCAAAACGCGCACATTAGCACGATTTCAAGAAATTTCGAAATCTAGCATAGCTAGATGACTTGGAATATCATATTCTCCATCTTCCTTCATTGTCTTACTTGCGACAATACTTAATCTTCTCTAGCACCTTCAATGCTAAGTCTACTGAAAATACTTACTTTCAGTCTAAACATTTCTATACCTTAGTATAGTTCATCAACTTACCACCCTTTATGTGTTTAGGAACTTTCCACAACCATATGTGTTTAAGAACTTATCTTCACAATATGTAATCCAAGAACAAATTAAGGACTATCCATATGCTTAGGGCTCAGAAACATAGCATATAACTATGAGTCACAAACTTTTCATAAGTATGAGTTTCAAGAACCCGCACCTATCTTATCATTTTCTACCTATCAAGTATATACATGAGAAAAGATTCACCTTCTCGTCATATACATCTTGATAGCGCGACCAATTTCAATGATTATCACTGTAATAAACTGAGTGGTTGTTACACCAAGCACACCCTCTGCCTATACAAAGATTCATACAACTCAGCCATCACATGAGTCCTCAATTGAAATCTTACAACTTCTAACTTTCTCTTTACTTAATACGAATTTTCTTTAATTCGTATACTATCCTTTACAACTCAATTTGAGTTCTTCTTCCCGTCTTACTTAGTAGTACCATTCATTCATAGCATTAGCTATAAATCATTCATCGTTTAATGTACTCATCATTATTATGATTTACTATGATCACGTGGTGATCTTCTTATCCTTCTCTTTACAATTATAGTCTTAGGTACTCATACCTAAGGTTTATAACCTATCAGCTTTGATACCAACCTGTAACGCCCCGAAATCCGATCTATCTTCACACCCGGATTCCGTACGTCATGAGTACATCATTCATTCTGCATACATCATTATATACTGAAATATAACAACATACACTCTCAAATCCCAGGTTCTAAAAACCTTATAGCTTTTCTCATTACTAATAATGATAATTATATTATTCTTTACATCTTGCACGAGTGACTTTTATCCACCACCAAGGATACATAATTGTTCATTAAACTAGTCTATAGTTTAATTTTCTTCTTTCTACATTACAAGTCTTCACTTGATCTTCTCGCTCATTCACATTCTGAATGGCACTTCATCTGGATACCGTTAGCTTGATCTACGGGATCCTTAAGTTCTTCTAATATCGTTCGCTGAAAAATGTTTTTCATTTAAAGCAAGTGTGAGCATTCAATTGCCCAGCAAGTCATAGCAGTTAAACATACAACTTCAAGAGTTTAACATTTCTTTGGAACTTCAATAACCAAACAAAGGTTATGAAGCAGCTTGAACAATAGGAATAATCTCGATTCCTGTCATTTTAAAACATTAGTCACATTCACTTTGAAATACTTTCATTCTCTACTATCTTTCATACACATCCTGTCTGGCTAGAATCAATAGCACAGACTTAACAATAACGGTTCATGTATAAACCGGCATACTTGTATTGAACAGTTCAATCATAGAATAGTTCATATCATAAAAACATCGAAGTGTTCACATTGTGGCACAAGGCCTCATACGTTCTACCACCTTGCACAAATATCACACATTTGCACATAGACAGAACTTCTCAAGTTCAACATCTGAGAAGTTTAAGAAACTAGCATTCATTTAAAATATGAATGAAGTTAGGAAACTTGCTTTACACGCATGACTATGACTTATTTGAATCGCTTTCATTCCAATCCCTATAACACATAAGGAAATAACAAATACACCAATTAGTCATATACTTGACTTACGCATTGGTTTACTTAACTTTACTTGTTAAGGTTCGCGTTATTACAACTAAGTTTACGAGACCAACTTTCTTTACCGCTTTACTGCTTTATGACATATGGAGATGTCTTACTCAAAATGTTCATCATCTTCGATGATTTACATTCTTATCTTCTTCTTATACTTCTCTAGGACTCAGCACACATCGCTTCTCTGCTAGCAGTCCATATGGTACTCTGAGTGGTTTTCCATAAACAACCAACAAACAAGTTCCCGTCTCATCTACACTGCCATCATAGTGAGTTAGATCGGTTGCCAGTTTCGTATATACCTTCGCTCTCTGAAGGAATTGTTTAGCCCAGCTCCCATATATCAACCATCAAAGGTTACGATTGTACCACAACCTAACTTTCTCTTAACTTATACGAATTATTAAATTATAATGTTCGTTAAGTTAATTTCTTATTCCTTTTGGCTTTCTGGCAAGTAATTGCCATACCTCTGGATTTATTCTTATCCGATTCACATTCGGCTTTAATTAATCTCTTTACCAATCGATACGGCTTTCTTGATACCATTCGTATCTTACTTACTACATTCATCAACCTCTAAGTCATACAACCAGGGTATACTTAGCATGTTCGTCAAACGCGAATACAATTCACGAGGATTGTTTACGTATTCAACGTTCACGTTGCTCGTCTCTTAATCTCTCATTCAACCTTTACTCAAGGTTTTAATTGCTTTCGATCGTTATCCATCCCATGAACCCCATGTTCATTATTCTTTCTTAATGTCAAAACCATACGGTTCGCTGTATGTTAAGACCGATCGTTCATCGCAACAACGTTGCGTTCACAGCGTCTATACGCTTTACACTTATCTCTCATTAACACAACATAACATCGAAATGTTACTTGTTACCTTCATCACTCAACGTCTAAGGAATCACAATCACAGTAACCCCTCACGTTCGTTTATTATGACTACGGTCCCCGAATATCGGTTACGTAATCTAGCTCTTACATTCTCTATCTTTTAATCTCGTTAAATCTTTCCGTTCAACCTTCACTAAAGGTTTACAACACTTGATTGAATGTTACATTACATGAACTACATGTTCATACTTCTTTCTTGCACATCCTCCGATGAATCGAAATAAAAATCTCATTTACAGGCATTGCTCTACTACCGTATTGCATTTGCATTGCCCTTGCCTTCCTTCCCTTCCTCTGCTTGGACCCGACCTACTCTCTCTCTCTTCTTCGATTTGGCGATGCGGGCGCCAAGTCCTTTGTTATCTCTCCTGTTGTGGCGCCACTCTCGAAGATTATGGCGAGTTTTGCTTACTTGGTCTTTGGCCTCAATGAACGAATCGTGAAGGCCAAGAAGCATAAACATAGAAAAATTTTCTAAGTCTTTTACAAGCTTGAGACGCTGATTTTGAAATCTCATAACTTCTTCGTTATAACTCGGAATGAGGTTGTTCCAAAGCCATTTTCTTCCTTACCTTACATACTTCGATTACCCACAGATAGAAGTTCATTCTGAATCCGTTAACATGTCATTAAATTGGCTTAATCTTCGCTCTTCGTTCATTTTTACGTTATTAACGTTATTCATTCGTTCGTCCGTAATTCGGTTATCCGAACTCGAAATTCATTTGTTCTTGAGTCCACGACTCATGTTTTATACGTTCTCTTACATTTTTATGAAACCCTACACATTCAGGTTCATTTACTAACTTTCAAATTTTTGTTCTTCTTTTACGAAATTTTCGCCATAACTTCGTTATAGCTTAGTTTTAATCCGTTCTTCATGAACGTTTCTACCATTCCTAACCAAGCAATAAGCATCTAACTTATACGCGATTGTTTTAAACATGTCCATCAACAACAATTACACTACGATGGTTTTAAATTTGTCCATCAACAACATTCTTCGTGTTCTTCGCATGTTCTTCGCGTTCTTCGTTCGTTCTTCATTTTTAATCGATATTTTGGATTACGATTTCACTTTTTCTTGGAATTTGATGTTATAGAACATCATTCCTAACTTAATTCACCTACTCGTTCATAATATTCATTCGGATCGCTCAAAATCCTCACGAATCTTATACTTGCTTAAGAAATTTATAAACTAAATTTCTTATTTTTATTTCTTCATTTTCTTACGATTTCAACCATATGAAATCATTACTAATCTCTTTTACTTCTTATTCTCATTAAGCCATGTTTTTGACATAGAAAACTTAAAGAAAATATTAGAAGAAACTAGGGTTCGGATTACCGTTCTTCTTTAATCTCTTTCCGTCGGACAAAGCGTGCATTCAAGCTAGCTTTTCCTTCCTTCTTCTCATTCTCTTCCCCCATCCGAACTCTCTCTCTTTCTCTCTCAAAGTGTAGGATTTTCAAAATCCCATTCAAATGAGATTAAGCTTTCTATTTATAGATTTTTAAGGTTAGGGGCAAAATAGTCATTTCGCCCCTAAAATCACTATTCACACCTCCTTACTATTCAAGACTTAAGGACTAAGTTAACTTAGCCCTCAAGTTTGCTTAGCCCTCAAGTTTTCTTAGCCCTTAAGTTTCGTAGTTCCGTCTTTCGGTTTTCGTCCGACAGTTTTAAAAACTGCGATTCTCGGAATCCAAATATTTTTGGATATTTCGTCTTTCCTTTACCGATTAACTTTTACGTATTCTTCGGATTTTCAAAAAACTGAAAAACACTTTTTGGCATCAAGTGTTTTCCTTCACATTTTCCCCTAACGTAGCTAAACGAGTGAAAAGTACATAACAGTACTTTTCGTCATTTTTATTTCGTCCGATTTCTGCACGTTTTTCGAGAAAAACTTTTATCGGCTTACTTAACTTTTCACGATATATTATCGTCAACTCTTTCGACAGAATGTCATTTCGACATACCGAACTCTCAAAAAGGCTTAGGTTATTCAAACCCTAACCCTTAGGTTTCGTCGGGTGAATAGTGCCTATTTCGTCTTTTTCCCCGGAAATATTTTTTTTCCCGGAAAATTATTATTTTCATCTTGAAAATTCTTACTCGTTAAAATCAGGTCGTAGCGTAATCCTCCCGATTAATAATCATTCTAGGTTATAGAGCGATTAATAAACACATAAGATATAATAGTATTAATAAAAATTCATTTTATTAATAACTAATTCTTTAAACCTAAATTCTGGATAATCCAAAATTCCGGGTTGTTACATGTCTCTGCCTTAAGTGGTTCTGGCTTTCCCAAAAACTCCGGTGGTCCCAACTCCTTGAATTGCTTACTGCAGGTAAATCGGGTAGGTTGCCATTGTTTCCTCCTGCATTATGAAGCGAAGCGCCTTTACCGATGTTGCATGAATTCTAAAAAGCTCCTAAACGTACCATCGTTCGTCAATTGATCAGTTTTGTTGTTTACAGGAGGATTATCGCCATCATGTTGTACATTGTCCTAATTATTGATCTGTGGAGACTCAACGGTCTCCTGTGCTCCATTGCTATTCTCAATATTCTCGGATGTCATTTTCAAACACTGCCACAAAACAAGGGTTAATTAACATATCACATATTATCTCTATACTCTGACCTTCCAATTAAATACCAAATAAACTTAGGTAGGTCATACTAGCGAAGGAATTCCCCGTCTCTCCCCTCCTAGTTCTTATATCACATCTCAACCAGGGATCATATCCCTAAGCTTTGATACCAACTGTGACGCCCCCAAAATTAGGTATACATCACCCATCTTGAGTCGCCAGATACATGGTACGTAATTCAAATCCAACTTAATAATACAACTATCGTGTACAATACGACAAAACATAAACTGTGAGTTTGAATACAAATATTGTCTACTAGAGAGTTTACAAACTCAAAAGGAGTCCTCATTACAATTATTATCACACTATTTCACAGAATAGTGAGGACTACTAATGCACCATCTAGGACCATCACTCTTCACATTCCAAGACTAATCCCATTACGTTCTCATTTCAAGAAGAAGCGGTGAAAGAAAGGGTGAGCTCAACTAGCCCAGTAAGAAATATTATGACTAAGATAATGCAGAATAAATTATCATTAGCCTTCAACAATGTTAGACTGATACAATATAACAAACATCAAGTTTAACTGCAGCAGAACAAGCAATCCATTAGAAGAGTCAAGTAGAGAATAAAATCTACTATCTTCTATGATTTAAAAGGTTTTTCATGACTTTTATCGCTGAGACTCAGCTTAATAAATAATCCACATCATCAAATCATCCCTGCACTACAGGCCAAGGATATTCATTAAAATCACGACCACGAATTATCCATGCACTACGGCTAAAGATAATCATGTTTTCATCAACGGTCTTGATTATGCCATAAAACAATTCATCTTTGCACTACGGCCAAAGAGAATCCATAGCCATAATCATACCAAAAACTGTCCATCAATGCACTACGGGCCAATGAGGACTTTTTCCACATCATTTGTAACAATACGGTTATGATTATACCGAATAATCCCTAGTCATAATCATACCAAGTCCATCTATGCACTACAGGCCACAGATGACTTTCAAAAAAATAAACATGAGGATGATGACAATGATATAAGAATTCAATAAAACAAGTTCAAGAATTAATTTATCTAGGAACTGATAGTCCAAATTGTCAACATGATACTGCTTTGTAGAGTAAAATTCAAGAATGCTCAGAAGAATATGTCCATGAAAAGATACTGGATGAAGCGCAAATATCAAGGATATTCCACTAATTTCATGGAGTATAGAAGTCAAAACATTTAGCAACTAAGTATAATAAAGAATGGAATAACAAAAGAAATCACCATACATGCGGTACTTCCATAGCATGAGTTATTCAATGAATAATAATAAGAATCAGTCAAGCGAAATTCGCACTTGCAAGCGAGGATGTTCCAATGAATAATAAAGAATAGAATAACAACATAAATCACCATGCATGCGGTACTTCATTATGTACGAAGTTATTCCAATAGAATAATAAATAACGGAACCGGTCCCGTAAAATGCATGCACAGACGTGATATTCCAAATGAATAATAATAAAGAAGAGAAACCGGTCCGTAAGCGTAAAAGCGCTTGCATGCATGGATATTCAAAGAATAATAATAAAGATGGAATAATAGAAGAATGTCACCAAGTATAGGGTAGTCCGCGATATCTTTGGTTATTCAGTGAGAATAATAAAGAATGGAATAACAGAAGTTCTCTTCATGAATACAAAAGAAATAATACCCCTTATGAGTACAACAAATAATATTCCTTACCTTAGAAGAAGACTAGATATAGGAGTAGTGAAGTAGCATAATACTTTTCTTCTTTCTCTCTATAGTTTCTCTCTATAATAATTGCTCTAAAGCTTTAGTGAATTGGTGAGAAATGAAGGAAGAATGAACTTCTATTTATAGGAAAATATAGTTTCGATAATTACACGTTTTAGGGCTCGAAATATTATAGTATAATACCTTCCTCTTTTTCTTCATTTTTAATTTAGTCCTGCAAGTATTATCAAACTTGAACCACCTCCCCTAATAGTAAATAATGTGAATCAATAGTAAATCATGTGACTCAATACTTCTAATCATGTGATAAAAACAATTACAGTATAGTACCTCCATCTATACCTCCATTTTTAACTTAATCATGCAAGTATTATCAATCTTGCACCAACTCCCCTAATAGTAACAAGAATGTGAAACAATAGTATACACACATGAACAAATAGTTATAATCATGTGAATTAATAGCAATCAATTGCTCATTTATCCGATTAAATACCCGATTGGTCAATATAACCTTCAGACATCAATTATTGTCGAAATAAATGTCCATTTCACTAACACAAACAATTCCAACATAATGAAACTATTTTTATCAACAATATAAATTTTGAAATTTTAAAGTTTGACTTTTCCCAAAAAAGTCAACTGTTGACTTTTTTTGACCAAATAGTGAATCCCGGAAAATTTTGTGTTTATAGACTATTTTTATTAATTTCATCGTTCTGGACTCAAATATCACGTCCGCGTTTCCAAATTAAACTCCGAACACAACTTCAATTTTAATAACATTCATCATTAATATTATAACTCACAATATTTATCAACCAGGTCGTTCCCAAGAAAGAGGGGGCTTTCCGATAAGAATTTCTCCTTATTGGCGCGCAATTAGGTGACCAAACCTCTCCTTGACAGAACTTCTAGACATTGTCAATATTGCAAATAATAATATGAATAACTTTGTCGTCTCAATTATTGATTTAATAATAATAAATATTATGCGAGATGATCATTGTGACAATAATTGAATCAATAATATAGAGAGATATGATGCGTGAATTATCGTGAGTAATAATTGAGTATAACTGAGTGACTTCTTATGTAAGCATCAATAATCAATACCGTGTGCTACTATGCAACCACGTGTATTACTATACTTTTAACACCGGGTGTTTCAACAGTTAACAGTAAAACCTCCGTCGTTATTTTCATAAAATATTTTTGTCATTTTCTAACTACGATAATACTTCCGTTGTGGGGTCCACCAATGATTATGCCGTCGTACGAATATTCCTCGACAAAAAGAATATTATATAACAACTTGCGTACTTTGCAAAATTTATAAATACTACCCACACTATAATATTATATCAAATCCACACCATAATTTTCAAAAAATTATTTCGAGAAAATTAAAAATTTATTCATAAAATTTGGGGTCTCACAGAAACAGTCTGGTCGTATGTGGTATAATCGACTTAGTGATTATTTAATAAAAGATGGATATATAAATGATCAAGTATGCCCATATGTTTTTATTAAGAAATCATAAAGTGGATTTTCCATCTTTGCTGTATATGTGGATGATTTGAATCTTGTAGGTACTCCTGAAGAACTCACAAGAACTGCTACTTATTTAAAAGATGAATTTGAAATGAAAGATCTTGGAAAGATAAAATTTTGTTTGGGAATACAAGTGGAGCATTTAGCATCTAGAATTTTTGTTCATCAATCCACATATGCTGAAAAGATTCTCAGTCGTTTTCATATGGATAAAGCTCATCCTTTGACCACCCCGATGGTTGTTCGATCTTTAGAGGTTGATAAAGATCCATTTCTACTACAAAAAAAGGGTCAATGCCGATGGCATCATTGTCGACGGCCAGTTCCCCGTCGCCAAAGACATCATTAACGACTGTATTGCCGTCGTTTATGACCCCCGTCGTCTATGACCTTTCCCTAGCTATACTACATTGGTGGTCGACGGTTCGCCGTCGGTAATGACTTGAGTGTCGTCGGGAATGTAAAATTTTTGGCGCCAGGTTTTCGCGGTGGAAAGAAAAGACATTGGCGACGGGTAAATAGTGTTATAGGCGACAGGTGAGCCGTCGGCAATTGGTCAGGCTCGACGGTACTAATAGCGATGGCATAGCCGTCGAGAATGAGTCTCACATTAAATCCCTTATTCTGACGGCAACGATCTTATGTTTTTCCCTTCTCTTCTGAATTTCGTTTTTCCCTCTCAATCCTTTATTCCAAGTGACCCATTTGCTCAATTAGTACACATTTCGCCTAATAAATCATCACCCATTATCATCCCACTGGAGATTATTTTTCGCCCATCATCATCTCAATCATCGAAAAAGTTGTTGCGACTCTCCCTGCGGCGGCACCGGCGACTGAAGCTCCGGCTGTGATGCCCCCAAAATAGGTATACAACACCCATTCTGAGTCGCCAAATACATGGTACAGAAAGCAAACTACAACTTCAATAATATAATTGTCGTGCAAAATACGACAACACATACTGTGAGTTTAAATACAAATATTATCTTCTAGACAATATCCACACTCAAATAAGTCCTCATTACAATTATTCAAACAATATTTTATAGAAATAGTGAGGGCTGCTAAAACATCTTTCTAGAACCATCACTCCATACCCCGACTAGATCCTGTTATGTTCTCACCTCCTAAGAAGAAAAATGGAACAAAAAGGAAAGGGTGAGCTCAACTAGCCCAGTAAAGAATATTATGACTAAGATAATATATAACAATTTATCATTAGTCTTCAACAGGGAAAAATCTGATAAAATATAATAGACAAACAAGTTTTAGATCAACAATGCGCAGTGAAGC
Source organism: Panax quinquefolius (assembly GCA_020205615.1). NCBI lineage: Eukaryota > Viridiplantae > Streptophyta > Magnoliopsida > Apiales > Araliaceae > Panax > Panax quinquefolius. The sequence continues at coordinate 8,903,886 of CM035174.1, read as the reverse complement.
AAGAATCCATTAGAAGAGTCAAGTAGAGAATGAGTTCTACTATCTTCTAAGATTTAAAAGTTCATCATCAATATTTTATCCCTGTAACAACAATCAATATACATCTTTAATCAAATATTCATCTTTGCACTACAGGCCAAAGATATTCATTTGTATTACCAGTTGGTCATGTTCATCTCAACACCTGTTCATCTTTGCACTACGGGCCAAAGATATTCATCAGTTAATCATTCATCTTTGCACTACAGGCCAAAGATATTCAATATTATCATCATTTAAGACTGAGGATGATGAAAAATATTTTAAAAAAAAACGAATCCAATGAGACAAAAGGACAAATAGTAGGGATTCGTATAACAGTTTATCCAAGATCAATAATACTTCATAATAACCAATTGTGAAGCAGAATTCAAAAATAAAGAACAAAACATGGATACAATCAAATATAGTAACCATAATAGACATCTTGGACAAAAAGGAAAATTTTCATTTTTTGGTGAATAGTGTCGTATACGTGAATAGTAACTCCGACACAAAAAGTTCCAAATTTGATAAAAATTTCAAACCAATATTTTGGCATAATGATATCGAAAGAAATAATATCATTTACGAAGAAAATAACATCTCTTACCTCAAAATAACGGTATTTCTGATCGGAATATCGGATAAAATGCCGAAGGAAACTTGTACCGAACAACAACTCTCAAAGTATCTAAATACTCACAAAAATACGCTCGATAATCTAGAGAGAAAGAAAACTTGTTTCTGGTGTGATTTTCAATTCTAACCTAAGCGTCTATTTATAGGAAAATGCTAGAACGCCATAGGAGACTAAAATAATAAAATATATTATTTCTTTCTTATTATTCCTACGCATGCCATCCTTGAATCAAGCTAGCCACCAATTCTGATAATTTTTAGCAGCCCATGTACATTCAACACCAACCAAAAAGTGGGTCCCACCCATAATTTAATAAAAATTATTTTATTTTCCGAAACATCAGTAATTCATAGAAAATAGCCCGTTTATCAGAAAAATAAGAATTTTATGTCCATTTCACACGAAATCGAATTCTCTACAACTTTGTAGCTTTGAGTTTTTCCAAATTCCAAACAAAAAATATCCGAAATCCATAAACGGGGGATTTTTAATACCTCCACTCCGACAAAATACTGATAAAACACCTCAACCTTAATTCCTTCATTTATAATCACATAAATAAATCCATCATTTATATCCACATCAAATAAATATTTCCTTATCATATAAATCAATAATTAATTATTCACAAATAATATTACAGAATCACAATTATGGCAACCAAGCAGTTCCCAGGAAAGAGGGGGCATTCCAATAAGGATTTTTCCTTACTGGCGCACAATTAGGTGACCAAACCTCTCCTTGACAGAACTTTTTAGACATTGCCAATAATGCTATCGCATAATATTATTCAAATAATATGAATTATTGATCCGATAATGGGAAATACTGTGCAGTGGTAATTATTGAAACAACAATAATATAAAATATCAACGCAATAATTATTGAACCAATAAAATAAAATATTGAGCAAAGAATTATCGTAATAATTATTGAGTAGTGCCTTCTTACATAAGAATCAATAATTCAAAAATCATGTGCAAAAAATCGTAAAGCCATCGCCGCAAACCACGCCAGCGTATTACTATATTTTAACCACCGAGTATTCCAACAGTGTTAACGGTAACAACTACACCGTTATTTATAAAAACTCAAACTTGTCGCTTTCTTCATCCGACAGTTATTCTATTATGAGGCCCACAAATGACTGCGCCGTCGTACGAATATTCCCTGACAACAAGAATATTCCACGACCAAACAAATATTCCCCGACAACAATGATTATTTTATAACCACTTGCTTATGTTGCAAAATTTGCACATTTCACCCATAACCAAAACATTATATCAATTTAATACCTTATTATTCACAATAATAATTAGAGAAAATTCGATTTTATTTATAATAAGTTGGGGTCTTACACCGGCCGACTGAAGCTCCGGCCGACTGAAACTCCCCCTCTGCTGCCTTGTTCTTCTTTAATCTTTGTTTTACCCAAATTACAAGGTATGATATATATCCTCTTTGTTTGATTTGCATACTTACTTGGTCATTGGTTCAACATAATGCCTCTTGTTCATATATATATAATCAGCACAAAGATTAGCAACAGATCTTTGCGGTTGATTGTTGTGCTAGTTAATCGTAAGAAACTACATTTTTATTGGGTAGCTCGTTTTTGTGTTTGTGTGATTGCTGATTATTCAAAAATTGAACAATCATAAGTAGTCTAAATTCAATTGTAGTTGGAACTAATCTGAACTTAGAGGTTTAGGATGGTAGTATAAGCCCTGTTGGAGCTTAATATGACAACATATATGTTTCTTCTTTTTTTTTTCTTTAAGCATTTAATTAATTCTTGTTATGTTGGTTTTGTTTTCAGTTTTCAATTCTATAGTTGTATTATATCTCTTGGGGCATTATAATTAAGATTGCAGTAATTTGAAAACACCAAAACAAATTGGAATTAAAAACACAATGCATTGAAAACCTGTAAAACAATTGTTTATAGTTGTCAATGTTTTTGAGTATGTTAATTGCTAAGAAAATATGAGTAACAGTAAAATATGTTGGAACACATTCGTTTATAGTTAACATTGTCAATTTTTTTACAATTATAAAATGACATAATCTTTTTAATTTATCATTACTTTTCAATGAATACTTTAATTTCTTAACATGTGCATATTTTTATATAGTTTAGGACGCTTAGAAACCCATTTGAGATTCACTTAGTAGGAGTGAATCTCAAATAGTCCCCGCTTTGGGACTGTTCTTGTATGTTTAGATCTCACTTAGGTCGGTGTTAACGACTTGAGCACGTCTTTATATTTTTTGAATTTTTGGTCAGTATATATCTCTTGACGTTCTTCAGGTGCATATTTAGACTACTATGTGTTAGTCTATTTCGTGTACTTGAAGACCATGGGGAGGTGCTGTCGAAATTTTTGAAAAATTTAAAGATGTGTTCAAGTTGTTGGCATCAGTGAGGCGACACATCCGGGAATGGGATAGAAGCCCGACCCGTTAGAGTGGGAGATGAAGTTAGGAAACTCATAAACTTGCATATACATTGACTTGGAGACTTGCATATACTTGGGTCTCAGTCGTATGACCTGTACCGGGAGAAACTCGAGGTGAGTTTATAGCATGCACCCTCCCGCTTGGAGTTTTGGTGGCACGCCCACCAAAAGAAAGGTGACGGTGGTTATATCTCAACCGAGGCCGAACGCATTGATGTAAGTTATTTAATTCTCTTATTTAGTATGTATTTAAAATTTGGATATTCTTTTGTATTATTTCATTTTATTCTTTGCGTATCATCTACTAATGTGTTTTTTTTCAGCGACGGTTTGAGGATCTTGCAGTGGCCCAGAAAGCGACCAATGAGGTGACACTCCAAGAGAGAGACGAGTCTTCACGCGTCTGCAAGACGAGGAGATAGAGGACTGGTTGCAGGCTAAAGGGGGACCGAAGAAAGGTAGAGTTGTGGGCATTCCCCATGTCCCAGCTTACACCCTAGTCCCTGCTGCGAGATCTCGGCGGCACCCACCCACTGGAGGTAGTGGTGCGAGTGGATCGGGCGCTGGCCTTTCATTATCTGACGACTTCTTACGTAGGATCATAGAGGGTGCATAGCGAGCATTGTTGTTCAGTCAGGCGCACCATCACGCGAGCGGATCTACCAGCTGGCTCAGGAGGTTGTCCACGGCTCTATAGATCCTACAGCTGCCGTTGACGACCTCATGGTTGTAGTACGGGAGGAGGCTATCCGTATATGTGCAGTTGTATTAGCCAACATCTTCCCACCACATATTCGACAAGTAAAAATAATTAAATTATGTATTTCCTTATTTAATTTTTGTAATATATAATTATAATTTGTAATTATATTGCTACGCCACGCAAACACACACATAGCACCGTGTAGGTATTAGACACGCATTGCAACTGATGGGGCTCAATTCTAACATACGGAAGCCAAGTTATCGCTCAGTTTGCAAAACTCGCCAACACTTAGGCAAAAAGCCAAAAAATAGGTCAAAACTCGCCTCGACCGTCCAAAAGCCACACAAACACACACATAGCACCGCGTAGGTATTAGACACGCACAACAACTGACGGGACTCGATTCCGACATACGGAAGCCGAGTTATCGCCCAATTTGCAAAATTAGCCAACACTTACGCAAAAAACCGAAAAATAGGTCAAAACCCGCCTCGAGCGTCCGAACGCCACGTAAACACACACATAGCACCGTGTAGGTATTAGACACGGGTTGCAACTGACGGAACTCGATTCCGACATACGGAAGCCGAGTTATCGCCCAGTTTGCAAAACTCGCCAACACTTAGGCAAAAAGACAAAAAATAGGTCAAAACCCGCCTCGATCGTCCGAACGCCACGCAAACACACACATAGCACTGCATAGGTATTAGACACGCGTTGCAACTGACGGGACTCGATTCTGACATACGGAAGCCGAGTTATCGCCCAATTTGCAAAACTCGCCAACACTTAGGAAAAAAGCCGAAAAATAGGACAAAACCCGCCTCGACCATCCGAACGCCACGCAAACACACACATAGCACCGCGTAGGTATTAGACACGCGTTCCAACTGATGGGACTCGATTCCGACATACGGAAGCCGAGTTATCGCCTATTTGCAAAACTCGCCAACACTTAGGTAAAAAGCCAAAAAATAGGTCAAAACCCGCCTCGACCGTCCGAACGCCACACAAACACACACATAACACTATGTAGGTATTAGACACGCGCAACAACTAACGGGACTCGATTTCGACATACAGAAGCTGAGTTATCGCCCAGTTTGCAAAACTCGCCAACACTTAGGCAAAAAGCCAAAAAATAGGTCAAAACCCGCCTACTCACCACGACCGTCCGAACGCCGCACAAACACACACATAGCACCGCGTAGTTATTAGACACGCGTTGTAACTGTTGGGACTCGATTCTGACATACGGAAGCCGAGTTATCGCCCAGTTTGCAAAACTCGCCAATACTTAGGCAAAAGGCCGAAAAATAGGTCAAAACCCACCTCGACTGTCTGAACGCCACGTAAACACACACATAGTACCGCGTAGGTATTAGACATACGCAACAACTGACGGGACTCGATTCTGACATACGGAAGCCGAGTTATCGCCCAGTTTAGAAAACTCGCCAACACTTGGAAAATAACCAAAAAATAGGTCAAAACCTGCCTCGACTATCTGAACGCCATGCAAACACACACATAGCATCGCGTAGGTATTAGGCATGCGTTGCAACTGACGGGACTCGATTCTGACATACGAAAGCCGAGTTATCGCCAAATTTGCAAAACTCGCCAACACTTAGGCAAAAAGCCAAAAATAGGTCAAAACCCGCCTCGACCGTCCGAACGCCACGCAAACACTCACATAGCACCGCGTAGGTATTAGACATGTGCAACAACTGACAGGACTCGATTCCGACATACGAAAACCGAGTTATCGCCCAGTTTGCAAAACTCGTCAACACTTAGGAAAAAAGCCAAAAAATAGGTCAAAACCTGCCTCGACTGTCCAAATGCAACACAAACACACACATAACACTGCATAGGTCTTAGACACGCGTTGTACATGACAGGACTCAATTCCGACATACGAAAGCCGAGTTATTTCCAAGTTTGCAAAACTCGCCAACACTTAGGCAAAAAGCCGAGAAATAGGTCAAAACCCGCCTCGACTGTTCGAATGCCACACAATCACACACATAGCACCGCGTAGGTATTACACACGCGCAACAACTGATGGGACTCAATTCCGAGATACGAAAGCCGAGTTATCGCCCAGTTTGCAAAACTCGTCAACACTTAGGTAAAAAGCCAAAAAATAGGTCAAACCCCGTCTCGACCGTCCAACGCATATGAACGCATATATAGCACCGGCGTAGATATTGAACACGTTGCTGTAACCGACGGACTCGATTCTGACATACGGAAGCTGAGTTATCGCCCAGTTTGCAAAACTCGCCAACACTTGGGTAAAAAGTCGAAAAATAGGTTAAAACCCGCCTCGACCGTCCGAACGCCACGCAAACACACACAGTACCGCGTAGGTATTAGACACGCGCAACAACTGACGGAACGCGATTCCGACATACGGAAGACGAGTTATCGCCCAGTTTGCAAAACTTGCCAACACTTAAGCAAAAAGCCGAAAAATAGGTTAAAACCTGCCTCGACCGTCCGAACGCCACGCAAACACACATAACACAGCGTAGGCATTAGACACGTGTTGCAACTGATGGGACTCGATTTCGATATACAGAAGCCGAGTTATCGCCCAGTTTGCAAAACTCGCCAACACATAGGCAAAATAACGAAAAATAGGTCTAAACTCGCCTTGACAGTCTGAATGCCACGAAAACACACACATTATACTGCGTAGGTATTAGAAACGCACAACAACTTACGGGACTTGATTTCGACATACAGAAGCCGAGTTATCGCCCAGTTTGAAAAACACGCCAACACTTAGGCAAAAAGCCAAAAAATAGGCCAAAACCCGCCTCGACCGTCCGAACACCATGCAAACACACACATAGCACCGCGTAGGTATTAGACATGTGCAACAACTAATGGGACTCGATTCTGACATACGGAAGCCGAGTTATCGCCAAGTTTGCAAAACTCGCCAACACTTAGGCAAAAAGCTAAAAAATAGGTCAAAACCCACCTCGACCGTCTGAACGCCATGTAAACACACACATAGTACCACGTATGTATTAGACACGCGCAACAACTGACGGGACTCGATTCTGACATACGAAAGCCGAGTTATCGTCCAGTTTGGAAAACTCGCCAACACTTAGTAAAACAGCCGAAAAATAGGTCAAAACCTGCCTCGACCGTCTGAACGCCACGAAAATACACACATAGCACCGCGTAGGTATTAGACACGCGTTGCAACTGACGGGACTCGATTCCAACATACAGAAGCCGAGTTATCGCCAAATTTGTAAAACTCGTCAACACTTAGGTAAAAAGTTGAAAATAGGTCAAAACCCAACTCGACCATCCGAACACCACGCAAACCTACACATAGCACCGCGTAGGTATTAGACACGCGCAACAACTAACGGGACTCGATTCCGACATACGGAAGTCGAGTTATCGCCAAGTTTGCAAAACTCGCCAACACTTAGGAAAAAAGCCGAAAAATAGGTCAAAACCTGCCTCGACCGTCCAAACGCAACGCAAACACACACATAGCACCGCGTAGGTATTAGACACGCGTTGTACATGACGAGACTCGATTCCGACATACGAAAGCCGAGTTATCGCCAAGTTTGCAAAACTCGCCAACACTTAGGCAAAAAGCCGAAAAATAGGTCAAAACTCGCCTCGACCGTCCGAATACCACACAATCACACACATAGCACCGCGTAGGTATTAGACACGCGCAACAACTGACGGGACTCAATTCTGACATACGGAAGCCGAATTATCGCCCAGTTTGTAAAACTCGTCAACACTTAGGTAAAAAGCCAAAAAATAGGTCAAAACCCGCCTCGACCATCCGAACGCCGCACAAACACACACATAGAACCACGTAGATATTAGACACGCGTTGCAACTGACGGGACTCGATTCTGACATACGGAAGCCGAGTTATCGCCCATTTTGTAAAACTCGCCAATACTTAGGCAAAAAGCCGAAAATTAGGTCAAAACCCGCCTCGACCGTCTGAACGCCACTTAAACAAATACAGTACCGCATAGGTATTAGACACGTGCAACAACTGATGGGACGCGATTCCGACATACGAAAGACGAGTTATCGCCCAGTTTGCAAAACTCGCCAACACTTAGGCAAAAAGCCGAAAAATAGGTCAAAACCTGCCTCGACCGTCCGAACGCCACGCAAACACACATAGCACCATGTAGGCATTAGACACGTGTTGCAACTGATGGGACTCGATTCCGATATACAGAAGCCGAGTTATTGCCCAGTTTGCAAAACTCGCCAACACTTAGGCAAAAAGCCGAAAAATAGGTCAAAACCCACCTCGACCGTCCGAATGCCATGAAAACAAACACATTGCACCGCGTGAGTATTAGACACGTGCAACAACTAACGGGACTCGATTTTGACATACAGAAGCCGAGTTATCGCCCAGTTTGCAAAACACGCTAACACTTAGGAAAAAAGCCAAAAAATAGGTCAAAACTCACCTCGACAGTCCGAACGCCACGCAAACACACACATAGCACCGCGTAGGTATTAGACACGCATAACAACTGACGGGACTCGATACCAACATACGGAAGGCGAGTTATCGCCAAGTTTGCAAAACTCGCCAACACTTAGGCAAAAAGCTGAAAAATAGGTCAAAACCCGCCTCGACCGTCCGAACGCCACGCAAACACCCACATAGCACCGCGTAGGTATTAGACACGCGCAACAACTAACGGGACTCGATTCTGACACACGGATGCCGAGTTATTAGCCCGTTTACAATAATTATAGAACACAAACTACAATAATTTAAATATGCTCTATTTTTGACTTCGTAATTAATATTTTTACTTTTATAGGGTATTGTTGATGAGACTCATGGGGGTGGAGGCTGCGGCACAGGCGATGCTCGTGGCGAAGATGGTGATGACCGCCGAGCTGATGCTGATAAGACTATGGAGGGTGGGACCGCATATGGGATAGGCGATGGGACCGGCGATCGTACGATAGATGGCGGTGATGATGACACTGAAATTCCTGATCTTGGGTTGTAGTTAGTTTATGTTTATATTTTGACTTTCATGTATGCATTTATATAACTTTTGAGTTGTGCAGACCAGAGTTTTGTATCTAACTAAATTGATTGTTGATGGTAAAATATATGATTGTTATTGATATGTGTGCATTGTCATTATTAGTCTTTCTTTAATTTATAACAGGTATAATTATGTATATGTAAATGAACAGGGGAATTTTTTAATTTTTAATTTTTTTTAAGCAGGTCATTGCTGACGGGGGGCCGTCGGCAATGGCATACAGATCATTGGCGATGGCACTATACACTCATTGGCGACGGCATGCCGTCGGTAATGACAGTAATTTCAATTTTGCAAAATGTTTATTAACGACAGCATGTCCATCGCTAGTGTCGTCGGTAATAACACATTGGCGACGGTGGCCGGTCGGCAATGTCCCCGTCAGCAATGACCTTCTTGCCGACGACGAGCGACGGGAGTCGCGGGCGATGACCTTTAGGGCGACGGGAAGGGCGACGGACTTTGTCGTCGCCAATGACCACATTGTCGACGGCAAGAGGACCATTGGCGGCGGGAAAGGCCATCGGAAATGACCTTTTTTTGTAGTGTTCGGCCTCTAGAAAGTGGGGAAGAAGTTCTTGGACCTGAAGTTCTATACCTAAGTGCAATTGGTGCTCTTATGTATCTTGCAAACTGTACACGACCTGATATTACTTTTGCTGTCAACTTATTAGCAAGATACAGTTCTTCTTTGACTAAGAGACCTTGGGATGGGATCAAACACATTTTGAGATACCTCCGTGGAAGTATAGATCTTGGGTTATTTTATCCAATTAAGAAATTCAACGTCGCAATTGGTTGGATATGCCGATGCAGGATATTTATCAGATCCACATAATGGAAGATCACAAACAGGTTATGTATTTACATATTGTGACACGGCTATATCCTAGAAATCCACAAAGCAAACCATGACAGCTACATCTTCAAATTACTCAGAGATTCTCGCTATACATGAAGCAAGCAGAGAGTGCGTTTGGTTGAGATCAATTATTCAGAATATTCAAAAGTCATGTGGATTACCATCAATCAAAGACATTCCTACAATTCTGTATGAGGATAACGTTGTATGCATTGCTCAACTTAGAGGAGGATACATCAAGGGAGATAGAACAAAACACATTTCACCTAAATTCTTCTTCATACATGAGCTACAAAAGAAGGGTGATATAGATGTGCATCAAATTCGATCATGTGATAATCTAGTTGACTTATTCACAAAATCGCTACCAAATGCAACGTTTGCAGAACTTCGGAAAAGGATCGGAATGTGTCGTCTGAAAGACTTGTGACAACATTTCATCAAGAAGTAATGAATTTCTTTTGAGGGGAAGACTGTACTCTTTTTCCTTAGTCACGATTTTTATCCCAATGGGTTTTTCCCTGACAAGGTTTTAACGAGGCAGTCAATTAAAAGATATTTATGTAAAAGATATGTACTCTTTTTCCCTTCGTTAAGTTTTTTCCACTGGATTTTCTTAACAAGGTTTTTAATGAGACATAATCTTCTATCATAGAAAATCAGGGGAAGTATTATGATTTGATTCCCTCCTAGCTTCCCGTGACTCCTAGCCTCCCGTCACTACAAGAAAACCGGCTAATTCCGACGGAGCTACGTTCAACGGACAGATTCCCTCGAAGATAATATTTATTCCGACGGATTATTCCATTGAAGATATGTCAGTCGAAAATACTTTAATTTCGATAGATGTTCGTCGAAAATATATGTATCCCATTGGCGCCAATGTTCCCGCCAGCGCGAACCTTATTTTCGACTGAATAGTGTTTATTCCGACAGACGATTCAGTCGAAACTATAGTAATTACGACGAAGTTAAGTACGACGGATAGTCCGTCGAAAATAAGCCTAAAACTTTACGATGTAATTTCCGACAGAACTTTTGACAGATCTTATTTTTGACGCGAATATTTACGACCGAATATCTGACGAATATTTTCGTCGGGAATAATGTAATTTCGGCCGAATAGGAGTAATTCCGACGGAATAATCCGTCGGCCTTAAGCTTTTTTCTTGTAGTGCGTGACTCCTTTCTCCTTTCCTTCTTCTCCTTCCTCTCTTCTCTTGCCAATATAAAGAAGATGATCTGAAGGAAAAGATAATAAGAATTCTCTCTGAAGAATTTCTCTCTCTTTTCTCGTGCTTATTCTCTCTAAATTTATGTAGCAATTATAAGAGTATCTTTATACACTTTGTTAAAATTTTATAACAAAAAGACCTTTTTCTTTCTAGAGTTGAACTTTCAGAAGTAGTACTAGTTTGATCTGCATTTAAATTAAATATACATCTGTATATTAATGAATTAGAGATACAAACTAGAGATATATATGTCCAGAAGAAAAAAAAATCTATTAATATAGAAAGATTCACCTAAACATTTATGAAACATAAAAACACGTACACCCAGAGCCGGTCCTGATTTTTATAAGGCCCAGGGCAAAAAAATTCAAGTGTGCCCCTTTATATAAATTAAACAAAAAAAATACTATCAACTAATTAAATTTTATTAAAATTATAAGAATTTATAAAAGATAAGTAAGAACACATTGGGGCCTCGTTAAAAAACTTGTTTGAGGAAAATTTAATGGGATAAAACCCCAAACGAAGGAAAAAGAGTACTCTGAATTGTAAACATTGCATTAAAAATGAAGAACAAGAATCCCAGCCAAATTTTCTGTTGAATCAAATAATAAATAAGAAAAAGTTAACAAAAATATATATTACAATTTACAAAATTTACTTATCTAGATTCTATATGTATCTTTAAAAAAATTACCTTCAAAGAAAGGCGCTGGTCTAGCTTGTGGATGATTTATTTTCCAACTTTGTTAGAGAAGAGAATTATCAGGAATTTTTTTTTGTTGCCTTATGAACTGAGAGGGTCGAAAGATTTTTCCTTCTTTTTGTGGCTAAGAGTCTATTTTGATTCTCCATATTTATTGATTTGTTTTATATTATATAATTACTTTTTTATTTTTTATACACATATTTACATCATTTTTTAAAAAAATTAGGCCCTCTTTAGTTTTGGGCCCTGAGCGGTAGCCCTGGTAGACCTAGCCCAGGGCCGGCTCTGCGTACACCCAAACAAACCACAAGATTCACTTAAACAGTTCTAATTAAACCAAAAACCAAAAAAAAAAAAAAGGAAGACAACCCAGAAAAATATACCATCTTGAGCACAGTCCCAAAAGCAGGAATGTTAAATTTCTTCTAAACCTAGCCAAAAAAAAAACCTTGATCCTAGAAAGAAAGCAACTTGCCTATAAATAATGAATTAAACAGTCCAAAAACAAGCCTCTCTTTTGTTAATGGTAATACCTATTCCAAGTACAGAATTAACCCCTTGTGACTGTAAAACAATTGGAGCCTATGCAAATATTGAACCCTAAGGCTTGAACATCAAACCCCAACCTCCATATCTAATTTATGCATTACATTTTAACCCATGCCTCGATTATATATTGCACTGGATTATCTTGCTAATATCTAACCACAAAACTAAATCAATTAATGTCTGTGTGTATAATATTGTATTCTTTAACCTGTTTAAACATGAAAGAGATGATATATAGAAAATATATTGTTATCGTTGTCCTTTAAAGGGGTGACGCATCGTTATGTTGGATTCTTTTGTTGGTGTAATATACTACTGATCCGAATGCATATCAAACATGCATGGAGTTGGATATATTTAGCAGAGTAAATATTACACTCCATCATTTTCATTGAGGACCAATCCTTCATATATATATATATATAGAAGGAGATCATTATTTGCAAAAGAAGAAAGAAAAAAAAAAAAATCCAAGAACAAACTAAGAAAAAGGATCTGAATTCAAAGACCATACAGCAGCATATTCAACATAGACGGACAGTACTACTAAACGTTGACCAAAGCAGGATCACATATCTGGAAAGAGTGAAGAAGGAGGGACACTTTGCTCGTGCCTGAAAAAGTTCAGTGGATCAACCATGGTTTTCACTCGAATCAACTTGTCAAAATTATTGTTGAAGTAAGATTTTCCCCATTTACGCGCCTTAATATTGCTAATAACACCCGAGCCGCTGTTCACTCCGAGATCAATATCACCATAATTCCTATAAGCCCTTCGTGGATTACTGGAAACATAAGGAGTCAAGTACTCGTGCAAGCTCCTGATCCACTCCAACTTCTGTTTGGTATTTCCAGCCCAAAGCACCCTTGCGTAAATCATGTACAACGTTCCAGCTCTATTGGGGAACGGAATTGCTGACTCTGGATAATTGTCAAGAACTCCCCCATACGGCGTAAAGATCACCGTTGTTTCTCCAGGACCAACTTCTAGAAGCTTCTCCCATAACCCTTCTATTCCTGCTATTGACATTGGTGTCCTCACAAAGTCTGATTTTGCTTTGGTGGGAAGATCCCTCAAAACGGTCCTGTCAAGCAAATCCTCAGGGGTATAAGTATCTTCGAAAAGATTGGAAAATGAGGAAAGCATGACAGCTTGGATCCATGGGACTTCTAGAAGGTCTGATCTCTTCAAACCTAATTGGGGAAATCTTTGATCCATAATTGATACTAGTTGACCAGCTCCACCGAGGTATGCACCCGTAAACCCTAACTCAACCGTTTTTTTATCCGCCCGAGTACTTGCATTACTTAGGACAGTAGAAATTCGGATCCTGATGTCCAGTTCATTGGGAAGAACTGGAGCAACCGTTTGGAACGGGTACAAAATTTGGGTTGCACTATCTTCCAAATTTCTGAAAACAGTGAAAACGGTCACTTTTTCCGGAACTTCAACTAGGTTTAGCTTCCAAGTCAAGACAATTCCAAAACTAGCACAACCGCCACCTCGAAGAGCCCAAAACAAATCTTCACCCATTGATTTTCTATGGAGTATTTTGCCATTTACATCCACTATACGGACATCGATAACATTATCTGCAGCAAGACCATACTTTCGTCTCAATGGGCCATACCCTCCACCGCAAATTAGTCCGGTGACACCCACTGTTGACCCAACACCGGCCGGGAAAGCAAGCGTATTACTTGCCCGGTAAATCCAGTAATAAAGTTCACCAAGAGTTGCGCCAGCTTGGACATATGCAATTTTCTTTTGGGAGTCCACACTGATGGCACGTAGTTTAATCATGTCAAGTAGGACAAATGGAATGTCATAAGTACTAGTATAGGAAAGACCTTCGAAATCATGACCCCCGCTTCGAATTCTAATTTGCATGTCGTTTTTCTTGGCGCAATATACGACGGATTGGACTTGGGATTCGACTACCGGAGTCACAATGACGGCCGGGGTGCGGCGATCTGACACGGCGAACCTTGGGTTTCGAATGGAGTAGGCGTAGATGGGTGTGAAGGAAGCATTGGCTGGGGTGTAAATGACTTCGGATATTGGTACGGAGGTTTTGGTGAGGCATTTTACGAAGCCTTTTGGATCGGGAAAATCTGGCCATGCAAAAGACGAGGAAACAAAAAGAAGGGAGATGATCAAAAGGATTGAAGAAGTTGGAGGAGTCGTCTTCATTATGTTTTGCTTGCGTTTTTTGTGTTACACTGGTGCCCTATTTATAGTGTTTTTCATGCAACATATAGGTGGTGAAAATGACCCGGTTTTAGGGTTGTTGTCTAAATGATTGTGGCTCTGTATAGTATAACAATATCCCGAGGCAAGAGTGAATGCATGAAAATTATTGAACTGTACGAATAGGACTGATCAATGAGCTGAAATTCCTTAAATAATTAAATGTAAATTTTATCTTCACTGGTATGAATTCACATACAATTTATGTTTGTTAGCAAATTGGAATCAACAAATTAAAACCAGAAAAATAAGAAGAGGTGAATTTTCTGTTTCCAAAAATTTACTACTTTAAATTGTGTTATTAGACACTCATCATTCTGAATTTTTATGGGCGTTTGGTTACAACATTGGAATAAGAATGGAATGGAATAGGCATTCTTACTAATATGTTTGGTCTAAACGAGAAATTATATGATTTTGATTGATTGAGGGTTTTTTTTTAAGTTTATCGATTGGAATGGAATGGTCAATCATTACCTATCATGTTGGAATAAATATTTTTTTAAACATATAATTAGACATTTATTTCTTGTTTCGATCTTTCTCTGTTATTCATGTAGGGCAATGATGATACTCCCTCCGTTCCTTAATATAAGATTTTTTTGCACAAGTATTAAGGAAATGATTGTATAACATTAAATATAATATCAAATATTTATATTGTCCTTTTATTGGAAAAATAGATTGTTATTTATTAGGCAAAAAATAGTGAGAGAACCAAAGTTATACTTAATACTTGGGGTAATATTGGAAACTAAACAATTAATGTTTACTTGAAATTCTAAAATGTCATATATTAAAAGATAAAAAAAATTCTCTAAAATGTCTTATATTAAGGGACGGAGGGAGTACCCCTAATACTTAGATTCGTTATTGATAATCTGGTGATTTACTCCCTTTCAAAATATAAGAGAAGTGTTATAAAACTTTATCAAAGTGTAGAAAGATACTCTTATTATTGCATAAATTTAGATAAAATAAGTAAGAGATAAAGAGAGAGAAATCATTCAGAGAAGTTCTCTTATTTCCTTGATCAGTATCATTACCTTATATAGGCAATGCAGAGGAGGAGGTTCACGGGAGAAGAGAAGAAGAAAGGGGAGAGAGCACGGGAGAAAAGAAGAAAAGGAGCGAAGAGTTCCCTCCTGAGGAGGGAATCACATTCATAACACTTCCCTTGATTTCCTACGATAGAAGATTATGTCCCATTAAAAATCTTGTTAAGAAAACCCAGTGAAAAAAACTTAACGAAGGGAAAAAGAGTACATATCTTTTACATAAATATCTTAATTGACTGTCTCGTTAAAACCTTGTCAGAAAAAACTCATTGAGATAAAAATCGTGACTAAGGAAAAAGAGTACAGTCTTCTCCTCAAAAGGAATTCATTACTCCTTGATGAAATGTTGTCATAAGTCTTTCAGCCGACACATTCCGATCTTTTTCTGAAGTTTTGCAAACATTGCATTTGGTAGCGACTTTGTGAATAAGTCGGCTAGATTATCACATGATCGAATTTGATGCACATCTATATCACCCTTCTTTTGTAGCTCACGTGTGAAGAAGAATTTAGGTAAAATGTGTTTTGTTCTATCTCCCTTGATGTACCCTCCTCTAAGTTGAGCAATGGATGCAGTATTATCCTCGTACAGAATTGTAGGAATGTCTTTGATTGATGGTAATCCGCATGATTTTTGAATATGCTGAATAATTGATCTCAACCAAACACACTCTCTGCTTGCTTCATGTATAGCGAGAATTTTTGAGTGATTTGAAGATGTAGCTGTCATAGTTTACTTTGTGGATTTTCAGGATATAGTCGTGTCACAATATGTAAATACATAACCTGTTTGTGATCTTCCATTATGTGGATCTGATAAATATCTTGCATCGGCATATCCAACCAATTGCGACGTTGAATCTCTTGGATAAAATAACCCAAGATCTATACTTCCACCACTACTAGAAAAATAAGAATACGTGACAGAACTTTGTGACAGTTTTTAAAAACAATCACAAAAGATAGTAATTTGTGATGGACTTTTTAAGCCATCACAAAATAATAGTATATATGATGGCTCTTAGTGACGACTAATTTTGTCATCAATGTATTATAATTGTGATGGTCGTGTCAATCACCAAACTTTCTTTTTATGATGGACTAAGTCATCACTTATAGATATATCCTTTTCGCGATTGCATTTAAGCTATCACTAATATTTTAATGTAAGAAATAATCAAAACAATATTTTATGATGGTCATGACAATCATTAAAAAAGATAAATTTTTGTGACGACTTTTATTTGCAATTACAAAAAAGGTATTTTGTGATGGAATTTTCAAGTCACCACAAAACAATAAAATATATGATGGCTCTCTGTGATGGCTAATTTTACCATCATTATAGAGTATTTGTGACTGCCATTGCAATTACAAAATCTTATGTGGAAGTAATTTTGTTTAGTAAGTCAACTCACATATATTTCCTATTATATTTTATTTTAAAATTATAATCATAATCTGGGCTTTGGTGTAGTGGTAATACTCGTTATTTAGTTCACAAATGGGGGAAGGGTTCGAATCCTACAAGTATCATTTGATACAATTAATATAATAAAATAAATTATCCATAAATAGAGATTCACGTTCTTACCTTTGATACCTAAAATCTTGTTTTTTGTGATGACTTTAACAATCACAATAGATTACGTGTTAATGTGATTGTATTAATCATCATAAAAGCACTAAGATTTTGCGTGATTGCCAAAATCATCACGTAAAACCTTTCATGATGGGAGTATACAAGATGTCCATTGTGAGGCTTAAAGTCATCACGTAAACCTTTCGTGATGGTTTTTCTGATTTTTGTGATGGATTTTGGCCATCACAAATAACCATTTTTTTAGTAGTGCACGGAGGTATCTCAAAATGTGTTTTATCTCATCCCAATGTCTCTTAGTCGGAGAAGAACTGTATCTTGTTAACAAGTTGACAGCAAAAGTTAATATCAAGTCGTGTACAGTTTGCAAGATACATAAGAGCGCCTATTACACTTAGGTATGGAACTTCAGGTCTAAGGACTTCTTACCCACTTTCTAAAGGCCGAAATGGATCTTTATTAACTTTTAAAGATCGAACAACCATCGGGGTAGTCAAAGGATGAGCTTTATCCATATGAAAACGATTGAGAATCTTTTCACAGCATATATGGATTGATGACCAAAAATTTCAGATGTTAAATGCTCCACTTGTATTCCCAAACAGAATTTTGTCTTTCCAAGATCTTTCATTTCAAATTCATCTTTAATTTAAATAAGTAGTTGTTCTTGTGAGTTCTTCAGGAGTACCTACAAGATTCAAATCATCCACATATACAGCAATGATGGAAAATCCACTTTGTGATTTCTTAATAAAAACACATAGACATACTTGATTATTTATATATCCATCTTTTATTAAATAATCACTAAGTCGATTATATCACATATGACCAGACTATTTCAACCCATACAATGAGCGTTGTAACTTGATTAAATATATGTGACGGGGCCTTTGTGATTCAGTCATTTTCAATCCTTCAGGGATTCTCATGTAAATCTCTCAATCGCCAAGTGAGCCGTATATAGTATCTTTGTTACAACATCCATCAAACGTGTTTCCAAACCTTACATGGTTGCCATACCTATCAGAAAGTGAAAAGTGACTCCATCCATTACTGGAGAGTATGTATCCTGATAATTAATACCAGGTTTTTGTGAAAACCCTTGAGCTACAAGTCCGACATTCCTTGTATTGAAAAAAAAAGAGTGTTATTTATTGGACATACAATAGTGAGAAAACCAAAGTTATATATTTAATTCTTGTGGTAATATTGGAAACTAAGCAATTAATGCTTACTTAAAATTTTCAAACGACTTATATTAAGAGACAAAAACATTTCTTTAAAACGACTTATATTAAGGAACAGAAAAATATTTGTCTATTAATATAAGTCGTTTGAGAATTTCAAGTAAGTATTAATTGCTTAGTTTCCAATATTATCCAAAGTATAAAATATAACTTTGATTCTCTTATTATTGTCTGTCCAATAAATAACAATCTATTTTTCAATACAAGTGCAATATAAATTATTGATATTATATTTAATATTTTATAATTATTTTTTTAATATTTGTGGATAACTCTAAAACGATTTATATTAAGTAATGGAAGAAGTAGTGTAATACAAAAATTAAGCTGAAACAATAATTAATGGGATATTATATTTTTTTATCACTGTACTAGGGTCCAATTTTCATTGTGGTTACCGAATTTTTTTTTGTTACAATCGAATAACTATACTCTCAAAAATTACAAAATGATCATTACTTAAAATTTTCGTCCGAAAAAATGGACAAAAAAACTGACTATGCAAGTTCGCCTCCCTTTTTTACTTACGTGGAGCAGTGTTGACAGTTTTGCCATATCACTTCTCTTCTTTGTTATCTTTAAACAAAGTGGAGTAGTAAAATTTATTATCTTTAAATAATAATAATAATAATAATTTCAAAATAATAATAATAATAATAGTAATAATAATAATTTTAAAATAATAAT
Organism: Panax quinquefolius; assembly: GCA_020205615.1. Classification (NCBI taxonomy): domain Eukaryota; kingdom Viridiplantae; phylum Streptophyta; class Magnoliopsida; order Apiales; family Araliaceae; genus Panax; species Panax quinquefolius. Next base: position 8,884,763 of record CM035174.1, on the reverse strand, counting down.
AATAATAATTTTAATAATAATAATTTTAAAATAATAATACTAACAATAACTGTAACACCCCAACTTTTATGAATAAAGATGAATTTTCTATAAATATCATTTTGATTATTATGGAATGAATTTGTTATAATATTATAGTTATGGGTAATATTTATAAATTCGCAAAATGCATGAGTTGTTATATAATATTCGATTGGTGGGGATATTCGTTTTAACGGTGAATATTAAATACGACAGCACAATCATTAGTGAACTCCTAACGGAATTATTGTCGGATTGAGAAAGCGACAAAAATATCTTTTATAAAATAACGGCGAAAGTTTTACTGATTAACCTTTGTTGGAATACACAGTGGTTAAAATACGATGTCGCATTGTTGCACAAAGCGATAGAACACGGTATTACAAAGTATTTTTGAATTATCGATTCTTACGTAATAAGGCACTACTCAATAATTATTACGGTAATTCTTATTCAATATTTTATTTTATTGGTTCAATAATTCTTTGCGTTGATATTTTATATTATTGTTGTTTCAATAATTGTCCTTTGCACATTATTTTCCATTATCGGATCAATAATTCATATTATTTGAATAATATTATTAGATAGCATTATTTGGCAATGTCTAGAAAGTTACATCGAGGAGAGTTTTGGTCACCTAATCATGCGCGTGAGAAGGAGAAATCCTTATTGGAAAGCCCCTCTTTCTGAGGAGCTACACTGGTTGTCATTATTGTGATTACGTAATATTATTTGTAAATAATTAATTATTGATTTATATGATAAGGAAATATTTATTTTATGTGGACACAAATGATAGATAAGAAAATATTTATTGAAGTGGATTTAAAGCGAGGAATTTTTAGCATGTGACATTTGTTGAAAGTTAGTATTTTATTTTTCGATAAAATAATTCATTCAAATATATTATTATAATATTACATTATAGTAGTATGATGTGATTATATAATAATACGCTTTTATAATTTGAATGGTAGCATTATTATAGTAAATTCATGGTATAAAAGTAAAAGGAGGTGGAAGAGAACAAATTTAATTTGAATTCTGTGATGCAAGCGATGATGTCATCCTGACGATGAGGTAGCGATGATGTCATCGGACGATGAGGTATGCAATGATGTATTATGATCGATGGCGTCATGAGTGGTGATGTCATAAATTATGGCGAAAAGACTATTTTACCCTTACTACGCCAAGCCTATAAATAAAAGCTCATTTCTTCATTATTTTCACCAATTCATTCAAGCTATAGAGAGAAAGTATAGAGAGAATAAGAGAGAGAAGAAGAGTATTACATTACTACACTATTGCGATATCTAATCTCCTACTATGGTAAGGGGTATTATTTTTTTTCGTATTCATGAAGAGAGTTATTTTCTTTCAATACTCGTAAGGTTGTTATTCCATTCTTTATTATTACTGTTGGAATAACTTCTGTATGCATCTTGATCTATCGCATGCCGGTGAATTCTGTTGTTATTCTATTCTTTATTATTACATTTGGAACATCGTATGCATGCGGATTACGAATGACTGGTTCCAATTCTTTATTATTATGTTGGAACATCACATGCATGCGGATTACGCGTGACTGGTTCCATTCTTTATTATTACGTTGAATATATCGTATGCACGTGCGGATTACGCGTGACACTGGTTCCATTCTTTATTATTACGTTGGAATAACTTTTGCATGCATGCAAATTACGCATGCGCTGGTGAATTCTTCTATTATTCCATTCTTTATTATTACATTTGGAATAATCATCACGTGGATTACCGCATGGCGGCAAAAATCCATTTTGCGTTTCATATATTCTATTATACTAAGTTGGTTAAAGTTTTGGCTTCTATACTCCATGAAATTAATAGAATATCCTAGATATTTGCGTTTCATCCAGTATCTTTTTATTGAAATATTCTTCTGAGCATTCTTGAATTTTCATGTTTACAATTTGGACGTTATTGAGTTCCGGATAAATTAACTTATAAATCTTTAAAATTTATTCTTGAACTTGTTTTATTGAATTGTCATCATCCTCATGTTTATAATATGTTGAAAGTCATATGTGGCATGTAATGCATAGATGGACTTGGTATGATTATGACCGAGGATTATTAAAGGTATAATCATGGTTGTAATGTTACAAATGATGTGGTAAAAATCCTCATTGGTAGTAGTGCATTGATGGACAGTTGTTGGCATGATCATGAACATTGATGAATACATAAATATCCTTGGCCCGTAGTGCATGGATAATTTGTGGTCGTGATACTAATGAATATCCTTGGGCGTAGTGCCGGGATGATTGTGATTATTTATTAAAAGTGAGTCTCGGTGATAAAAATGATGAAAAACCTTTTAAATCATAGAAGATAGTAGATTTTATTCTCTACTTGACTCTTCTAATGGATTGCTTGTTCAGCTATGATTAAACTTGATGTTTGTTATATTTTATCGGTTTAACCTTTGTTGAAGGCTAATGATAATTTATTTTGCATTATCTTAGTCATAATATTTCTTCTTGGGCTAGTTGAGCTCACCCTTTGCTTTCATTGTTCTCTTGAGGAAATGAGAAGCGTAGCGAGGGGACTAGTCGGGGAGCGGAGTGGCGATCCGGATGATAGCATTAGTAGTCCTCACTATTCTATGAAATATTGTGATAATAAATGTATTGATGACTTATTTTGAGTTTGAATACTGTCTAGAAGACAATATTTGTATTAAAACTCACAGCTCATGTTGTATATTTAAGGTTGTATTTGTATTACGTACCATGTATTTGGTGACTCAAAATAGGTGATGTATACCTATTTTGGGGGGGCGTCCTGATTGGTATCAAAGCTTAAGCATATGATCCCTGGCTAAGATGTGAGACTAGAACTAGGAAGGGAGAGACGGGGAATTCCTTCGCTAGTATGACCTACCTTAAGTTTATTTGGTATTTAATTGGTCAGTCAGAGTATAGGGATAATATGTTACATATCAATTAACCCTTGTTTTGTGGAAGTATCTGTAAGACCCCAACTTATTAATAAATGAAATTTAATTTCCTCTATTTATTATCTTGAAATAATACAGGTTGATTTGATTAATATGGTTAGTTATGGGTAAAATGCGCAAATATTTCAAATAAGCAAGTGGTTGTAAAATATTCATTGTTGTCGGGGGAATATTTGTTTGGTCGTGGAATATTCTTCCTGTGGAGGAATATTAAATGCGACAAGCCTTGATCTTTGTGGGCCCCATAACGGAAAGCGATTGGATGAATAAAGCGACAAGTATAAGTTGTTTATAAATAAGCAGCGTAATTATTACCGTTAGATTATCTTGTTGGAATACCGGTGGTTTAAAACACGATGTAATATGCGTTGTTACACGTTAGCACATGGTATTGTACCAATTATTGATTCTTACGTACGTGAAGGCACTACTCGATAATTATTACGATAATTCTTATTCAATATTTTATTTTATTGATTCAATAATTGCTATGTTGAAATTTTATATTATTGTTTTAATAATTAATAATTGTCTACTAAAGTATTTTCATTATCAAATCAATAATTCATATTATTTGAATAATATTATTAGACAGCATTATTGGCAATGTCTAGAAAGTTTTGTCTAAGGAGAGGTTTGGTCACCTAATTGCGCGCCAGTAAGGAGAAATTCTTATTGGAAAACCCTCTCTTTCAGGAGCGGCACAGTTGCCCGATATTGTGATTCTGTAATATTATTTGTGAATAATTAATTATTGATTTATATGATAAGAAAAATATTCATTTTATATGGGTATAGATGGAGAAAATTTTTTAAAGTGACAATTGTTAAAAATTGACATTTTATCTTTTCTGATAAAATAATTTATTTAAATTTAATATTATATTATAATAATATAATAATGGTGATATTTTTACAATGAATGTGGGATATATGAGTAAATGAGGAGGAAGAGTATTTTTGTTCCTAAAATATTTAAAACATATTAAACATGTTTTGGGCCCTGCGTTCGATTTGAAATTTGATTATAGCGTATAAAATCACCCGTTTGTGGATTTCTGTCAACTTCTGTTTGAAATTTAGAAAAACTTTCTTCTGTAAAGTTGTAGAGAATTGAATTTCCTATAGAAGGACATAAGATCCAAATTTTTCTGATAAAATGGCTATTTATTATGAATTATTGAAGTTCCGGAATAATTGGTTTTTGAAGTTTTAATTATTTTTTTTAATAAAAGCGTTTTTGTTATGTTTGGGGGGCCACTCGTTGTTGAAATGGTTGAATTCAGTTATTCAAAAGGTTGGCATAGAAAATTTAATTTATATATTAATATTTTATTAAATTTTACGCTTTAATTGTTCTAAGCATTTTTCTATAAATAGGGTGCTTAGGTTAGAATTGAAAATCACAAGAAACTAAAGCTTTTTCTCTCTTTCTCTCTATATTATCGGCGTATTCTTGTGAGTATTTTGATATTTTGAGTGTTTTATCGGTGCAAGTTCCTTTGAAGACTATATCCATTATTCAAATTTAGAAGTCTTGTCTTTTCCGAGGTAAAGGATGTTGTTTTATTCTTAAATGATATTATTTTCTTCAATATCATTATCTTAGAAATATTAGTGCGAACTTATTATCAAATTTGGAACTTTTTGTGTGGGATTACTATTCACATATCGACTATTTATTCACGTATATGGCACTTATTCACGAATCTGAAGACTATTCATGAAAAAAAAAATTTTCTTCTTTTTTGTCCAAGATGTCTATTATGGTTACTATCTTTGATTGTATCCATGTTTTGATCTTTATTTTGAATTACGCTTCAAAATTGGTTATTATGGAGTATTATTGAACTTGGATAAAAGCGTAATGTCTGAATCCCTAATATTTGTTCTTTTGCTTCCTTTGGATTCGTTTTCTTTAAAATATTTTTCATCATCCTCGGTCCTAAATGATGATTTCTTTGAATATCTTTGGCTTTTGTAGTGCAAAGATGAATGATTTCGATAAATATCTTTGGTAGTAGTGCAAAAGATGAGCAGTGTTTAGATGAACATGACCAATTTGGTGAATATCTTTGGCCTGTAGTGCAAAGATGAATATTTGATTCTAGATATATATTGATTTATGTTACAGGGATAAAATACTGACGATGGACTTTTAAATTCATAAATAGAAGATAGTAGATTTTATTCTCTACTTAACTCTTCTAATGAATTATTATTTCCGCTACGAATATTGATTTAAAACTTGTTGTCTATTGTATTCTATTAGATTTTTCCCTGTTGAGGACTAACGATAATTTGTTCTATATTATCTTAGTCATAATGTTCTTTACTGGGCTAGTTGAGCTCATCCTTTTCCTTTTTGTTCCATTTTTCTTCTCAGGAGACGAGAATATAGCGGGAACTAGTCGGGGTGTGGAATGATGGTTCTAGAATTTGTTTTAGTAGTCCTCACTATTTTGTAAAATAGTGTATTAATAATTGTAATGAGGACTTATTTGAGTGTGGATATAACTCACAGTTTAAGTGTTGTCGTATTTTGCAAGACAGTTGTATTAATAAAGTTGTAGTTGTTTCTGTACCATGTATTTGGCGACTCAGAATGGGTGTTGTATACCTATTTTGGGGGCGTCACAGTTGGTATCAGAGCTTAGGAATATGGTCTCTGGCGGAGATCGGGGAATAGAACTAGGAGGGGAGAGACGAGTAATCCTTCGCTAGTGTGTCATACCTAAGCTTATTTGTTTGTTCGGTCATAATATAAGGATATTATGTTGCATGTTAATTTCTTTAATTAACCCTTGTTTTATGTTAGTATTTGAGAATGGCAACTGAGAATATTAACAGTGGAGTGAATGAGACCGTGGAGACACCTTTAATCACTACCCAGGGGAACGTGCAACAGGAAGGCAATATTCCTCCTGTAAACAACACCACTGAGCAAACGATGAACGACGTGATGTTTAGGAGCTTTTTGCAGTTCATGCAAAACCAGACGAGGGAGACTCGTGTACAAAATACGGGTGGAAATGATAATGCCACATCACGGCGAGCGAGTTCAAAGAAGTTGGGACCACGAATTTATTGGAAAGCCGGATCCGATCGAAAGCGAGAGGCGTGGGTTAAACAAATTACCAAGATATTCGATGTCTTGGGATACATGGAGGAACAGAAGGTTCCATTCGCCACCTTTATGTTAAAGTGGCGAAGCGCGATTCTTGGTGGGAGTCGTGAAAGCGTACCCGACTACCGCGCTTTCGGCATGTCTTGGGAAAAGCGTTTGAAACTTTTCAATGACAAGTTACTTTCACGAAAGTATTCACCGTATGAAGGAGGTAGAGTTTATTAGACTAGAACAAAACAACATGGCGGTGTCCCAATACGAGGTGAAGTTCGCGAGTTATCGGGTTTGCACCTCATTTGGTAGAGAATGAGGAGCGAATGGCGAGGATGTTTACGAGAGGTTTAAAACCGAGATTGACAATATCTTATCTCTCATAAATTTTCTTTATATTAGGATGTTGTAAATAGGGCTCAATTATTAGGCGAGATAATGAGTATGTTCAACCGAGGACCCTGACGACGGGTCATCGGTGGCGGCGATCATCGAACAATGAAAATCAGTGGGGAAGAAAACATTCGGACAAAAGCGGTAACCACTCTGGTGGTAATCGTGGCCATGAAAATAGAAGAAGCGAGTCGGGGGAAGATTTTAAAAAAAAGGAGATTCAACAATGACACTGTGAAGACGTCAACACCAGCAAAAACGGGTTTTAAGGGAGGAGAACAACCACCGGTCGTATGCTATAAATGTGGAAAAGAGGGACACATAAGCCCAAACTGTCCACAATAGTTCAAGGTATGCTATAATTGTGGAAAGGAAGGACATATCACTCGAGATTGTACGGTAGCGAAACCAAGTCCGATGGGGATGGTGACTCTAAAGGTTATCCGAGAAAAGTCAAAGTCAGCGGTTCTGGAAGAGCGTTTGTCGTGATTTGGTCAAAATCGAGGAACCCAAAGCGAGGTGATCACGGGTAAGCTAATCATAAATTCTTGCGAAGTTTATACCTTATTAGATACCGGTTCTACCCATTCATTTATCTCTCCTGCTTGTGCTCAACGTTTAAACTTGACTCCGGAGAAATTAGACCTTGACTTATCTGTGGAAACTCCATTAGGAGAAACTTTCATTGCATCCACTATTTATAAATCGTGTTTGATCCAAGTTGGAACCATCACATTACCTGCCAATCTTATTTCGTTGAAAATACTTGCATTTAATGTGATTTCAGGGATTGATTGGTTAACCACTCATCATGCTAAAATTGATTGTTTTCGTAAGGTTGTTAGTTTTCATATTCCTAACCAACCTGTTATATGCATTCTAACAACCAAACCACTAAAGTCAATCGTTGTCATATCAAGCCATAAAGCTATTCGTTTATTGAAAAACGGATGTCAAGCTTTCTTAGCCCATGTCACGGACTTAAACAAAAACACGTCAGATGTGAATAATATTTCTATTATTAGTGAATTTCCTGACGTATTTCCTGAAGAACTTCCCAGTCTACCCCCAGAACGTGAAGTTGAATTCTTTATTGACCTTGAACCTGGTACAAAGCCCATTTCTAAAACCCCATATCGAATGGCTCTATTGAACTTGAGGAGTTAAAGGTCCAACTACGGGAGTTGTTGGACATCGGTTTCATTCGTCTAATACATCTCCTTGGGGTGCTCTGTTTTATTTGTAAAGAAGAAAGGCGGAGTATCGACTTTGTATTGACTATCGAGAATTGAACCATGTCACCATCAAGAATAGGTATCCGCTACCTCGCATTGATGACATGTTTGACCCGATTGCTGAGAGCACAATTCTTTTCAAAGATCGATCTTCGATTACGGATATCATCAATTTGAAGGTTAAGCGAGGATATTCAAAGACGCGCTTCGAGAACTTCGATGCGGGCATTATGAATTCTTAGTCATGTCTTTTGGATTGACTAATGCTCCTCTTTGCTTTCATGGATATGATGAGCCGTGTATTCAAAGAATATTTGGATCGGTTTGTTGTTGTCTTTATTGATGACATCCTCATCTATTTCAAAAGTCGTGAAGATCATGAGCACCATTTGAAAGCTAGTACTCCAAAGGCTTCGTGAAAACAAGTTATATGCCAAGTTAAAGAAATCGAGTTACGGCTTGAGGGAGTAGCATTCCTTGGGCACATGGTGTCAAAACATGGAGTATCTGTTGTTGACGGCGAAGATTGAAGCAATCAAAGTTGGGAAGCAGCAAAAGTCGGTGGCCAAGTACGTAGCTTTGTGGGCTTATTTGGTTATTATCGAAGATTCGTGGAAGGATTTTCTCGAATCGCTACTCAGATTAACTCGGTGACTCGTAAAGATACAAAATTAAGTATGGGCGAGGAATGCGAGAAGAGTTTCAAGAACTCGAGAGGAGACTCATTTATTTTGTTACGACAATACCATCTGGAGTTACGATGGATTTGTTATCTATAGCGATGCTTCAGGCAAAGGGTTAGGATGTGTTCTCATGCAACATGGGAAGGTCATATCCTATGCCTCGCGATAACTCAAAGAATATGAGAGGAATTATCCTACTCATGATCTAGAGTTGGCAGCAGTCATTTTCGCGTTGAAGATCTGGAGACACTACCTGTATGGGGAGAAAATGGAGATCTATACAGATCATAAAAGCCTCAAATATTTCTTCACCCAAAAGGAACTCAACATACGGCAACGATGTTGGCTCGAGCTGTTGAAAGACTACGACAATACCATTCAATACCATCCTAGAAAAGCGAACGTGGTAGCTGACGCATTGAGTAGAAGATCATATACAGGAACGAGTGCGATGATGTCAAGCATACGAGTAGAACCGACTTTAATCGATAAAGTTAAAGCTGCTCAAGCTACATACATGGAGCTGATGCGTATTAAGAAGAAAGTACAAGAAGGTGCTATTCCGGAAGAAAGAATCGATGAAGAAGGAATACTTCGAGTCAACTCCAGACTTCGCGTTCCTAACGATTCTGACTTGAAGCATAAAATCATGATGGAGGCACACAACACACCGTTTGCAATCCGTCCTGGGAGTACCAAAATATATCATGATTTTTGACATACATTTTGGTGGAACAATATGAAGAGAGAGATCGCGAAGTTTATCTCGAGGTGTTTAACTTGTCAATGTGTAAAGGCGGAGCATCAAGTACCAAAGGGTCCATTGCAACCACTTGAGATTCTGAAATGGAAGTGGGAACACATTACCATGGATTTTGTTACGGGTCTTCCCACGGTTTCTCAAGGCATAAATGCGATTTGGGTTATTGTTGATAGATTAACCAAGTCTGCCCATTTCTTGCCTATCGGAGACTTATTCCTTGAGCGTCTTGCTAGTATATGCGTAAATGAGATTGTGAGATTGCATGGCATGCGGTATCCATAGTTTTGGATCGTGACCCAAGATTCACTTCACGATTTTGGGTTAGCTTGCAAAAAGCTATGAGCGCAGTTCTGATTTAGTTTGGCATACCATCCTCAAAGCGGATGGACAATCGAGAGGACTATTCAAACTCTTGAAGATCTATTAAGACTTTGTGTCCTAGACTTCAAAGGGAGTTGGGATAAGTATTTACCATTGGTGGAATTCTCCTACAACAACGGTTATCGAGGAAAGTATATAGGTGTGGCTCCATTGAAGCATTATATGGACAAAAGTGTCGCTCTCAAAGTATGTTGGGATGAGGTGGGGAAAAACAACATTGTTGGGGACGAGTTGAGTACGAATGACTACGAGAGAAGATCCAAGCGATTCGACAAGCGTATACAAAGCGGCACAGGATCGACAAAAGAGTTATGCGGATCTTCATCGAAAGGACGTGAAATTTGACATTGGGGATCATGTATTATTACGTATTGCTCCATGGAAGGGAGTTACAAGATTCGGGAAGAGAGGAAAGCTCGATCCACGATTTATTGGTCCATTTGATTCTTGACCAGGAGTAGGAAATGTGGCTTATAGACTCGCGTTACCTCAAGCATGTCTCGTGTTCATAACGTTTTTCACATATCGTGCCGTAAATATGTGAAGGACCCGAACCACATTATTGAGTTAGAAACGGGACGAGATAGCCAGAAGATTTAACGTCTGAGGAGGTACTGTTAAGATCTTGGATAGGAAAGAAGCATATCCTACGCACCAAGGTTATACCACAAGTTAAGGTTTTGTGGAGGAACCATCTTTATTGAAGAGATTTTGGGAGTTGGAAGCGGAAATGAAAGCGAGGTATCCTCACCTTTTGAAAAACACACGAAGTACGTCACGTCAATTTTGAGGACGAAATTTCATAAGAGAGGAGGTTGTAAGACCCCAACTTATTAATAAATAAAATTTAATTTCCTCTATTTATTATCTTGAAATAATAAGGGTTGATTTGATTAATGTGGTTAGTTATGGGTAAAATCATAAATATTTCAAATAAGCAAGTGGTTATAAAATATTCATTGTTATTCGGGGAATATTCGTTTGGTCGTGGAATATTTTTCACTGTGGGAGAATATTAAATGCAACGGTAGCGATCTTTTGTGGGCCCCATAACTAAAAAGCGATTGGATGAAGAAAGCGACAAGTATAAGTTGTTTATAAATAACGGCGTAGTTATTACAGAATTATCTTATTGGAATACCCGGTGGTTAAAAAACACGATGTCTGGCGTTGTTGCGACAAGAATATGCGGTATTGCACCAATTATTGATTCTTACGTGAAGGCAATACTCAATAATTATTACAATAATTCTTATTCGATATTTTATTTTATTGATTCAATAATTGCTACGTTGAAATTTTATATTATTATTATTTTTAATAATTGTCACTCTGCGGTATTTTTCATTATCAAATCAATAATTCATATTATTTGAATAATATTATTAGATAGCATTATTGGCAATATCTAGAAAGTTCTGTCTAAGGAGAGGTTTGGTCACCTAATTGCGCGCCAGTAAGGAAAAATCCTTATTGGAAAGCCCCATCTTTCTTGGGAACGGCCTGGTTGTCAGTATTGTGATTTTGTAATATTATTTTTGAATAATTAATTATTGATTTATATGATAAAGAAAATATTCATTTTATGTGGATATAGATGGAGAAAATTTTTTAAAGTGACAATTGTTGAAAATTGATATTTTATCTTTTCTAATAAAATAATTTATTTAAATTTATTATTATATTATAATAATATAATAATGGTGATATTTTTACAATAAATGTGGGATATATGAGTAAATGAGGAGGAAGAGTATTTTTGTTCCCAAAAATATTAAAAACATGTTAAACATGTTTGTGGGCCCGTTTCTTGACTGAAATTTGATTATAGCCTGTAAAATCACCCGTTTGTGGATTCGGTCAAATTTTTTTTGGAATTTGGAAAAACTTTCTTCTGCAAAGTTGTAGAGAATTGAATTTCCTAAAGAAGGACATAAGTTCCAAATTTTTCTGATAAAAAAACTATTTGTTATGAATTATTGAAGTTCCGGAATAATTGGTTTTTGAAGTTTTAATTATTTTTTTTAATAAAAACGTTTTTGTTATGTTTGGGGGGGCCAACTGGTTGTTGAAATGGCTGAATTAAGTTATTCAAAGGTTGGCATAGAAAATTTAATTTATATATTAATATTTTATTAAATTTTCTGCTTTGGTGTTCGAAGCATTTTCCTATAAATAGGGTGCTTAGGTTAGAATTAAAAATCACACCAGAAACTAAAGTTTTTTCTCTCTTTTTCTCTCTATATTATCGAGCGTATTCTTGTCAGTATTGTGATACTTTGAGTGTTGCTATACGGTGCAAGTTTCTTTCAGCACTATATCCAGTATTCCAGCTAGAAGTACTGTCTTTTTCGAGGTAAGGGATGTTATTTTCTTCTTAAATGATATTATTTTCTTCAATATCATTATGCCAAAATATTGGTCTAAACTTTTTATCAAATTTGGAACTTTTTGTGTCGGGGTTACTATTCACGTATCTGGCCTTTATTCACGTATCGACACTTATTCACGAATCTGACTTTATTAATAGAAAAATTTTTTTCTTTTTTTTCCAAGATGTCTATTATGGTTACTATCTTTGATTGTATCTATGTTTTGATCTTTATTTTTGAATTACGCTTCAAAAATTGGTTATTATAGAGTATTATTGAACTTGGATAAAAGCATAATCTGAATCCCTAATATTTGTTCTTTTGCTTCACTTTGGATTTGTTTTCTTTAAAATATTTTCATCATCCTCGGTCCTAAATGATGATATTCTTGAATATCTTTGGCATGTAGTGCAAAGATGAATGATTTTCGATGAATATCTTTGGTAGTAGTGCAAAGATGAGCAGTGTTTAGATGAACATGACCGGTAATCGGGTGAATATCTTTGGCACTGTAGTGCAAAGATGAATATTTGATTCCAAATATATATTGATTTATATTCTGAGGGATAAAATATTGACGATGGACTTTTAAATTCATAAATAGAAGATAGTAGATTTTATTCTCTACTTAACTCTTCTAATGAATTATTATTTCCGCTACGAATATTGATTTAAAACTTGTTGTCTATTGTATTCTATTAGATTTTTCCCAATTGAGGACTAATGATAATTTGTCCTATATTATCTTAGTCATAATGTTCTTTACTGGACTAGTTGAGCTCACCCTTTTCCTTTTTGTTCTATTTTTCTTCTCAGGAGGCGAGAATGTAGCGAGTACTAGTCGAGGTGTGGAATGATGGTTCTAGAAGTTGTTTTAGCAGTCCTCACTATATTGTAAAATAGTGTATCAATAATTGTAATGAGGACTTATTTGAGTGTGGATATTGTCTAGATGACAATATTTGTATTTAAACTCACAGTTTAAGTGTTGTCGTATTTTGCAAGACAGTTGTATTAATAAAGTTATAGTTGTTTCTGTACCATGTATTTGGCGACTCAGAATGGGTGTTGTATACCTATTTTGGGGGCGTCACAGTATCTAAAAATGACATCCAAGAATGTTGAGAATAGCAATGGAACACAGGAGACCGTTGAGTCTCCACGTATCAATAATCAGGATAATGTGCATCAGGAAGGCGACAATCCTCATGCAAACAACAACACTGACCAAATGATGAATGATGGAATGTTCAGAGGCTTTATGAAATTCATGCAACATCAGGCGAGAGCGGCTCCTGTCCAAAATGTAGGTGGAAACACTGAAAACTCTCGGACGGTCACCGCTAAACAGTTCAAGGAGCTGGGACCACCGGAGTTTATTGGAGAGCCAAAACCACTTAAGGCGGAAGCGTGGATAAATCAGATCACCAAGATATTTGATGTCTTGGGATGCTCCGAGGAGCAAAAGGTTTCCTTTGCCACCTTTATGTTGGGAGGAGAGGCAGATTACGGGTGGGAATCGGTAAAGCATACTCAACCTACCGCACTGAAGATGTATTGGGAGAAGTTCCAAGAACTATTCAACGACAAGTACTTTCCCAAAAGTATTCATCACATGAAAGAGGTAGAGTTCATCAAGTTGGAGCAGAACAATATGATCGTGTCCCAGTACGAAGCTAAGTTTGTCGAGTTGTCCCGGTTTGCGTCTCACTTGGTTGATAATGAGGAGAGAATGACGCGGATGTTTCTAAGAGGTTTGAAACCCGAGATACGTCATTATCTAATTTCTCATAAACTGTGTTTGTATTCAGATGTTGTAAATAGGGCTCAGTTATTGGAGCACGATAACGAGTCAACGCAACAAAGAGAAAGCAACCGACAAAATGATAATACCAGTGGTAGCAGTCATTGAAGCGGTGACAACAAACGTGGAGGGAATCAACATGCCAGAAATGGTAATCACTTCGGTGGTAATCATGGCCAAGACAATAAGAATGGACATTTCAAAAAGAGGAGATTCAACAATGTTGGAAAGACGTCAGCACCAACAACCGTTGTTAAGGAAGGAGAACGACCACCTATCATATGCTTCAAATGCGGAGGGGAGGGACATATCAGTCCAAACTGCGCGATGCCATCCAAAGCGTGTTATAATTGTGGAAGAGAAGGTCACCTAGCCCGATTTTGTCGTGCACCGAAGACAAGTCCAGTTGGAACAGTGACACAAAATACCATCCCAGACAAGTCAAAACCAGTAGTTCAAGGGAGAGCTTTTGTTGTGACCTCCTAGAAAGCAAGGAACCCGAACGAGGTCATCACGGGTAAACTTATAATAAACTCTAGCGAAGTCTATACCTTATTTGATACCGGTTCTACCCATTCTTTTATTTCTCCTACTTGCGCTCAACGATTAAATTTGACTCCGGAGAAATTAGACTTTGACTTATCTGTGAAAACTCCGTTAGGAGAAACCTTCATTACATCCACTGTTTATAAGTCTTGTTTGGTTCAAATCGGTACCCTCACATTACCTGTCGATCTTATTTCATTGAAAATACTTGCATTTGATGTGATTCTAGGGATTGATTGGTTAACTACTCATCATGCAAAAATTGATTGTTTTCGTAAGGTTGTTAGCTTTCATATTCCTAACCAACCTATTATGCGAATTCAAGCAACCAAACCATTAAAACCAATCACTGTCATCTCAAGCTATAAAGCTATTCGTTTATTGAAAAATGGATGTCAAGCTTTCTTAGCTCATGTCACAGATTTAAACAAAAATATGTCAGATTTGAATAATATTTCTATTGTTTATAAATTTCCTGACGTATTCCCTGAAGAACTTCATGGCCTACCCCCAGAGCGTGAAATTAAATTTTGTATCGACCTTGAACCCGATACAAAACCCATTTCCAAAGCCCCATATCGAATGGATCCTATTGAACTTCAGGAGTTAAAGACCCAATTGCAGAAATTGTTAGACATTGGTTTCATTCATCCTAGTACGTCTCCTTGGGGTGCTCCTGTTCTATTCGTGAAAAAGAAAGATGGGAGTATGCGACTTTGTATTGACTACCGGGAATTGAACCATGTCGCCATCAAGAATAGGTATCCATTACCTCGCATTAATGACCTATTTGACCAGTTGCAAGGAGCACAATTCTTTTCAAATATCGATCTTCGTTCTAGATATCGTCAGCTGAAGGTTAAAACTGAGGATATTCCAAAGACTGCCTTCAGAACTCGGTATACGGGCATTATGAATTCTTAGTCATGTCTTTTGGATTGACTAATGCTCCTGCTGCCTTCATGGATATGATGAACCGAGTATTCAAGGAATATTTGGATCACTTTGTGGTCGTCTTTATTGATGACATCCTCATATATTCCAAAACCCGTGAAGATCATGAGCAACACTTGAGGCTGATACTCCAAAAGCTTCGTTAAAACAAGCTATATGCCCAGTTGAAGAAATACGAGTTCTGGCTTGAGAAAGTAGCATTCCTTGGGCACGTAGTATCAAGTCATGGAATATCTGTTGACCCGACAAAGATTGAAGCTATTCAGAGCTGGGAGCAACCTAAATCAGTGGCCGAAGTACGTAACTTTCTCGGATTAGCTGGTTATTATCGGAGATTCGTGGAAGGGTTTTCTCGAATTGCTACTCCATTAACTCAGCTGACTCGGAAAGATATAAATTCGGTTGGAACGTGGAATGTGAGGAGAGTTTTCAAGAACTCAAGAGGAGACACATTTCAGCACCTGTTCTGACAATACAATCTGGTTCGGAGGGATTTGTCATCTATAGTGATGCATCAGGCAAAGGGTTAGGATGTGTTCTCATGCAACATGGAAAAGTCATAGCCTATGCCTCTCGGCATCTCAAAGAATATGAGAGGAATTATCCTACTCATGATCTAGATTTGGCAGCTGTTGTCTTCGCACTTAAAATTTGGAGGCATTACTTGTATGGGGAGAAAGTGGAGATCTTTACGGACCATAAAAGCCTCAAATATTTCTTCACCCAAAAGGAACTCAACACGCGGCAACAACGTTGGCTTGAACTGTTAAAAGATTATGATCATACCATTCAATACCATCCTGGTAAAGCAAAAGTAGTAGCTGACGCATTGAGTAGAAGATCATATGCGGGTAGGAGTGCGATATTGTCAACGCAAAGGCCCATTTTATATGACTTGCAAAGGATGGAGATAGAGTTAAAGACTCCAGGGACCAACGTGATGATGACGAATATACAAGTAGAACCGACTTTAATCGATAAAGTTAAAGCTGCTCAAGCTACAGACCTGGAACTGATGCGTATGAGGAAGAAAGTGCAAGAAGGTGCTATGCCGGAAGAAAGAATCGATGAGGAAGGAATACTTCGACTCAACTCCAGACTTGTGTTCCAAACGACACTTATTTAAAGTATAAAATCATGATGGAGGCGCACAACACACCGTTTGCAATCCATCCTGGGAGTACCAAAATGTATCATGATCTTCGACATACATTTTGGTGGAGCAATATGAAGAGAGATATCGCGGAGTTTATCTCAAGGTGTCTAACTTGTCAACGAGTCAAGGCGGAGCATCAAGTACCAAAAGGTCCATTGCAACCACTTGAAATTACAGAATGGAAGTGAGAGCACATAACCATGGATTTTGTTACCAATCTTTCCAAGGTTTTTCAAGGCATAGATGCGATTCGGGTCATTGTTGATAGATTAACCAAATCGTCTCATTTCTTACCTATACGAGAAACTTATACACTTGAACGTCTTGCTCGTATGTACATAAATGAGATTGTAAGACTGCATGGTATGCTAGTATCCATAGTTTTTGATCGAAACCCAAGATTCACTTCACGATTTTGGGTTAGTTTGCAGAAAAGCTATGGGCGCAGTTCTGATTTAGCTTCGGCATATCATCCTTAGGCAGACGAGGAAGTCGGAGAGGACTATTCAAACTCTTGAAGATTTATTAAGACTACTGTGTCCTTGACTTGAGGAAGTTGGGATAAGTTCTTACCATTGGTGGAGTTTTTCTCAACAACAATGATTATCAAGCAAGTATTGGCATGGCTCCATTTGAGGCGTTGTATGGAAGAAAGTGTCGTTTCTCGGTATGTTGGGATGAGGTGGGTGAAGCAACGTTGTTGGGGCCGGAGTTGGTAAGTATGACTACGAGAAAAAGATTCAAACGATCAAAACAACGTATAAAAACCTCACAAGATCGACAAAAGAGTTATGTTGATCTTCATTGAAAGGACGTGGAATTCGATATTGGAGATCATGTGTTGTTACGTGTTACTCCATGGAAAGGAGTTACGAGATTTGGAAAGAGAGGAAAGCTCAATCCTCGATTCATTGGCCCATTTTTAATCCTCGATCGAGTAGGAACTATGGCCTATAGACTCGCTTTACCGCCAAGTATGTCTCATGTTCATAACGTTTTTCACATATCTATGTTACGTAAATATATGGAAGACCCAAACCACATTATTGAGATAGAACCGGACGAAATAGTGGAATATTTAACGTATGAAGAGGTTCCTGTTAAAATCTTGGATAAGAAGGAACATGTTCTACGCTCCAAGGTTATACATCAACTCAAAGTTTTGTAGAGAAACCACGATGTTGAGGAAATGACCTAGGAGTTAGAATCTGAAATAAAATCAAGGTATCCTTACCTCTTCGACAACCAGGTACGTACCCTAATTTTGAGGGTGAAATTTCATAAGAAGGGGAGGTTGTAAGACCCCAACTTTTATGAATAAAGATGAATTTTCTATAAATATCATTTTTGATTATTATGGAATGAATTTGTTATAATATTATAGTTGTGGGTAATATTTATAAATTTTGCAAAAGCATGAGTTATTATATAATATTCAATTGGTGGGGAATATTCGTTTTAACGAGGGAATATTAAATGCGACCAAGACAATCATTAGTGGACCCCACAACGGAATTATTGTCGGATTGAGAAAAATGACAAAAATATCTTTTTATAACAAATGAAAGTTTTACTGTATCTAATTAACCTTTGTTGGAATACCGGTGGTTAAAATACGATAATACATATTGTTGTTGCACGATAGCTACGGTATTACGCGGTATTATTTTTGAATTATCGATTCTTACGTAAGAAGGCTTTACTCAATAATTATTACACGAATAATTCTTTATTTGATATTTTATTTTATTGGTTCAATAATCACGCTCACGGCATAGTATTTTCTATTTTCAGATCAATAATTCATATTATTTGAATAATATTATTAGATAGCATTATTGGCAATGTCTAGAAAGTTATGTCGAGGAGAGGTTTGGTCACCTAATCATGGCATGATGAAGGAGAAATCCTTATTGGAAAGCCCCCTCTTTCCTTGGAACAGCCTGGTTGTCATTATTGTGATTCTGTAATATTATTTATAAATAATTAATTATTGATTTATATGATAAGAAAATATTTATTTTATGTGGACACAAATGATCGCCCCCAAAATAGGTATACATCACCCATTTTACGAGTTGTCGATACGATGATGTACGAAAACAACTACAACTTTATTATTACAACGATAAAAGCGTGAGTTTAAATACAAAATATTATCTTTAGACAATATTTATACTCAAATAAATCCTCATCACATTTATTGATACATTATTTTACAAAAATGGTGAGGACTACTAAACAATCCTTTCTAAAACCTTCATTCCATTACCCCAGGCTCGTACTTATTTATATTCTCGCCTCACGAGAAGAATGGAACAAAAAGGAAAAGGGTGAGCTCAACTAGCTTCGATAAAGAATATTATGACTAAGATAATATCTGACAAATTATCGTTAGTCTTGACGAGGGAAAAATTTAATAGAATCTGATAGAAACAACAAGTTTTGGATCAATATTACGTGTGAAATAATAATTCATTAGAAGAGTTCGTAGAGAATGAATCTCTACTTATAATCTATGAATTTAAAAAGTCCATCATCGATATTTTATCCTGTAACATCAATCGATATTCATCTCGAATCAAATATTCATCTTTACTTTCTGGGCCGAAGATATTCATCGATCGGTCGTATTCATCTTAAACACTGTTCATCTTTGCACTAAAGCCAAAGATATTCATCGATCGGTCGTATTCATTTAAACACTGTTCATCTTTTTTACTCTGAGGCCGAAAGATATTCTTGAAATCATTCATCTTTGCTGTTCTACTGGGCCAAAGATATTCTTGAAATCATTCATCTTTTACTACGGGCCGAAGATATTCAATAATATCATCATTTAAAGGCGAGGATGATGAAAAATATTTTAAAGAAGCGAATCGATTGAAACAAAATGACAAGGATTAAGGATTAAGGATTAGTACTTTGTTTTATCCATGTCAACAATATACCTCAAAAATAATCGTAGTGGTGTAAAATTGAGAATGATCAAAACATGGATCTGATCAAAGCTAGTATCAGAATAGATATTTTAGATGAAAAGAAGAAATTTTTTTTTTAGGTGAATAGTGCAGTATCGTGAATAGTAGTATCGTGAATATTAGTATCGTGAATAGTCTAGTATCGTGAATATCGTATATCGTGAATAGTAACTCAGACACCAAAAGATAGAAATTCCACAAAAAAAAACATTTTCACGCTTTCATGAATAGTACTCGTGAATAGTAACTCGTGAATAGTAACTCATGAATATAGTAACTTCGTGAATAGTAACTCATGAATAAGTAACCCAGAGCATGAAAAAGTTCAAATTTGATAAAAACTTGGATCGACATTTTGACGTAATGATATTGAAGAAATAATATCATTCTGAAAAAAAAAATAATATCCCTTACCTCGAAGAATCGATTACTTGCCGGAAGGAAAGGTCGGAAGTGATCTTTGAATGAAACTTATCTTTGAGCGACAACTCTCAAAGTATCTAAATACTCACAAAATCGCTCGATAAATATAGAGAAGAGAAAACTTTGTTTACGGTGTGATTTTCAATTCTAACAGCCCTCTATTTATAGGAAAATGTTAGCCGTAGAAGCGAGACTTGACACTGCTACGATGATGGCTTTACACCACTACTATTGCCACCCACCACATTTGAAATAAAATTCAGCACATTTCTTCACCAACCACAAGTGGGGCCCACTCAATTCTAAATTTTCCACAAAATCAATTATAAACCTAATTTAGAATCGAGACACCTCTTAAAATTCATAACAAATCATTCGTGCATTTTAACGGTTCAAAATTTGTGGACATATACTCAACTTATGTATGTATAACATACCAAAAATTACCACAATCAGCGGTCGGATTAAAAATTATAACCCCATGATATATCTAAAAACCCACGATTTAATTTTAATACCTCGATCGGTAAAATCTTGATAAAACACCTCAACAATAATTTCTTCATTTATAACCACATAAATAAATCCATCATTTATATCCACATAAAATAAATATTTCTTTATCATATGAATCGATAATTAATTATTCACAAATAATATTACGAGAATCCTGATTATAATGACGGTAGTTTCCGGGAAAGGGGCTTTCAGATAAGGATTTCTCCTTCTTGTGGTAGCATGATTAGGTGACCAAACCTCTCCTTGTGAGAACTTTCTAGACATTGCCAATAATCTTTATCTAATAATATTATTCAAATAATATGAATTATTGATGATCGATAATGGAGATAATATGCGGTGACAATTATTGAACAATGATAATATAAAATATCAATATGACAATTATTGAATCGATAAAATAAAATATTGAGCGATAACTCTTGTGAAAATTATTGAGTAGTGCCTTCTTACGTAAGGATCGATAATTCAACAATCTTTCATGCGATCTGGTGTCTCTCTTTGTGCGACACCGCGCGTATTCGTATTTTAACCACGGGTATTCAAGCGGTCTTAGCGGTAACAACTTCTGTAGTTATTTTTAACTTGACTTATATTTGTCGTTTTCTTCATCGATCGCTTTCCGTTATGGGGCCCACACATGCATTTTGCTTGGCGTAAATACGAATATTCACAAGCGATGCGAATATTCCACGACAAACGAATATTCCCAGAGCAAAAATGAATATTTTATAACCACTTGCTTATTTTGAAATATTTGCGTATTTAACCCATAACTATCCACATTAATCAAATCAACCCTTACTATTTCAAAATAATAAATAAAGGAAATTCCTTTTTATTTAAAAAAAATTTGAGGGGTCTTCTGACCTCCCTCCTTATGAAATTTCGTCCTCGAAATTGGCGTCACGTACTGTGTGTTTGAAAAGGTGAGGATACCTCGCTTTCATTTAGTTTCAATTCGGTCATTTCTCTATAGCATGATTCCTCCACAAAACTTTAACTTGTGGTATGACCTTTCTTGGCGTGGGACATGCTCTTCTTCTATCCAAGATCTTGATGGTACCTCCTCATCGTTAAGTCTTGGCTATCTCGTCGGTTCTAACTTCGATAGCGTGGTTCGGGTCTTTCACATATTTGAAATGCGGATATATGAAACACATTATGAACACGAGACATACTCGGAATGCTTATGCAAGTCATAGGGCTACATTCCTACTCGGTCGAGAATTTGAAATGGACGATAAATCGTGGATTGAGCTTTCCTCTCTTCCCGAATCTTGTAACTCCCTTCCATGGAGCGACTTCATGACAATCATGATCCCTACATTAAATTCCCGTCCTTTCGATGAAGATCGCATAACTTTTTTGTCGATCTTGGTAGTTTGTATCGTTGTCGAATTATTTGGATCTTTTCGGTGAGTCATACGTCTTAACTTTCGGGTCCCAACAATGTTGCTTCACCCACCTCATCCCAACATATTGGAAGCGACATTTTTCGTCCATATAATGCTTGAATGGAGCCACACTATACTTGCACGATAGCTTTGTTGTTGTAGGAGAATTCCACCGATGGTAAATACTTATCAAGCGCCCTTGAAGTCTAGGACCACGAGTCTTAATAAATCTTGAGAGTTTGAATAGTCCTCTACGATTGTAATAAAGTGGTTTGGGGATGGTATCTTAGAACTAAATCGCAAATCCGTGCCCATAGCTTTTTTGCAAGCTAACCCAAAATCTTGAAGTGAATCTTGGGTCGCGATCGAAACTATGGATCTGGGCATGCCATGCAACCTCACGATCTCATTTACGTACGTACTAGCAAGGCGTTCGAGGAATAAGTCTCCGTATCGGCAAGAAATGAAGCGAGACTTGGTTAATCTATCAACAATAACCCAAATAGCATTGATGCCTTGAAAGCAAGTAGGAAGACAAAATGTGAAATCCATGGTAATGTGTTCCCACTTCCATTAGGAATCTCAAGTGGTTGCTGCGGACCCTTAGGTACTAGATGCTCGCCTTTTACGTTAGTGAGTTAAACACATCGAGATAAACTTTGCAATCTCTCTCTTCATATTATTCCACCAAAATGTATGTCGAAGATCACGATACATTTTAGTACTTCGAGGATGGATTGCAAATGGTGTATTGTGTGCCTCCATCGTAATCTTGTACTTCAAATCAGTCGTTAGAACCTGAAAGTCTAGAGTGGACTCGAAGTATTCCTTCTTCATCGATTCTCGCTTAGGAATAGCTCCTTCTTGTACTTTCTTCTTCATACGCATCATTTCAAAGATTCGGTGGCAAGCGACCTTAACTTTTTCTATTAAAGTTGGCTCTGTCGTATACTTGACATCATCGCTTTTCGTTCCGCATATGATCTTCTACTTTCGATCGTCGGCTACCACGTTAAACTTTACCGGGATGGTATTGAATAGTGTGGTCGTAGTCTTTCGATAGCTTTCGAGCCAGCGTCATTTGCCGCGTGTTGAGTTCTTTTGAGTGAAGAAATATTTAAGGCTTTTATGATGCGAATATATCTCACTTTCTCCCCATATAGATAGTGCCTCCGTATCTTTAAGCAGCAGCATTGCTTGCTTGACTCTAGATCATGAGTAGGATAATTCCTCTCATACTCTTTAAGTTGTCATGAGGCATAGGCTATGACTTTCCCCCGTTGCATGAGAACACATCCTAACCCTTTGCACGAAGCATCATTTGTAGATAACAAATCCATCCGAACCGGATGGTATTGTTAGAACAGTCTTAGAAATAAGTCTCCTCTTAAGCTCTTGGAAACTTTTCTCGCATTCTTCGCTCCAAAGCAATTTTGTATCCTTTGAGTTAATTTGAGTTAATGGAGTAGCGATTCGAGAAAACCCTTCCACGAATCTCTCGATAATAACAATTAAGCCAAAAAGCTCGTCTTGATCGCTGGAGCTTGGTTGCTCCGACTTTGTATTGCTTGATCTTGGCCGGATCAGCGGATACTCCATGTTTTGACACCACATGCCCAAGAAATGCTACTTCCTCAAGCGAACTCGCATTTCTTCAATTTGGCATATAGTTGGTTTTCACGAAGCCTTTGGAGTACCGACTTCAAATGGTGCTCATGATCTTCACGACTTTTGGAATATATAAGGATGTCATGATAAAATGACAAAAATGATCAAATATTCCTTGAATACTCGGTTCATCATATCCATGAAAGCCGCGAGGAGCATTAGTTAGTCAAGAAAGACATGACTAAGAATTCATAATGCCCATCTACAGGAGTTACGAAGGCGGTCTTTGGAATATCCTCGATTCTAATCTTGGTGATGATATCGAGCGAAGATCGATTTTTGAAAAGAATTGTGCCCCTTACTTGTTGGTCAAACAAGTCATCAATCGAGGTGAGGATACCTATTCTTGATGGTGACATGGTTCGATTCAGATAGTCGATCTGAAATCGCATACTCCGTCTTTCTTTTTACAAATAAAGCAGGAGCACCCCGAGGAGATGTCTTGGGGCGAATGAAGCCGATGTCCAACAATTCACGTAGTTGGACCTTTAACTCTGAAGTTGATAGGAGCCATTCGATATGGGGTTTTAGAAATGGGCTTTGTGCGAGTTGAGATCGATAAAGAATTGACTTCACGTTACGGGGTAGGGCAGGGAAGTTCTTGAAATCGTCGGGAAAGTCGATAACAACGGGAATATTATTCAAATTTGGCGCGTGTCTTTATTCAAATCCATAACATGGGCTAAGAAAGCTTGACATCCAGTTTTTGATAAGCGAATAGCTTTATGATTAGATATGATAGTGATTGATTTTAATGGTTTAGTTGCTTGAATTAAATACAACGGGTTGGTTAGGAATATGAAAACTATGACCTTACGAAAACAATCAATTTTGGCATGATGAGTAGTTAACGATCGATCCTAAAATCACATCAAAAGCAAGTATCTTTAAAGAGATAAGGTTGGCGGGTAAGGTGATGGTGCTGACTTGAATCAAACAAGATTTATAAGCGGTGGATGTGATGAAAGTTTCTCTAGCGGAGTTTCCACGAGATAGGTCAAAGTCTAATTTCTCGGTCGAGTTTAAGCGTTGAGCACATGCGGGAGAGATAAATGAATGGGTATGCCGGTATCAAGTAAGGTATAAACTTGAGAATTTATAAATAGCTTACCGTGATCACCTCGTTTGGGTTCCTCGCATTATGACCGATCCTGACAAGCGCTCTTCCGGAATCGTTGACTTTGACTTTTACGGGACGATCTTTTGAGTCGCAGTCCCCATTGAACTAGGTTTTATTCTCGTCTGATCTCGGCGATATGTCCTTCCTTTCCACAACTATAGCATACCTTGAGCTTGTTGTGGGCGGTTTGGTGATATGTCCCTCTTTTCGCATTTGTAGCATATAATGGGTGGTCGTTCTCCTCCCTTAGAACCGATTCTTTCTTCTTAAGCCTTTGTCGTCTTCACATAGTCGTTATTAAATCTCCTCTTTTAAAATCTCTCTCTCGACTCGCTTCTTACATTTTCATGACCATGATTACCACGGAGTGGTTACCATTTACTGTCCGTCTGTTTCTTTTCTCATGAGTTATCATTATTACATATTTGCTGCTATCTACAGTGCGATCTGGTTATGGTCCCTCGGTTGGCCGTACTCGTTATCTCGCTCTAATAATTGAGCCCATTTTGACATCTCGAATAAAGAAAGTTTAAGAAATGAGATCTTGGCGTATCTTGGGTTTGAACCTCTAAGAAACATCCGCGTCATCGTTCCTCATTCTCCACCAAATGAGGTGCTGACACGGATAACTCTGCAAACTTTGCCTCGTCTTTGAGACACCGTCGTGTTGTTTTGCTCTAATCGATGAACTCCACTTCCTTCGTATAGCGAACACTTTCGGGAAAGTATTTGTCATTAAATAATCTCTGAAAGCGTCTCCCGAAGACATCTTTGAGTGCGGAAATTTGGATGGAGTGCGCTTCACAGAGACTCCACCGATGATCTCCCTCGCCACGGAACATAAAGGTGGCGAATGGAACCTCTGTTCCTCCGTGCATCCCGAGACATCGAATATCTTGGTAATTTGTTTGACCCGTGTTTTCGCATGGTGATCGGATCGGCTTTCCCTTAAATTCGGTGGTCTGACTCTTTGAGCTGCTTTGTTGTGTGACAACCGTGAATTGCTATCATTTCCTCTGTATTTTGAACACGAGTCTCCCTAAATGCGATTTTGCGTGAGCTATGAAAAACTTCTAAACATCCCTCGTTCATCATACGCTTTCGATTGGTGTTGTTTCGCGGGAGGAACATTGCCCGACTGTTGCACGTTCTCCTCGTTGGTAAATGAGGCATCTCCACGGTCTCATTTACTCCTTTGTTAATATTCTCGATTCGACATTCTCAAATCTTTGTCATAAAAGCAAGGGTTAATTAAGAAATCGATATATCACATAATATCCTATATCTTGACCGACTAATGAATAAGCTTAGGTAGGACACAGCTTAGCGAAGATTTTACTCGTCTCTCCCCTCTAGATTACATTCCCGATCTCTTGGAGATCGTATCCTAAGCTACGATACCCAGTTGTGGCGCCCCAAAATAGGTATACATCACCCATTACGAGTTGTCGATACGTAGTGCGAAACAACTACAACTTTATTATTACAACGATAAAGCGTGAGTTTAAATACAAATATTATCTTACAGACAATATTTATACTCAAATAAATCCTCATCACATTTATTGATACATTATTTTACAAAAATGGTGAGGACTACTAAACAATCCTTTCTAAAACCTTCATTCCATTACCCCAGGCTACTCGTACTCATTTATATTCTCGCCTCACGAGAAGAATGGAACAAAAAGGAAAAGGGTGAGCTCAACTAGCTCGATAAAGAATATTATGACTAAGATAATATCTGACAAATTATCGTTAGTCTTCAACGGGGAAAAATTTAATAGAATCTGATAGGCAACAAATTTTCGGATCAATATTAGCGCGTGAAATAATAATTCATAGAAGAGTTACGTAGAGAATGAAATCTCTATAATCTATGAATTTAAAGGTCCATCATCGATATTTTATCCTGTAACATCAATCGATATTCATCTCGAATCAAATATTCATCTTTGCACTACTGGGCCGAAGATATTCATCGGTCGTATCGGTCGTATTCATTTAAACACTGTTCATCTTTTGCACTAAAGGCCAAAGATATTCATTCATCGATCGGTCGTATTCATTTAAACACTGTTCATCTTTTGCCTTCTGAGGCCAAAGATATTCTTGAAATCATTCATCTTTTTTCTACGGGCCGAAGATATTCAATAATATCATCATTTAAGGCGAGGATGATGAAAAATATTTTTAAAAAGCGAATCGGTGAAACAAAATGATGAGGATTAAGGATTAAGGATTAGTACTTTGTTTTATCCATGTCAAACAATACCTCAAAAAATAATCGTAGTGGTGTAAAATTGAGAATGATCAAAACATGGATCTGATCAAAGCTAGTATCGAATAGATATTTTAGACGAAAAGAAGAAATTTTATTTTTGATTGAAATAGTCGTGAAGTATATCGTGAATAGTCTTTAGTATCGTGAATAGTCTTAGTATCGTGAATAGTAACTCAGAGCACCAAAGATAGAAATTCCACAAAAAAAAACATTTTCACGCTTCATGAATAGTACTCGTGAATAGTAACTTCGTGAATAGTAACTCATGAATAGTAACTTCGTGAATAGTAACTCATGAATAGTAACCCAGAGCATGAAAAAGTTCAAATTTGATAAAAACTTCGGATCGACATTTGACGTAATGATATTGAAGAAATAATATCATTACGAAAAAAATAATATCCCTTACCGAAAAGAATCGATTGCCGGAAGGAAAGGTCGGAAGTGATCTTTGAATGAAACTTATCTTGAGCAACAACTCTCAAAGTATCTAAATACTCACAAAATCGCTCGATAATATAGAGAGAAAGAGAAAACTTTGTTTACGGTGTGATTTTCAATTAACTTAGCCCTCTATTTATAGGAAAATGTTAGCCGTAGAAAGCGAGACTTGATTTTGCTACACGATGGCTTTACACTGCTACTATTGCCACCCACCACATTTGAAATAAAATTCAGCACATTTCTTCACCAACCACAAGTGGGGCCCCCTCAATTCTAAATTTTCCACCAAAATCAATTATAAACCTAATTTAGAATCGAGACACCTCTTAAAATTCATAACAAATCATTCGTGCATTTTAACGGTTCAAAATTTGTGGACATATACTCAACTTATGTATGTATAACATACCCAAAAATTACCACAATCAGCGGTCGGATTAAAAATTATAACCCCATGATATATCTAAAACCCACGATTTAATTTTTAATACCTCGATCGATAAAATCTTGATAAAACACCTCAACAATAATTTCTTCATTTATAACCACATAAATAAATCCATCATTTATATCCACATAAAATAAATATTTCTTTTATCATATGAATCGATAATTAATTATTCACAAATAATATTCTGAGAATCCTGATTATAATGACGGTAGTTCGAGGAAGAGGGGCTTTCAGATAAGGATTTCTCCTTCTTGGGCCTTGATTAGGTGACCAAACCTCTCCTTGTGAGAACTTTCTAGACATTGCCAATAATCTTTATCTAATAATATTATTCAAATAATATGAATTATTGATCGATAATGGAGATAAAATGCGGTGACAATTATTGAACAATGATAATATAAAATATCATAATGACAATTATTGAATCGATAAAATAAAATATTGAGCGATACTCTTTGTGAAAATTATTGAGTAGTGCCTTCTTACGTAAGGATCGATAATTCAACAATCATGCAATCTGGTGTCTCTCTCTTTGTGCGACCACGCGTATTCACGTATTTTAACATAAGGGTATTCAGCGGTCTTACTTGGTAACAACTTCTGTAGTTATTTTTTAACTTGACTTATATTTGTCGTTTTCTTCATCGATCGCTTTTTAGTTATGGGGCCCACACATGCATTTGCTTGGCAGTAAATACGAATATTCACAGAACGATCGAATATTCCACGACAAACGAATATTCCCCAAGCAAAAATGAATATTTTATAACCACTTTGCTTTATTTTGAAATATTTGCGTATTTAACCCTTAACTATCCACATTAATCAAATCAACCCTTACTATTTCAAAATAATAAATAAAGGAAATTCCTTTTTATTTAAAAAAATTTGAGGTCTTATTTCTTCTTTGGGCTAGTTGAGCTCACCCTTTTGCTTTCATTGTTCTCTTCTTGAAATGAGAAGCGTAGCAAGGACTAGTCGGGGAGCGGGTGCCGGTCAGATAATAGCATTAGTAGTCCTCACTATTACATGAAATAGTGTGATAATAAATGTATTGAGGACTTATTTTGAGTTTGAATTATGCAGAAGACAATATTTGTATTAAAACTCACACATTTCGTATTTTGTATATTTAAGGTTGTATTTGTATGTACCATGTATTTGGTGACTGAGAATAGGTGATATATACCTATTTTGGGGGCGTCACAATAACAATAATAATAATTTTTTAAATTTTAAAAAAAGATTATGTAAATTATAAAAATATTTTTTATATGAAGGCGATGTGTATTTAAAAATATAATATATTTATTAATTTATTAATTTAAATTATTTGAGCAATGGTAAATTTGACAAATCATTTTTTATTCTCCATTAAAATAAAAAAACAAATTTCATACAAATCATGTAGGAAACAAACCCCAAATACAATTAATTTTTAAAATTAAATTTTTATAAAATTAATTATTATGATTATTATTTAAAAAATTATTATTATTATTATTTTGAAATTATTATTAATACTATTATTATTATTAAAAATTATTATTATTATTTTGAAATTATTATTATACAATACTATTAATTTTACTCAAGTTCTACATATTATTAAAACTATTATTAATAGTATTTTATTATTATTATTATAAATAACCTCACCCGCATATAGAAACATACATGTTTACTTACATATATATAAAATTAAGCTAAAATGAAAATCAAGGGGGAAGATGAAAATAGAACAAGAGGAAAAGAGAAAACCTTAAACAAAAGCAAAATGATCCGATTTTATTATAATAATAATTTTAATAATAATAATAGTATTAATAATAATTTTAAAATAATAATAATAATTTTAAATAATAATAATAATAATTAATTTTATAAAATTTTAATTTTATAAAATTAATTGTATTTGGGGGTTTGTTCCTACAAATTTGTATGAAATTTTTTTTTTTATTTTAATGGAGAATAAAAATGATTTGTCAAATTTACCCTTGCTCAAATAATTTAAATTATTAAAATAATAAAAATATTTTTATAATTTATATAATCTTTTTTTTTAAATTTTTAAAATTATTATTATTATTATTGTTATTATTTTAAAATTATTATTATTATTATTATTATTTTGAAATTATTATTATTATTATTTAAAGATAATAAATTTTACTACTCCACTTTGTTTAAAGATAACAAAGAAGAGAAGTGATGGCAAAACTGTCAACTGTGCTCCACGTAAGCAAAAAAAAAAGAGATGTCACTTTTGCAATCAAATTTTTTTCCGTCTGCTTTTTTCGGATGAAAATTTTAAGTAATGATCATTTTGTAATTTTTGAGAGTACAATTATTCGATTGTAATAAAAAAAAATTCAGTAATCACAATAAAAATCAGACTCTAATACAATGACTAAAAAGTATATTATCCCAATAATTAATTAATCACTTAACAGGAGCCATGTAAAGTTCACGTTACTTGCATTGGCCGTAGTCAAGCCTTCACTCTTTCGTCGTCTTTCATTAATTTCCAACTTCTTCTCGGATATAATGAACACTAAAATAACGCCACTAAGATAGTAGGAGTAGTATTGATGAGTTTAAATATTCAACTTAATTAAAACAATTCGGGATTATTATTATTTTTTGGTCAACTGATCTTTTCTCGTTTATCTCAAACAGCATTGCTCAGTTTGTACTCCCAAAAAGTGGTCATTAAAAAAGAATTTGATTTGATATGATATGATCACGTTCAATTTCATTAGCTATAATTAAATTTATCTTTCTTTACTTCTTTTTAATCCAAAAAGATAGGTTACTAGGATGTTATATTATTACTAATTTATTAGCTATATATGCTTTCAAAAATACAAAAATTTTTAATATATATCCCGGACCTGATAAAAAACGGACCAAAACTTTTATTTTATTTTTTGCTTTTTTTTTTAAAACAACTAAAAAAATATATTTAATATTTTATGAAACTGAAATTTTTTCATAATATAATGTTTTGGGTGTGATTTAAATACATATACCAAAAAATGGTGATACAGTCTGCACAGACTGTACATACATGTTTTGTTATACATACCCAATCACACCAAAAATACTGTATTATGAAAAAATTTCAATTCCATAATTTTTTATTTATTTATTTTTTGTTGTTTTAAAAAAAAGCAAAAAAAAAAAAAAGTCCGGACATTAGATCCATCCGGACATCCGGACTGGATCGTGTCCTATATATATATATATATATATATATATATATAAACAAGCAAATATGATCAATACAACTAATCAAAACATGCTTTTAGGTCTAAAAGAGAAAAAAGGGGGTGGGGGGAAAATATATGATGGGTTCTTACTCATTGTTAGTCATGGATTTGGTTGATTACTTAATTTATCCAAATCTTAATGCATTGACCATAAAAAACTTAATTGTGTGTGAGTCATGCATATCAATTTAATTTTGTCACACCCAATGCACTTGCATTGAAAATACAAACCACAACTTTCTCCTAAAATTGTGAATTTTCAGATTCCAAAATGTAAATAAATATCCACATGCACGTAAAACAAGCTTAATTGTCACATCCCAAAAATTAGATGACAATAAATAACACTTGGACAACGACATGATACTAAAAAAACTTGATATAATGATGATGATTATTATAATATTACCTCCGTTCCTTAATATAGGTCGTTTTAGAAAAATATTTTTGTTCTTTAATACTCTCTCCGTCCTTATTTAAATGACGTTTTAGAGTTTTTCATTTGTCCCTAATTATTTGACGTTTGTTCAAATCTAGGAGAATTAATGACAATTTTTCCAAAATTACTCCTCATTATTCTTCCTACTTTTTTGATATTTTAAACTCTTTATCTCTTTCTTTCTTTCTCTCTCCTTATCCCAACAAAACTCTTCTTATCCCAACAAAACTTTCATTATCCTAACAAAAGATTTAAGGGTATTATAGACAATTGAGTACTATATTTAATGATTTCTAATCATTATTTTAATGCTTGTGCTCATCTCTAAAACGTCATTTAAATAGGGACGGAGGGAGTATAAGTCGTTTGAGAATTTCAAGTAAGCATTAATTGCTTAATTTCCAATATTACCCAAAGTATTAAATGTAACTTTAGTTCTCTCACTATTTTCTCTTCAATAAATAACAATTTCTTCTTCCAATATAAGGGTAATATAGACAATTGATATTATAGTTAATGCTATATAATCATCTCCTTAATACTTGTGCATAGGCCTGACAAAATATGGTTATGGGTATGTTTTGGTTTTTAAAATAAGGTTATGGTTCTATTTAAGAACTAAAATCATATTAACCATTTTTAATATGAGTTGTGTGTGTTGGAACTACAGTAAAACTCCTATTTAGGAATACTCTATATAAGAATAACCTCTACAATATTATAAAAAAAATTGGCCCCAATTTGGGCCAATTATAAATAGGAATAACCTCTAAATTGTAATATGTTATATACTTTTTAAGTCCTGTGTGAAACCCCAGATTTTATGAATAAAGAATTAATTTTCTCGAAATAATTTTTTTTATATTATGGTGTTAATTTGAGATAATGTTATAGTTGTGGGTAATATTTATAAATTTTGCAAGGTATGCAAGTTGTCATATTATATTCAATTGGTCGGGGAATATTCGTTTTGAACAGGAAATATTCGTACGACGACACAATCATTGGTGGACCCCACAATAGAATTATTGTCGGATTGAGAAAACGATAAAAATATTTTATTGAAAATAAATACGGAAGTTTTACTGGTTGATCTTTGTTGAACTACTCGGTAGTAAAAGTACGATGTCTGGCGTTGTTGCGTAGTAGCACTTGCGGTATTTATTATTGATATTTATGTGAGAAGTCACTCGGTTTTGTTCAATTATTGCTCTGATAGTCACGACGTAGTATCTCACATTATTTGATTCAATTATTGTTGATTTAGAAGTTTTGTTTTATTCAGTATTATTAACGTAATAAAATAGAAACATCTTTTTATATAAAATGAATACTTTATTAAAGTTATTCTATAAATAGAATATATTATAATCTATTATGCATAGTGTTTGCATAGTGCCCGCATAGTGTTTGCATAGTAAAAATCTTTTTATATAAATAGAATATATTATATTTTATTTAAAAGATTTTTCTTTAAATATGGACCGTCAGATTAAAGTCAGATTAAAGTAAATCAATCTGGACCGTTCATGGATTAGTTACTATGCATTCTATTTTCCTATAAATAGAAGCTCATTCCTTCATTATTTTCTTACGAATTCACTACACTCTAGAGAGAAACTATAGAGAAAGACTATAGAGAGATAGAAGAAATGTTTTCTGCTACTTCACTACTCTTATATCAAGTATTATTTTACGGTAAGGAATATTATTTCTTTTGTATTCATGAAGAGAACTTATGTTATTCCATTCTTTATTATTCTGCTGGAATAACCAGTATACGCGGACTACCCTATACTTGGTGACATTCTTCTATTATTACATCTTTATTATTCGCGCCGGAATATCTTGTACATCTTATCTGTGGGACTGGTTCCATCATTTATTATTCCGCATTTATTATTACATTGGAACATCCCGTCGGTGTGAATTTTACGACTTTGGTTCCGTTATTATTATACATTGGAATAACAAATCATGCAAAGTACCGCATGCATGGTGATATCTTTTGTTATTCCATTCGGTATTATACTCAGTTAATTAAAATTTTGACTTCTATACTCCATGAAATTAATGGAATATCCTTGATATTTGCGCTTCATCCAGTATTTTTCATGGAAATATTCTTCTGAGCATTCTTGAATTTTATTCTACAAAGAAGTATCATGTTGACAATTTGGACGTTATTGATTCCTAGACAAATTAATTCTTGAACTTGTTTAATTGAATTCTTATATCATTGTCATCATCCTCATGTTTATGTTATTTTGAAAGTCATCTATGGCCTGTAGTGCATAGATGGACTTGGTATGATTATGACCAGGGATTATTCGGTATAATAATCATGGTAGTAATGTTACAAATGATGTGAAAATTAAAAGTCCTCATTGTCCCGTAGTGCATTGATGGGCGATTTTTGGTATGATTATGGCTATGGATTCTCTTCGCCGAGGAGCAAAGATGAATTGTTTTATGGCATGATCGGGATAGTTGATGAAAACACGATTATCTTTGATCATAGTGCATGGATAATTCGTGGTCGTGATACTAAAGAATATCCTTGGCACTCAGAAGTGGGGATGATTTAATGATGTGGATTATTTATTGTCTTTGAGTCTCGTGATAAAAGTGATGAAAAACTTTTTAAATCATAAAAGATAGTAGATTCTATTCTCTACTTGACTCTTTTAATGGATTGCTTTTTCCGCTGCAGTTAAACTTGATGTCTATTGTATTTTATCAGTTTAACATTGTTGGAGGCTAATGATAATTTATTCTGCATTATCTTAGTCATAATATTTCTTATTGGGCTAGTTGAGCTCACCCTTTCTTTCACTGTTCTCTTCGTGAAATGAGAATATATTTGGGGACGAGTCGGGGAGCGGAGTGATGGTCCGAGAGGATAACATTAGTAGTCCTCACTATTACGTGAAATAGTGTGATAATAAGTGTAATGAGGACTCCTTTTGAGTTTGTATAATCTCTAGTAGATAATATTTGTATTCAAACTCACAGTTTATGTTTTATCGTATTGCATACACAGCAGTTGTATTAGTAAGTTGTATTTGAATTACATACCATATATCTGGCGACCTAAGATGGGTGATGTATACCTAATTTTGAGGCGTCACATCACATGTTAAGAAATTATATCTCTATATAGTAATAGTTTCATATATATATATATATATATATATATATATATATATATATATGTATGTATGTATGTATGAGAGAGACACTATTAATTTTAAAAGACTACATTTCCTATAAAGAACTACGTTTTCCTATAAAAGACTACATTTCTTATAAAGGACTATATTTTTCTATAAAAGACTACATTTCCTATAAAAGACCACATTTTCCTATAAAAGACTACTTTGCATAAATATTTTTTAAATAATACTCCCTTCGTCACAGGATAAAAGTCTTGGTGGACTTTTCACACATATTAAGAAGATGAATAAAATAACAAAATTGCCCATAATAATGTCATTAAATATGGAGAGAGAATTAAAATAAGAAAAGTATGATATATTTAATGCTACGGTATAATAGGAATATATGTGTAAACGTTTGGTTATTAAAGGAAAATAGACATTTAACATGGGACTACCTAAAATAGTAATAAGGATTTTTATCATTGGACGAAGAGAGTAATTATTAGGGAGTTCTTATTGATATTTTTGTTAAAGTGGA
Source organism: Panax quinquefolius (assembly GCA_020205615.1). Lineage (NCBI taxonomy): Eukaryota > Viridiplantae > Streptophyta > Magnoliopsida > Apiales > Araliaceae > Panax > Panax quinquefolius. Next base: position 8,849,630 of record CM035174.1, on the reverse strand, counting down.
TATTTTTGGGTGTTTAAAAAATATTTTGTACCAATACTTCTATTTAGTAATAACCTCTTAATTAGAATACAAATAGTTTGGTCTCAAGTCTATTCCTAAATAGAGTTTTTATTGTATATGGTTATGGTTTAAAACAATATTAATTAACCATTTTAAGATGTTTTGACTTTTAAACAGAACTTTTGAAAAATAAAATTGTGACCGTCATAATTAAATTAATTAAGATAATAATATGATATAAAATTATTAATATAAATAATAAATTGCTAACAAACTATAATAATAAAATTTTAAATTAAAATTATTAATACACTTCCATATTTAAATAATGATCACGTGAAATATTTCTATAAAAATATCACGTGAAAGATAGTCTTACGAAAATATTATTATTTTTAATAAAAATATTAATTCTTCTAAATCTATTTGTAGACACTCGAAAATTTGCTTTCCTGTTACTAACTATGCAGGAGGACAAAAAATGACTTCTTCACACTCCAGAGATAATCCTGGAGGATCACAACATCAATTCCAACCCCGAAGATAGCCACAAGAGATCCAGTTCCCGAAGATAACCCCGGGAAATTAGGTTCCAAACCTCGGCGATAACCTGAGGAAAGTCGGTTTCAACCCGGAGATAGCCACTGGGGATCCAGATCAAAGCACTGGAGATAGCCCTCAGGAGGAAGCCAACCCAACCGAGAGATGACCACGAGGATAGTCAAAGTCGGCAAACAAGCCAACCTCGAGAGATAACCACGAGAAAAGATCGCTGCTCTATTGCATGAAAATCGGAGATAACCTCGGGAGGGGCAAAATGGTCATTTTGCCAACTCAAATTCACTTCAAATCAAATACACTCATTTCAACTCAAAATGCTTCAATATAAGTCCCACAAGAACCATATCTTAACTTCCGAGCACAAACTACGCAAAACAGCTCAAACGGGCTGCCTGACAAAAACCCGGGAATGCCATTTCGGTCATGGACCCATCTTCCTGGAATGAAAAAAGGTCAAATCATATATCATTTTGTAGCTCTCGAAAAGAGCTTTCCAGAATGGTATGACACGCTTCCATCGGACTCCCGGATTGAAAGTTATGTGCGGCCAAAAGCGAGCAATAGCGTCGTCTTCGACACGGCGGGACCACACCTTTGCGGGGTACCCGGGCACCAGCAGTACACTGCTACTAGGTGCCGTAGGTAGACCTGCGGCTCCCCCCTCTATAAATAGAGGGCTTGGGGTGGCCATTTGTGAGAAAAAAAGGCGGAAACCTGCAATTATTCGCTCATGACTTTCGCTTTATCTGATGTATTTTCCCAATTTTAAATACCTGTGAGCTCATATATAGCCTCTTTTGTACCCACAAAAGCCAGTGTTTACCCACTCTAAAGATATAGAAGCCTTTTTTAGCAGTCAGCTGTAAGCCTTCTCATACACTTTAGAGTTTTTCTCTTCATCTTTGCACACACCCTTCTACACGTTGAGAGTCGTGTTGCTTGCTTTTGCCCGGACTTCGGTCCGTGGTTTCATTCCAGTCTGTGTATATATATATATATATTTATATATATTGACTAACATTATCGTGTTATGCCTCGATTGAGCCTAGACTTCGGTCTGGAGCGTTTATTTACTTTTCTATATATATATATATATATGAACTGTGTGTCGAACTTTGTTCGATGAGCCTAGACTTTGGTCTGGAGCATTTACTGCTTTAATATATATATATATATATATATATATATATATATATTATATATCAACTATGTGTCAAACTACATTCGATGAGCCCGGATTTTATATCCTAAGGTGCATTTATTCGCTTTTATATGTATATATTTATACTTATATATATATATGAGCTGCTATTGAACTACATTCGATGAGCTTTGGATTTTACATCCGGTGAATTTATTACTTATATATATATATATATACATATATATATATATATATATATTTATTTTCGTCCTGTCTGGAGTTTCCTTTGTGGCGATTGATCGCTTCTACTGCGGCTTATTTACATTTTGATCCCCATTGGAGGTGCTTCGTGGTTGGTGATCATGTATCGTATATATATATTTACAACTTTTATATATATATATATACATGCTTACTGCTTTCATACAAATTGCAGCATTCTGTGCACCTAGGAATCATGTGATCACAGATTCATCCCATTGGATCTAAATTCGGTTCCCGTGATGGATATTTTCAAATTTATGGCGACTTGTAAATTATTCTCTGCGGTATGCGAATTTCTCAAATGGTTTCCATACCCACGAGAAAGTCGGCATTATTTTTGTATATTATTTTCATACGGATGCCTCGCATCCGTCAAATAAAATCAATCAAGCCGATCACTTAATAAAGTGGGAATGTAAAAGGTCTCAATTCCTATTGAGCATCAAGGTTTGAAAAAACCTCTTTTATAAAACATCACTGCCATATCTTGCTAAAAAATGAATTTTTATATAAATTCAAACCCTATGTATATAGGTTTGAACGAGGCCTCACACAACTTCCATATAACAGCACATTGACCCACACACACACACACACTCGGATAATAGTTTCTTGAAAAGAGGCGGTCACCGTGGTAACACGGATGTCGGGGGGTGCCTAACACCTTCCCCCCGCATAATCAAGTCCCTGGACCCTAATGAATCTCGGTTTCACCGACCCGTTTAGCAGTGTCACATCACTGGGTCAATGTGCAAACCTTTTCTCGATTGTGTTGGTACAACCATTTAAAAAACCAACTGGCGACTCTTAATAGTCCATCGTCGACATTAGACATGTAGGACCTTTTTCACTTGTTTTGTCAAACAAATCTCACCTAAAATGAGAACACCAACTAACAAGTAACGGAAAGGGACATCCAAAAATCCCGACGTCGACATGTGGTGACTCTGCTGGGGCCTCCAGTAAGAGGACTTAAGCCGCTATTACAATCTTTTCAAAACTGTTATCTGCTTGTGTGTGGATGTTGCATTTATATGTGATAAATGTGTACGAATGCATTTCCTTATTGTACTTAGTGCTTCGCACCATAACTGCTTGTGATGCTAGTGCTTCGCACCATAAACTGATTGTGATATTCGTGCTTCGCACCATATCTGCTTGTGATATTAGTGCTTTGCACATGTCATCATTTTCATACGGTGAAACGCGATGTATGTGAATGTATGTTGTGTGGTCCCTCCACCAGGAGGCTATCCCATTAGTGTTTGATTACTGAACTCGTGAGAAGACTAATTCTCCGAGGCTCAGGAAAGGCACCACTCAAATTCGCTCCAGTTGAAAGACCGGATTAATTTCCCGTCAAGTAGATTGTGATGATTTGGGAACTGTCATGCCAAAAAACCGCGAGAGTAACCTAAGATAGGTTAGCCTCTGATAAACCCATAACGGAGGAAAGTCTCTTCATGCTCTCTCATTTTAAATTACTTGTAAACACGATTACTTGTAATTTCATTCCATATCTATCTCTATGTAATGAGAAATATGAAGAAATGTGTACACATACATATTTTTAGCATGCTACAAACAGCTGACATCCGTTTTGCAGGATAAAAATCCTAAAATGGACACATCACATAGCATGTTATTATACACATTCCCTAAAGACTAAACTATGCAAGTCTTTCGCAGGGAAGCAATCAGTTCCGTTACCCGGTTAAAATCCAAGAAGGCACTGAGCCCACCGTCAAACATGGCTACAAGTGCCCAGCCTGATCCTACTCCTGTTTCCCGAGAGGAGTTTGAAAGATTAAGGAATCAGATAGCAGAATTGATTGTCTTTCTAAAAGAACAAAGTAAAAATACGCAGGGCCAGACAATGCCTACTCAACAAGATTCCTTCACACCAGGGGGCAGTCAGGGCATTGGTAAAAAGATGGAAACCTAGATACCTAAACCTCATTCCAATAAAGAAATCACAAATCTCAGGGATGATCGAGAAACTGGGGATATAAGAAAGAAAGTCCAACAAATGGAGGATACCATCCGGTCAATTAAAGGATTTGGAAATTATGGGAGTGTCACCTATTCAATGTAAGACCCCAACTTTTGAATAAAGATTAAATTTTCTCGAAATATATTTTTGAATATTATGGTGTGGATTTGATATAATGTTATAGTTGTGGGTAATATTTACAAATTTTGTAAAAATCATGAAGTTGTTATATAATATTCGATTGGTGGGGAATATTCATTTTAATAAATGAATATTCGTACAACTGACACAATCATTGGTGGACCCCCACAGCGGAATTATTGTTGGATTGAAAGCGACAAAAAATACTTTATGAAAATAACGGCGGAAGTTTTACAGTTAAGCTGTTGAACTACCGGTAGTAAAAGTATGATAATATGGCGTGGTTGCATAGTAGCACTGCGGTATTGATTATTGATGTTTACGTGAGAAGTCACTCGTTTATACTCAATTATAGCTACGATAATTCTTTGCATCATATCTCTCATATTATTGATTCGATTATTGTCATAGTATCATCTGCATAATATGTTATTTTATTAAATCAATAATTGAGACAACAAAGTTATTCATATTATTAAATTGCAATATTTACAATGTCTAGAAGTTACATCGAGGAGAGGTTTGGTCACCTAATTACGGCATGATAGGGAGAAATTCTTATTGGAAAGCCCCTCTTTCACAGGAGCGACTGGTTGATAAATATTGTGAGTTATAATATTAATGATGAATGTTATTAAAATTGAAGTTGTGTTCGGAGTTGAATTTGGAGACGCGGACGTGATATTTGAGTCCGGAACGACGAAATTAGTAAAAATAGTCTATAAACACAAAATTTTCTGGGATTCAATATTTGGTCAAAAAGTCAACAGTTGACTTTTTCAGGAAAAGTCAAACTTCGAAATTTTAAAATTTATATTTTTGATAAAAATAATTTTATTGTGTTGGAATTATTTGTGTTAGTGAAAATCGACAATTATTTCGATAATAATTGATGTCTGGAGGTTATATTGACCAATCGGGTATTTAACCGGATAAATGAGCAATTAATTGCTACTAATTCACATACTTATATAACTATTTGTTCACATATGTATACTATTGAATCACATTATTTACTATTAGGGGAGTTGGTGCAAGATTGATAATACTTGCATGACTAAGTTAAAAATGGAGGTATAGATGGAGGTCTTATCTTTGTAATTCGTATTTTCACATGATTATACTATTAATTCACATAATTAAACTATTGATTCACATTATTTACTATTAAGGGAGTTGGTGCAAGATTGATAATACTTGCAGGACTAAATTAAAAATAATGGAAAAGTTGGAGGTATTGTATTGTAATTTTTCGAGCCCCAAAACGTGCAATTATCGAAACTATATTTTTCTACAAATAGAAGCTCATTCTTCCTTCATTTCTCACCAATTCACAAAAGCTTTAGGCGATTATTATAGAGAGAATTATAGAAAGAAGAAGAGAAATACGCCTACCTCCTTTATTCGAGTATCCAGTTTTTCTAAGGTAGGGAGTATTATTTCTTTCTTATCTATGAAGAGAACACATTATTCCATTCTTTATTATTACATTGGAATAACTTTGTATCATGTGAGGCTACCCTATACTTGGTGAAATTCTTACATTGTTCCATTCTTTATCATTACATTTGGAACATCACATGTATATGCGTTCTACATGGGACTGGTTAATCTTTTTTTATTATTACATTGGAATATATCACATGCATGCGTTTTTTGGGACACGATTCCGTCTTTATTATTCATTTGGATATATCACATGCATGCATTTTACGCGGACTGAATTTCCGTCTTTATTATTACATTGGAATATCACATGTCATGCATGCGTTTTACGGACTGATTCGTCTTTATTATTACATTGGAATAGAATATCACATGCATGCGTTTTCTGTGGGACTGATTAGATTATTTATTATTACATTGGAATAACTTTTGCTGTGTGCGATCTACATCATGCACGGTGATTTCTTTTGTTATTCCATTCCTTATTATACTCGGTTGGTTAAAGTTTTGACTTCTATACTCCATGAAATTAGTGGAATATCCTTGATATTTGCGCTTCATCGATATCTTTTCATGGAAATATTCTTACGAGCATTCTTGAATTTTACTCTACAAAGAAATATCATGTTGACAATTTGGGCGTTATTGGTTCTGGATAAAATTAATTCTTGAACTTGTTTTATTGAATTCTTATATCATTGTCATCATCCTCATGTTTATATTTTGTTGAAAGTCATACGTGGGCTATAGTGCATAGATGGACTTGGTATGATTATGACCGAGGATTATTGATTGTAATCATAGTAGTAATGTTACAAATGATGTGGTAAAAGTCCTCATTGGCCCGTAGTGCATTGATGGGACGATTGTTGGCATGATCATGACCCTTTATTGAATACATAAATATTCTTGGCGTAGTGCATGGATAATTGTGGTCGTGATACTAAAGAATATCCTTGGCCGTAGTGCAGGGGTGATTCGATGATGTGGATTATTTATTAAGCTGAGTCCCAGTGATAAAAGTGATGAAAAACCTTTTAAATCATAAAAGATAGTAGATTTTATTCTCTACTTGACTCTTTTAATGGATTGCTTGTTCCGTTGCAGTTAAACTTGATGGTTGTTATATTGTATCAGTTTAACACTGTTGAAGGCTAACGATAATATATTACGCATTATCTTAGTCATAATATTTATTTCTCTTGGGCTAGTTGAGCTCACCCTTTTACTTTTATTGTTCTCTTGAAATGAGAAGCGTAGCGAGGGACTAGTCGGGGAGCGGTGTGCCGGACGGATGATAGCATTAGTAGTCCTCACTATTACGTGAAATAGTGTGATAATAAATGTAATGAGGACTCCTTTTGAGTTTGTATAATCTCTAGTAGACAATATTTGTCAAAAACTCACGACTTATGTTTTTTGTCGTATTGTACCACGACAGTTGTATTATTAAGTTGTATTTGTATTACGTACCATGTATTTGATGACTCGAGAATAGGTGATGTATACCTATTTTGGGGGCGTCACGGTTGGTATCAAAGCTTAGGGATATGATCCTGGCTAAGATGTGAGACTAGAACTAGGAGGAGAGCGAGGAATTCCTTTGCTAGTATGACCTACCTAAGTTTATTTGGTATTTAATTGGTCGATTAGAGTGTAGGGATAATATGTTTCATGTCAATTAACCCTTGTTTTGTGGCGGTATTTGAAAATGGCATCAGAGAATGTTGAGAACATCAATGGAGCACGAGGAGGCCGTTGAGTCTCCACAGATCAATAACCGGGACAATGTGTATCGCGGGAAGGCGACAATCCTCATGCAAACAACAACTTGACCAAATGATGAGCGATGGAATGTTAGAGGCTTCATGCAATTCATGCAACATCGGCGAGAGCGGCTCTCTGTCCAAAATGCGGTGGAAACACGGCAACTCTCGGTGGTCACCATGAAGCAGTTCAAGGAGCTGGGACCACCGGAGTTTATTGGAGAGCCAAAACCACTTAAAAGGCGGAAGCATGGATAAGCGAGATAACCAAGATATTTGATGTCTTGGGATGCTCAGAGGAACAAAAGTTCCTTCGCCACCTTTATATTGCGTGAAGAGGTAGATTCTTGGTGGGAATCTATAAAGCGTACCTGACTGGCCGCACTTTCAAGATGTCTTGGGAGAAGTTCAAGAGGCATTCAACGACAAGTACTTTCCGAAAGTATTCGTCACATGAAGGAGGTGGAGTTTATCAAGTTGGAACAAAACAATATGATAGTGTGTCATGATCTGAGGCTAAATTTGCGGAGTTATCCGGTTTGCATCCCATTTGGTTGATAATGAGGAGGCGAATGACCGAATGTTTTTAAGAGGTTTGAAAGCAGGAATCGACGATATCTTATTTCTCATAAATTGTGTTTGTATTCGGATGTTGTAAATATAAGGCTCGGTTGTTGGAAGCGCGATACGAGTGAGTCAGCGCAACCAAGAGAAAGCGGTAGGCGTGAATGATGAAAATACCGGTGGTACTTGATCATGAAGCGGTGACAACAAGCGTGGAGGAATCAACATGCGAAATGGTAACCACTTGGTGGTAATCATAGCCAAGACAATAAAATGGACATTTCAAGAAAAGGAGATTCAATGATGATGGAAAGGCGTCGGCACCGACACCCGTTGTTAAGGAAGGAGAACGACCACCTATCATATGCTTCAAATGCGGAGGGAGGGACACATCGGTCAAGCTAGCGCGATGCCGTCAAAGCGTGTTATAATTGTGGAAGAAGGTCACTTAGCTCGATTTTGTCGTTCATAGAAGACAAATTCAGCTAGGATGGAGGCACCAGTAGAGTCGAGAAAAGTTAAAGCCGGTAGTCTGAGGAGGCGTTTGTTGTGACCTCCCGAAAGCAAGGAACCGAGCGAGGTTATCGCGGGTAAGCTTATCATAAACTCTAGTGAAGTCTATACCTTATTTGATCTGGTTCTACCCATTCTTTTATTTCTCTCTCTTGCGCTCAGCGTTTAAATTTGACTCAGGAGAAATTAGACTTTGACTTATCTGTTGAAACTCCATTAGGAGAAACCTTCATTACATCCTTTGTTTATAAGTCTTATTTGATTCAAATCGGTAACCATACGTTACTGTCGATCTTATCTCCTTAAAAATACTTGCATTTGGCGTGATTCTAGGGATTGATTGGTTAACTACTCATCATGCTAAAATTGATTATTTTTCGTAAGGTTGTTAGCTTTCATATTCCTAATAAACCTATTATCTTACGAATTCAAGCGACCAAACCATTAAAATCAATCACGGTCATCTCAAGCCATAAAAAGCTATTCGTTTATTAAAAAGCGGATGTCAAGCTTTCTTAGCTCTTATCTGATTTAAACAAAAAAATCGTTAGATTTGAAGGATATTTCTATTGTTAATAAATTTCTGGCGTATTCCACGAAGAACTTCACTGGCCTACCCCAGGCGTGAAGTTGAATTTTGTATCGACCTTGAACCGGTACAAAACCCATTTCCAAAGCCCCATATCGAATGGCTCTATTGAACTTGAGGAGTTAAAGACCCAATTGCGAGGAATTGTTAGACATTGGTTTCATTCGTCAAGTCGTCTCCTTGGGGTGCTCTGTTCTATTCGTGAAGAAGAAAGATGGGAGTATGCGACTTTGTATTGATTATCGGGAGTTGAATCATGTCACCATCAAAAATAGGTACCCATTGCCGCGTATTGATGACTGTTTGATCGATTACAAGGAGCACAATTTTTTTCAAAGATCGATCTTCGTTACGGATATCATCATTTGAAGGTTAAAAGCGAGGATATTCAAAGGCGCCTTGAGAACTTCGATGCGGGCATTATGAATTCTTAGTTATGTCTTTTGGATTGACTAATGCTCCTACGCCTTCATGGATATGATGAGCCAAGTATTCAAGGAATATTTGGATCACTTTGTGGTTGTCTTTATTGATGACATCCTTATTTATTCCAAAAGCCGTGAAGATCATGAAAGCAACACTTGAGGCTGATACTCCAAAAGCTTCGTGAATATAAGCTTTATGCCGAGTTAAAGAAATGCGAGTTCTGGCTTGAGGAAGTAGCATTCCTTGGGCACGTAGTATCAAGTCATGGAATATCTGTTGACCCGGCAAAGATTGAAGCTATTCAAAGTGGGAGCAACCCAAATCCATTGCCCAAGTTACGTAGCTTTCTCGGTTTAGCTGGTTATTATCGGAGATTCGTGGAAGGATTTTCTCGAATCGCTACTCCATTAACTTTCGGTGACTCGAAAAGATACAAAATTCGGTTGGAGCGAGGAATGTGAGAAGAGTTTTCAAGAACTCGAGAGGAGACTCATTTATTACACATTACGACAATACCATCGGCTCGGAGGATTTGTAATCTCTGATGATGCTTGGGCAAAGGGTTAGGATGTGTTCTCATGCAACATGGGAAAGTCATAGCCTATGCCTCACGATAACTCAAAGAATATGAGAGGAATTACCTACTCATGATCTAGAGTTGGCATTTATTGTTTTTCGCACTTAAAATTTGGAGGCATTACTTGTATGGAGAAGGTGGAGATCTACACGGATCATAAAAGCCTCAAATATTTCTTCACCCAAAAGGAACTCAACATGCGACAACGGCGTTGGCTTGAACTATTGAAAGATTATGATCATACCATCAATACCATCTTGGAAAAGCGAGCGGTGGTAGGCGGCGTTGAGTAGAAGATCATATGCGAATGCGAGTGCAATATTTCACAACATGCAAAGGCCCATTTTGTATGACTTACAAAGGATGGAGTTAGAGATAAAGACTCGAGGGACCCACATGATGATGGCGAATATCTGAGTAGAGGCAGACTTTAATTGATAAAGTTAAAGTTGCTCAAGCTCTGGACTTGGAGGCGATCGTATGAGGAAGAAAGTGCAAGAAGGTGCTATATTAGGAAGCAAGAATCGATGAAGAAGGAATACTTGAGTCGACTCCGGACTTTGTGTGTTCCTAACGACCACGATTTAAAGTATAAAATCATGATGGAGGCACACAACACACCGTTTGCAATCCATCACAGGAGTACCAAAATGTATCGTGATCTTGACATACATTTTGGTGGAAGCAATATGAAGAGAGAGAGCGAGAATTTATCTCGAGGTGTTTAACTTGTCAGCGAGTTAAGTAAGAGCATCAAGTACCAAAAGGTCCATTGCAACCACTTGAAATTCTAGAATGGAAGTGGGAGCACATTACCATGGATTTTCGATTTTAGTCTTCCCAAAGTTTCTCAAGGCATAGATGCGATTTGGGTCATTGTTGATAGATTGACCAAAGTCTGCTCATTTCTTACAAATCTGAGAAACTTATACACTTGAACGTCTTGCTCGTATGTACATAAGCGAGGTTGTAAGATTGCATGGTATGCGGTATCCATAGTTTTTGATCGAGACCCAAGATTCACTTCAAGATTTTGGGTTAGTTTGCAAAAAGCTATGGGCATGGATTTCTGATTTAGCTTCGGCATATCATCCTCTCAGACAGACGGGAAGTCGGGAGGGCGATTCAAACTCTTGAAGATCTATTAAGACTACGTGTCCTTGACTTCAAGAGGAAGTTGGGACAAGTTCTTACCATTGGTGGAGTTTTCCTACAACAACGGTTATCAAGCAAGTATTGGCATGGCTCCATTTGAAGGCGTTGTATGGAAGAAAGTGTCGTTCTCGATTATCTTTGGGATGAGGTGGGTGAAGCAGCGTTGTTGGGACCGAGTTAGTGCGTATGACTACGAAAAAGATTCAAATGATCCGACAACGTATAAAAACCTCACAAGATCGACAAAAGAGTTATCTTGATCTTCATCGAAAGGGCGTAGAATTCGATATTGGAGATCATGTGTTTATTACGTGTTGCTCCATGGAAAGGAGTTACAAGATTTGGAAAGAGAGGAAAGCTCGATCTCGATTCATTGGCCCATTTTAATCCTCGATCGAGTAGGAACTATGGCGTATAGACTTGCTTTATCGCCAAGTATGTCTCGTGTTCATAACGTTTTTCACATATCTATATTACGTAAATATGTGAAAGACCCGAACCACATTATTGAATTAGAACTAGGCGAGATAGAGGAAGATTTAGCGTATGAAGAGTTCTGTTAAAATCTTGGATAAAAAGGATCATATTCTACGCTCGAGGTTATACCTCGAGTCAAAGTTTTGTGGAGAAACCACGATATGGAAGAAATGACACGGGAGTTAGAATCGAGATGAAATCAAGATATCCTTACCTCTTGACATACAGTCGCACCCTAATTTCGAGGACGAAATTTCATAAGAAGGGAGGTTGTAAGACCCCTGACTTTTGAATAAAGATTAAATTTTCTCAAAATATATTTTTGAATATTATGGTGTGGATTTGATATAATGTTATAGTTGTGGGTAATATTTATAAATTTTGCAAAGTACGCATGAGTTGTTATATAATATTCGATTGGTGGGGAATATTCATTTTAACAGGAATATTAAATACAATGGCACAATCATTGGTGGACCCCCACAGCGGAATTATTGTCGGATTGAGAAAGCGACAAAAATACTTTATGAAAATAACGGCGGAAGTTTTACAGATTAGCTGTTGAACTACCGGTAGTAAAAATACGATGTCTGGCGTGGTTGCATAGTAGCACTTGCGGTATTGATTATTGATGCTTACGTGAGAAGTCACTCGGTTATACTCAATTATTACTACGATAATTCTTTGCATCATATCTCTCGTATTATTGATTCGATTATTGTCGTAGTATCATCTGCATAATATGTTATTTTATTAAATCAATAATTGAGGCGATAAAGTTATTCATATTATTAAATTGCAATATTTACAATGTCTAGAAGTTACATCGAGGAGAGGTTTGGTCACCTAATTACTTGCGCCGATATAGGAGAAATCCTTATTGAAAGCCCCTCTTTCACAGGGACGACACTGGTTGATAAATATTGTGAGTTATAATATTAATGATGAATGTTATTAAAATTGAAGTTGTGTTAGGAGTTGAATTTGGAGCAGCGGACGTGATATTTGAGTCGGAGCGACAAAATTAGTAAAAAATAGTCTATAAACACAAAATTTTCCGGATTCACTATTTGGTGAAAAAGTCGATAGTTGACTTTTTTAGGAAAAATCAAACTTGAAATTTCAAAATTTATATTTTGATAAAAATAGTTTCATTGTGTTGGAATTATTTGTGTTAGTGAAAATCGACAATTATTTTGATAATAATTGATGTCTGGAGGTTATATTGACCAATCGGATATTTAACCGGATAAATGAGCAATTAATTGCTACTAATTCACATACTTATATAACTATTTGTTCACATATGTGTACTATTGAATCACATTATTTACTATTAGGGGAGTTGGTGCAAGATTGATAATACTTGCATGACTAAGTTAAAAATGGAGGTATAGATGGAGGTCTTATCTTGTAATTTGTATTTTCACATGATTATACTATTGATTCACATAATTGAACTATTGATTCACATTATTTACTATTAGGGAGTTGGTGCAAGATTGATAATACTTGCAGGACTAAATTAAAAAAAATAAAGGAAAAGTTGGAGGTATTGTCTTTGTAATTTTTGAGCCCCCAAGCGTGCGATTATCGAAACTATATTTTTCTATAAATAGAAGCTCATTCTTCCTTCATTTCTCACCAATTCACAAAAGCTTTAGAAGCGATTATTATAAAGAGAAATTATAGAAAAGAAGAAGAGAAGTCTGCTACCTCCTTTATTCCGATTATCCGGTTTTTTAAAAGGTAGGGAGTATTATTTCTTTCTTATCTATGAAGAGAACTTACATTATTCCATTCTTTATTATTACATTGGAATAACTTTTTTATATCGTGAGCTACCTATACTTGGTGAAATTCTTACATTGTTCCATTCTTTATCATTACATTTGGAACATCACATGCATGCGTTCTCTGGCAGGACTGGTTAAAATCTTTATTATTACTGTTGGAAAATATCATATGCATGCGTTTTTCGTGGGACTGATTCCGTCTTTATTATTACATTGGAATATCACTATCATGCGTTTCATTTGGACTGATTTCTTTCTTTATTATTACATTGGAATATCACATATCACATGCGTTTTTCTGTTGGACTGACGATTCCGTCTTTATTATTTTGTTGGAATATCACATGCATGCATTTTTCTGTGGGACTGATTAGATTATTTATTATTACATTGGAATAACTTTTGCTGCATGCGGTCTATCGCATGCACTGGTGATTTCTTTTGTTATTCCATTCCTTATTATACTCGGTTGGTTAAAGTTTTGACTTCTATACTCCATGAAATTAGTGGAATATCCTTGATATTTGCGCTTCATCGATATCTTTTCATGGAAATATTCTTACGAGCATTCTTGAATTTTACTCCACAAAGAAATATCATGTTGACAATTTGGGCGTTATTAGTTCTGGATAAATTAATTCTTGAACTTGTTTTATTGAATTCTTATATCATTGTCATCATCCTCATGTTTATATTTTGTTGAAAGTCATATGTGGCCTATAGTGCATAGATGGACTTGGTATGATTATGACCGGGGATTATTTGATTGTAATCATGATCGTAATGTTACAAATGATGTGGTAAAAGTCCTCATTGGCCCGTAGTGCATTGATGGGCGATTGTTGGCATGATCATGACCATTATTGAATACACAAATATTCTTGGCCCGTAGTGCGTGGATAATTGTGGTCGTGATACTAAAGAATATCCTTGGTAGTAGTAGTGCGGGGGTGATTTGATGATGTGGATTATTTATTAAAGTTGAGTCCCGGCGATAAAAGTGATGAAAAACCTTTTAAATCATAAAAGATAGTAGATTTTATTCTCTACTTGACTCTTTTAATGGATTGCTTGTTCATTGCAGATTAAACTTGATGGTTGTTATATTGTATCGGTTTAACTTTGTTGAAGGCTAACGATAATATATTACGCATTATCTTAGTCATAATATTTCCTCTTTGGGCTAGTTGAGCTCACCCTTTTACTTTTATTGTTCTCTTGAGGAAATGAGAGCGTAGCGAGGGACTAGTCGGAAAGCGGGTGTGCGGACGGATGATAGCATTAGTAGTCCTCACCTATTACGTGAAATAGTGTGATAATAATTGTAATGAGGACTCCTTTTGAGTTTGTATAATCTCTTGTAGACAATATTTGTATTCAAACTCACGACTTATGTTTTGTCGTATTTTACATGACAATTGTATTATTAAGTTGTATTTGTATTACGTACCATGTATTTGTGACTCGAGAATAGGTGATGTATACCTATTTTGGGGCGTCACAGAGAAGCTAAAACTGGTATCTTGTGACTTGACAATGCCAAAATCCTGTTGGGAATAATTATTACGCCTTTCTAAATCGATCTGGTTTTCGGTCACAAATGGCACCAGATTGATATCAAGTGACTAAAGTGAAAAAAGCAAAATCTTGAATCTTCAGAGAATATGCCCAAAGGTGGAGACATCTAGCAGCGCAAGTCATTCCATCAATGATAGAAATTGAGATGGTAATGACCTTTATTGATATCCAAGAGTCTCCTTACTATGAGAGAATCCTAGCAGGCATAGGAAAGCCATTTGCGGAAATGATCAAACACGGAGAAATGGCGATGGGAGATTAAAGACTTTTTGCCTTGGAAGCGATCGCATGACATATACAAAGCGCCAAGTATGCGAAAGCGATCCTAAAAATTGCCGATAAAGGCAATGAAGATGTATCCCTTGTTGTACAGGGGCAAGCTAGGAGGCCAAACTACAGTCCCCACCATTTGGAAAATGCAAGACAATATGCCATCTCAACAATAGGCTGCATTCAATCAATACCCAGACAGGAAAAGAGAATTTGAAAGAACGAAAAATCGGGTATTCACTCCACTAGGCGATTCCCTTGAACATGTATTGGCGATATTAATGGATCATAAGAAAATTACCGAACTAGCTTCACCTCTGGAACTAGGGAGCAAAAGATACAATCCAAGCCAGGACACGATACACAAGATTGTTGGTCCTTAAAACATAAGATTCAAAATCTGATCGAAAGTGGCAGTATTGTGGTCGAACAACCTGACCAACAAAATATCAACACCAACCTTCCGTTGCGACATGATACGGAAGAAGTAAACATGATTGGGTCAGGAAGCGCTGAAATGTATCCAATTCGTAAGTACATACGAAGGATGGAGGAATACCCCCAAAAGCGCATAAAAAATGTCCTAGAGTGGGAAAACTCGGAGGAGGGTATGCCAGTAATGCAAAAATTATAGGCGATCCAGAATCAAGTAAATCTGCTAGCTAAGCTGATAGTGCGCCAACATCAGGAAACAAGGCAATTTTTCACTCAATTATCAGAAAGCCAGGAGAAAAAGGAGGTTAACCATAATGTAAGCCCATATCTCTCCATGATGAGCCAGCTAAATGAAGAAGATCAAAGCAGGCTGAAAGTATAAGAAAAGGGGGATGATAAAATTGTTAGAAGATCTCGCCAATGAAGAACCAATCGAGGAATGCGAATTCTCAAAGATGAAAGATCAAACAACCTCAAAAGAGTCCAAAAATTCACCCCTCGAGCAAATCCAATGAAGAAATGCTACACTTTCTGATAAGCGAAGGAAGGATTACTGAGTTGCTGCCTCTTATAAAGCCCAAGATAAAGAGTTATGATTCCACCAAGATATGTCTCTACCATTCTAACTCACTTGGGCATACGACTGAAGAATGCTGGTCTTTGCGACATAAAATCCAGGATCTCATTGAAAATGGAGAGCTGGATATAGAATTTCCCATGACTAAAAAAGGCGAAAAGGAAATAAAAAGCTTAAGATGTCCATTCGAGATAGGCAATACAAATGAGGTGAAGGCTATGAGCGACAATTCTGCCGGAACACAAGGTGGACTGATCCTAATGCAAGAAATGACAGAAGAGACAAAGGCATCCCCAAAGGAGATTCCCCCGCCAACATCAAACGTCCTACGATTCCAAGATATCTACCACGTTCCTGATCTTATCACCTTGGATGATGCAGAGGAAATAATAATCCTTTCCAAGGAAGAAAAAACCAAAAAGGAAAGTTCTTTGCAAGAAATGCAACAACAGTTCGAGGAAGATTTCATGGTTGAATCCTTTGAAACCCATGAAAAGGCAAAGGAATAGATGAAGAAAAAGGTGGTGAGATTGTCGGGGAATCCAACCCATTAAAGAATCCAGAGTTCATCTCTTTTTGTAATGCGTCCATTTCAAGCGTCCCTGAGGAATGTCTTGAATCGAGAAGCGATCAAGTTATGGCCTGGCGAAGACATTTAGAATCAAGGGTAACCTCTATCACGAGCCACGAAGGCGACATAACCAAGCGATTAACTGGACTATCAGGCCTCAACTAGCCGAGAAGATGTAGATCCAGGGGATGAAGTTGCGAGTTCCAGAAAATGTTGGAACGGTATCACTTTCTTCGTAGTATGCCTTTTATTTTCCATGCATGTAAATAAAAAAAAACATCTCTACACTCTTTTCACCACTTACCCCTTTGAACCTTTTCAAACCAAAGCCTGAACTACGAAAGACCTGATCTCCTCTTCAATAGGAGTACGTAGGCAGCCATCAATGGTGCGGTCAAACCAAACAAACACTTCTCAAACACTTACACCCCAGACGATGATTGCCCAGACGTAATGGTCATCATTCGGGAGAAGGAGGTTGATGATAGTCCCTCCATCACTGCAGTCCACCAAGACTTTGCCCTCGACAATTGAAGCAGCACTCCTTGCATTTGCCGATGAGGGTAAAAAGGGAAGAAACTCTCTCTACCTTGTAGATAGCAATAACTGCTTACTTTTTCTGTACAGTATTAGCAGTTACTTTTGTCATTACAGGCTAACACTTTGTGTGATTGAACAATGTTATATACTAAGTGAAAACATATTTTGTTTCAGGACTCTGAATTTAGATGTGTCTGTACTTGTTGATGAGGTGCCTATTCTCCACAAAGACTGTAACTTTGATGTAAAGTTGGACTCAGACTTAATGGAAATACAAGATGACTATGAGATACTTCAGGAGATCAAAGAATGGGTCGAAGACAAACCCAAGCCAAATCTTGATCAAGCCACCTCTTTTAAACCTCGGAACCTTAGAAAACCCCAAACAAGTCCAGATTGGTACGGACCTCACTCCAAACCAAAGGAATGACATGGTTACTCTATTGACCCTATTCCAGGATGTGTTTGCATGGTCTCACGAAGATATGGTCGGTTTATACACGGACATTATCATTCATCGCCTTCCCATCAAAGGGGGATTCAAGCCACTCAGGCAGAAGCTCAGGCGATTAAAACCTGAGTGGAAGTTTAAAGTTAAAGAAGAAATTGTGAAACAATTTCAAGCCGGCATCATCATGGTGTCAACATAACCTGAATGGCTATCCAACATAGTCCCCGTGCCGAAACCGGGAAGGGAGGTGCGAGTTTGTGTGGATTACAGAGATTTGAATAAAGCTTGCCTCAAAGAAAGCTTTCACGTGGCATTCATCCACATACTCATTGACAATACAGCTCGATATGACATGTACTCCTTTGCTGATTGCTCTGCGGGGTACCATCAAATCATGGTTGCTGAAGATGATCATGAGAAAACTTCATTCATCACGCCTCGGGGAGCCCTTTGCTACAGATGATTGTCATTCAGCCTCATCAATGTCGGAGCTACCTATCAGTGAGCCATACGGCTCTTTTCCGCGATCTAATAGATAAAAAATAAAAAAATAATAAAAAAAAAAAAAAAAAAAAAGAAAATAAAAAGAGAAAAAAGAAAAAGAAAAAAATCTCTTCAGCGGGTTCTACAGTTGCTGCCTTACCATCGGCAGGTTCTATAGATGGCTTCGGAGTTTGAAGAAAAATCTTTCCTCCACATTCCTCAGAATAGGAATGATTTTGCGGATGCTCTAGCAACCTGGGCCTCCTTGATCAACATACATGACAAGGAAGACATGCCAACCCTCACATTTACCCAACAAAAGGCTCCAGCCTATGGGAATTACATTGGAGAAGTATCGGATGAGCTACCTCCCATCCAACACCGTTGATATCAATATATCAATGAGCATTCACAAGATAGATCTACACCCTTTGAGGCAAGCCCGACTAGGAAAAGGCGGATCCATCGACTTGCTATGAAATTCTACCTAAGCGGAGATGCACTCTATAAAAGAGATGCAGAACAATGTCTCCTCAGATGTTTGGACGAGGACCAAGCTTAGAGGCTATGGATGAAATCCATGGGAAAGTATGTGGCCCACAAATGAGCGGCCTTTTACTTATAAAGAAGATCCTACAACAGAAAAGTCTGACTACGACAGTTCAAATAACACGACTTGGTTTTGAAAAAGATCATTGACAACCAAGCTCAGACTAAAGGGAAAATTTCCCCGAACTGGGAAGGCCCGTTTATTGTCAAGAAGATATTGACAGGAGGTGCTTTCAGATTACAGGAAATGGACGGCGATGAATTTCTGCAAACTCATCAATTCGGACACCGTGAAATGATACTATGTCTAAGGTTACCATCAAGCGAACATCCTGGTTTTAGATCATCAGATCACCAGTCATTTCAGGTTCTTTAACCCTCACTACATACAACCTTTCCTTTTTACCCATCTGCTCCTCAAGGAAAAACACACTTTTTAAACCAGTAGCCTGTTTGCACTTCATTTCATTCAACTTCGGTTATCCCACCAGGGATTAAACCTTTCACACCTTCAATTTATCCTATACATGGGATTAAACTTTTCATCTGCAATCCGCCCTATACCTAGGGCGAACTACGTCGACCTGATCTCCCCAATACACGGGAGTACGTAGGCAGCCATGTTATATGGTCCGGTCTCACCACAGAAAAAACAAAAACAAACTCACTCCTATCCATAGCCACATACAGAAACAAGTCCTAAGACACCAAATATGGTAGGGAATACACACAGATCATCGATCCATTCTGAAAGTCTTGAGACATCTCACTGTCCATCCATCAAGGAGGAGTTCAGAATACATCCAGATCACAAAGTCCTGGAGAAACAAGCAAATATCAAGCAAGTAGCAAGGCACAACTAAAAGGGAAGTGAATCAACATATATTTCCCTGCCATATATAATGATGTTTGATATATACAATCATCATCGCATACATGACAAAATGGCTAAAGCTAATGCATGCGAGGAAAATACAAGCCCATCTACAAATCGGGTGTATATACGGGCTATCAAGTCCAACATGGATTCCCTCTCGGAAGAAGGAAGTAACAATTGTGATCTCTACCCGAGGGTTTCTACATGAGCAGCAGATCCACCGCTAACTACATGCGATATCTCGAGTAGATATAGCGCATCATCCCGCCAAGAACGACGATATCCCTATGAGTTAGAGCATCATCTCTCTAACAAGCGACATCCCTACCGAGAAAAGAGTCATCAACATCAAAGCCCACATCCACTACATTCACCGGATAGATGCGTAAGTAAAAGCCTCTTGCGATCTCGGCGTCTTATCAACTCATCTGTCAAAGCAACTATCCCAGACAACAAGCAAGGCTGGGGCAATTTCAAAATTTACGACAACCAGATAGTGGGTCCCTTACAACAAGATTGGGGCAATCTCGGAAGCAGGGACAACTCAATACTGGGGCATTTATCAACCATCCTAAAGTGGAAAATGCACCAGTCAGCGCCATCAGCATGGTCTACATCATCTCAATGGCGATTCAGAAATTATTCACTCGCGATTTGATCAACAAAGAGAGTTCCTCGTATGAATCCCTGGCAACAACTTGCAGAATGACTGGGGCATTCTTCGATTCCCGGAAAGGGAACAAGTTTAAGGTGAAATAAAGCCTCTCATCAAAAGAAGGGGAAAATTCTTAAGAAAGAAGACCAATGATGAAAGGTCTAGTGAATGAAATCTACACTATCAACATGCTTTAAGTCCTCACGAGTTGAGACCTCTACACTGAAGTTCAAATCTGAGCAGCGAAAGAGCGAGTTTCACCCTCCAGGGATATCAGCGGCATTCAGGCCATCAGTTCAACCGAGTTGCGAATCAAAAGCTCAAGGAAATGGGGCACCAAGCACCCAACAGCGAAAGGAAACTACAAATATCCTCAAGAAGGGTGAGACATCTGGTGGTTGTCATCAATCTAGCGTAACATCAGACGAAATCTGGCGAAGCAAAACTTTAAATATTACTTCAACAAAGGTATCAGATGATCCGGTATTCTAAACAATTAACATCCATCCAGTGCAACATCAAGATAGTCCAGCGATGAAAGCTTCAGATACCACCAGTTCGGTGGGAACAAAAAAAAGTTTAGCGATCGGCAGGATAGCGCGAATTATAAACTACCAAATGAATACATCGGGAGGGTCTAGTGATTTCAGAACGTCATCCCCATCAGAGATATGGAAAACATCTTAACTTATCTTCATCAAACAAGCATCATCGATTAAATGCCAAACCATTGGAGTCAACACCAGCATCTGCAGCAGCAATGATTGGTAAAAGGTAAAGCGATTTGCGAATACATTTTAACATTCATCATAATATTCATTACATTGTGATTTGCGATATGCGATATGCGATATGCGTTATGCGATTTGCGATGCGATATGCAAAATGCGATATGCGAAATGCGATGTGTGAGTTGCGAAGTGCTATTTGGCCAAATGCGAAAAGCGATGTGCGATGTGCGAAATGCGATGTGCGATTTATGAACTACGATTTGCGAAAACATTTTCATATTCATCATAAACATTTACTACATTGCGATTTGCATCATTGAAAATACCTTGTCATGTTTCAAGTGTCTACTAATCTTTATCATGTCCATTCCATTGCATTGCATGAACATGATAAAGAGGGGCATCTGTAGACACTCAAAATTTCACTTTCCTGTTACTAACTATGCAGGAGGACAAAAAACGACTTCTTCACACTCTAGAGATAACCCTGAAGGATCACAGCATCAATTCCAACCCCGAAGATAGCCACAAGAGATCCAGTTCTCAACCCCGAAGATAACCCCGGGAAATCAGGCTCCAAACCTCGGCGATAACACAGGGAAAGTCAGTTTCAACCCCGGAGATAGCCTCGGGGGATCCAGATCAAATCCTGGAGATAGCCCCAGGAGGTCAAGCCAACCTCAGAGATGACCTTGAGGATAGTCAAAGTCAACAAACAAGCCTGACCTTAGAGATAACCACGAGAAAAATCGCTACAATCTTGCTGACGGCAGGAGATAACCACAGGAGGGGCAAAATGGTCATTTTACCAACTCAACTTCACTTCAAATCAAATACACTCATGTCAACTCAAAATGCTTCAATATAAGTCCCACAAGAACCACATCCTAATTTCCGAGCGCAAACTACGCAAAATAGCTCAAACGGACTGCCTGACAGAAATCCGGGAATGCCATTTCGATCATGGACCATCTGTTGCCTTTTTTATAGTTCTTATAAAAGAGCACTAACTCATGCAAGTATACACGGGTCAACAAGTAATACAGAGTAAGTAAAGTATCGATCCCATAGAGAAAGTTGTTAACTTTGACGACTATGCATTAATCACTCACTATATTTATATGCTGAGACTTTAGACTAAATTGTTGATTTGAATAAATTATAATTACCAACTAAAAATAAGAATATAAACGAATTAAATATGATGTGGAAACAATGGGATCCTAACTTCATTCAATCGCCATATGTCATGCAAGAAGCGTTTACATATCACAGGATAATAGCCAAGGGCTTAAAAGCGAGTTATAACCATTTTCCAATGCACTATAACCAACTCACATATCATCTACAGATGTTAGAATCCATGTAATCACCAATAACACCACAATTACCATATTCCTATGCGCAATTGAAATCCTATTGATTTTAAGCACAACCCTTACTCTAGCTCATATGGTAAAACAGTATATTCCTATCTGTTTCACAAAATATGCAAGACTTACTCTAGCCCCATATTCGCATGCAATCATGATTTCATCCATATTCATATGTTCATTTCCAATTCCATATAAATACTAACATGAAGATTATCAGTCATTCATACATACAAACCAACGATGATAGATAACCCAATGATATGCAAAACAAATCTAACACTTAGATGTGCAACCAAACTACATATTAAAATCATTAGAATCCCATAATGGAGTTTAGTTCACGGCGGAACCAAAAGCCGTTATGGGATCAAGACTAAACATGATCAATAATCAAGCAAATAAGAGTAAGAGGTGAGAACAATCAAACCCAAATTTGAATAGTAATCAATGATTAACTATGAAAACCCCAAAGAATTCCATTCAATAATAATAAAAATCCACAATGGTTAAGAACCCTAAGAAGAAGAAGAGAATAAAACGTTGTGGCTTCGTTCTCCGTTGGGATCTCCCCCCACTGTGCTAACCCTAATTCTAATATGAAAATACATAAAATAATGTAAAGTCCCCCTCTCTGACACACGTCAGAATCATTTTATACCAATTACACATCATCAAATTGCTTAATTAAAAATAAAACAAATTCTGACATCGGCGCATCATGCATGACTCTAGTATATATATGTCTCGCGGCCGTGAGACTTACAGTATCTTTCGGTGCCTCCAGACGTCTTAAGCAGCGCTGGCGCTGGCCTCACTTCTCATGGTGCATGGTCCTTGCCTGCATGGTGCTTGACTTGCGAGAATGCTCCATATGTCAACCCACCGCACTCATGCGGCGGCATGAGCCACCGCCTGCTATTATTGCATGCGACTTTGTGTCCTGCAAATCCTGAGTCTGGTTTATGCTTTGCTGCTGCTGCTACTTATTTGTTCATGCCTTAACCTCTTGCTTGCTTGATTTCCATGCCTCATTATGCTCCCATGCCGTGCACATCCTCGCCTTTCCACTAGCCTACACACATACGCTCACCGATGCCTCAATTTCTACCAAAATAACGCCGATTCCTGCACTTATTCACTAAAAGGAGTTTTCAGTATATGAAATACAAAATAACGTGAAATGCGACTAAAACACAATGAAATGTACTCAAGGTGGGCACACTTCTCATGGATTAATATACAATAAGTGAGTAAAAATATCACTTATCAAATACCCCCAAACTTGAACTGTTGCTTGCCCTCAAGCAATGCATATGCATGCACACTGAAAATGTAACTACAAAACTATTCAACTACTTTATGATGCAAACTAGTCTCACATAATCTTGACCATAACAGAATTTCAGCCCAAATTACCTCAGTGAACTATCCGGATTCCAAAACATAATTTTAAACCAAACCATAGATATAACATCATACACACAGATAATTCATGAATGCTATAGAGATGCTGTATGTGTGTGTGTGTTGTTCACAAAAACTTGATCCAAGCAAAGATTATGTATCCTACATTGCTTCTCACAGAAAATTATAATCTAAATCAAGATTCATGTATACTCATGCACATAGCGATCATTTCGACATCTCACCGCAAACTAAGGTTCAATAATGGGTTTATTGCTTTTATTGCTACTCACGAGGGCGATTTCGCACTTTTTCGTGGTGTTTATTGCTATTAATTCTTTTCTTTTGCTTTTCCTTTTTTCCTTTTTTTTTTTTTCATACGATAGTGCAATGTCTCAATCCATTAGGCACACTGCTACCCTTTAGCGAGCTTTCAACCAACGACTCCCAGACCATGAAAGACCTTAGGGCGCTAGGTGTAAAGACAATCCCCTCGGGCGTACTTACTCAAGTAGCCAGGGCCCCAAATTAAGACTAGTCACGTTATTGCATATATATATATACATAGCATACCCATGTTTCCCCAAAATTTGCACCTCAATGACTCTACAATCTACAACACTTTCCTCATGTTTCTCATTTTAAATCTACATGTTGTATTGAGCAATGGAAGACACACATCTTAGACTTACAAGTGAATATGAACACAATTGTGCAAATCGAAAACATATAAACAGCCACATGAATCGCATTGTGTAAAACATTATATCCACGTTGTGTTATGCAACATATTCTGAAATCGTTCACAATTCATTATCATCATTGGCTTAGGCAAAAATTTCTATTTATACGCAAGAATTTATGTGAGACATTAAACTAAACATACTATCAATGAATAAAAAATAAAAATTTTATGCTAAAATTTAACTAACACATATTCATGCAAAATTTTAACTAACACATATTCATGCAAAATTAAACTAAACATGATAAAATAAAATGCAACTAAACTACTATGCAAGTACACCAATACCCCCAAACTTAAAATGTTCAATGTCATCATTGAATGAAGGTAAAGGGTACTAGAAAACTCCCCTACTGATCGGCATGACCACCCTTCTCGGGTGGTGAATCTGGTGGTGGATACGGCACGGCGGTCCCAAACTGGGGCCATTCAAGCATGGTTCCTTGCTGAGAGAATGCTTCGGCCAAAGCCCTGGAAAGTCCCGTAGCGAATGTCCCAAGATTGTCATACAGTGCGTCAACTTTGTGCTCCAACCTTCAGAGGTATCGATCGCTAGAGACAGGCTGCGCTCGGGTGGAGGGACCTGCTTTATCGAGTTGTGGGGGTTGCTGGGGTGGCTCGGGAAAGGTGGGTCGAAGAATGAATCCTCGCCCGCGCGGATGTGGCTCGCCATCTGCCCAGTCCTCAAATTTGGCAATTGTGGAGTGCGTTATGTCTTGACTGGGATACTGCATTTTCTCGTTGCCCCAACGAACCCCTTGATGCGCACATAACATAGCTATTACCGAAGCGTGTAGGATGCTTCCCGTGGTAGTTCCCGTCAGATACTTCACAATGTTTTGATGGATCAAATATCCCACGTCAATATACTCGCCAGTTATGATGCCCCACAGTAGCATGGCTCTCTCTGCTGTGATTTCATGTTGATGGGAGGATGGCAGTAACTTAGCACAAATGAACAAATTCCATGCTTTGGCATACCGATTCAATGCGGCTGCTGGGAAAATACGAGGTAAGGTCGTACCGACTTTGTAAGTCCACCTTGTGACCGAAATGTACAGATCTGCGATGACCTGCTACAAGTCTGTTTCCAAATGAGCTCTTGTGATCCAATTGGCTGCCCCGGTTGGTGGCCTAGCGATGATCCTCAGCACTTTTCTAATGGCAGCGGGTCGGTAGTCTACCTCTGTGCTACGAACCATAGAGGACTCGTTCATAGTAACCTTAGCATTTGCGTAGAACTCCCGCATTATGCTCATTAGAATCGGTGTGGGTGCGGCAGTTAGTCCTCCCCATCCACATTCGTGGATCATTGCACAAAGCTCTCCATCCTGCCCCTCGGGTCTTAATCCTCTCTCCTTGATGAATGTCTTTGACACAATTCGATAATATTCTTACTGAGCCCCCAAACATAGAAATTTGTTGTGGTCAACAATATCCTCCTCGTGGCCACCGGAGGATGATGAAGAGGAGGAAGCTGCCCTTACTCTCTTTGGACCCATGTGAGATAGAGATAGCAAATGAACTTACTAAAGGAACGAATGTATTTGTAAACTGATGAATTACACTCTTGCTTGTGCTATCCCAATATAGAGCCCTAGCTTTATATCATGAAGGAGATGGGGATGAACATAGAATCGTGGAGGAAATCGTGGAGATTTGATGGAGAGAAATATGCCTCAATCTGTAACTGATAGAGAGATAGCGACGTGAGTTAGGGAGAGTGAGATATTTCTGTTTTTGTTAGTATCGCACATAAGAGTCCAAATGATTCCAACTCACATTTTGAAGCTGTTTTTATCCAATTTGGACCCGAGAAGTCGCATGGCGGCGGATGATATCTTCCTTGGTAGCCTTGGTATGAGACTTACTGAAAAGGTTGAATTAAGCGGCTAAACTTGCAGTAGCATGAGTTGAATCTTGCTTGTCTTGTCGCTGCATGACCTACGACATCGCCGGTTTATCTTTGATCTCACTCTTCCATCAATGATGCACTCTAAATATTGTACCTGCACAGATACTAATTTACATGAATACGGTAGGCAATAGTAGTGACGAGATGCGAAATTAATGTCAGTTATTACCAAATTACGCATATATACCGCTTACTCATAACTTGTTAACACTAAACTTGAAATAATAATTAAAATAATCACAAGGAAATAACGACACTAAATGAATTCTTGGGTAGAGAATCGATGGGTTGCCTCCCATTCAGCGCTAAGTTATAGTCAATTAGCTTGACTGTCGTGGAATGTTCACGTTTCATCAATAGTTGTGGTGCCTTCCTTGTTGTTCTTGGCAACCTGAAATTTAATCACGTCAGCTTTTGTTAATGGATCCACCTTCAACTCTGCATTTTCACCTGTGACATGCCTTTGCGATTCATCTGGCCTCGGGTCGTGTATCCACTCCTTACGGTTACCATTCACTAGATCAACCCGAAAACACTCTTCTTCATCTGTTGGGAGCTTTATTGCGCTGAAAAAATTAAATGTGACCTCTTGATCATGTACGCGCATGGTTAATTCCCCTTTCTGGACGTCTATAGAAGTCCTGCCCGTGGCCAAGAACGGTCTTCCTAGTATTATTGGTATATTTTTGTCCTCTTCGAAATCTAGGATGATGAAATCAGCCGAAAAGATGAACTTATCCATTTTAACTAATACATCTTCAACAATTCCCCGCGGATATGTGACAGACCGGTCGTCTAACTGTAATGATATGTTCGTTGGTCTTGGAGCCGGTAATCCCAACTGGTTGAATATCGACAATGGCATCAAATTGATACTTGCCCCCAAATCACATAAACACTTGTTAAACTCCATCTTCCCAATAGTGCATAGAATTATGAAGCTACCCGGATCTTTCAGCTTTGGAAGTAACTTACGTTGAAGCACTGCACAGCATTCTTCTATCAAGGCTACCGTTTTAAACTCATCTAATCTCCTCTTCCTTGACAATATACCTTTCATGAAATTTGCGTAGCTTGGCATTTGTTCCAATGCTTCAGCAAAAGGTATATTGATTTGCAGCTTTTTGAAGACCTCTAAAAACTTGTTGAATTATTTGTCATCTTTCTACTTAACTAGCCTTTGTGGATATGGCACTTGAGGGTGCAGTGGTTGTAATGGACCCTTGACCTTCTCTTCTAACCCTGCTCTATTCTTTTCTTCCTGCGGAACCTCAGAATTTTCCAGATTTTGCTCCTCGTCCTATTATTACTTTCATGGCGGCCACGGATTTCCTTAAGTATCATCTTGCGCGGGCGCGCGACTTGCAGGCATTGTCAAATCTTTCCCAGAACGCAATGTTATTGCTTGACACTGCTCCTTCCCATCTCTTCTAGGATTTGCCTCTGTGTTACTTGGCAAAGCACCTTGGGGCCTATTAGTGAGCATGTTTGCCATTTGCCCCATTTGCGTCTCTAAATTCTTGATAGCCACTGCTTGGCTTTTGATCATAACCTCGGTGTTTGCCATGTATTTCAACATCATTTCCTCCACTTCTGATTTTTTCTTTGGATGTGGTGCAGCTGGAGTGTGATGTTGTTGCTGTTGAGAAAACCCTGGTGGAAATGGTGGTTTTGGTGTAAACTATGGGTTTGTCTTGCTTGTTGTTGAAACTATTGATTAAATTTGAAATTGATTTTCTTTGTTGTCCTTGATTGTTCGACCAACTGAAATTTGGATGATTGCGGTTGTTGGGATGATAAGTATTCTGAAATTGGCCTTGGTAGTTGCTTACGTGCTGAACTGATTCTGAGCTAATATCACATTGATCTGTGGAGTGTGATCCCGCACAAATCTCACATACAAAAGCAACCGTCTTCACTTTGCTCTCTGCCAACATGTCTATTTTCTTTGCCATAGCTGCCATTTGTGCCGACAGTTGTGTAATCGCATCTACCTCCAACACACCTGCAACTTTGGGTTGTGACATCCGAGCTGTAGGGTTCTGATAGTCATTTGCGGCCATAGTTTCAATGAGTGTATAGGCCTCATCATAGCTTTTTCCCATAATGCCCCTCCTGCGGCTGCATCCACAATCGGTCTGGACTGCCATCCCAAACCATTATAAAATGAATTAATGATCGCCCGATCACGGTAAACCATGATGGGGACACTTCCTGAGCATCTCCTTATACCTTTCCCATGCTTCATATAAGGTTTCGTCCTATTGCTGCTCAAACTGAGATATGGCTTTCCTCATCTTTGCCGTTTTAGCCATTGGGAAGAACTTGGCTAAGAATTTCTGTGCTAAGTCCTCCCATGTAGTGATCGATCCAGCTGGCAAAGAATGTAGCCAACTCCTTGCTTTATCCCTCAATGAGAATGGGAACAACCATAGTCTGATGGCATCCTCCGTCACACCATTATATCTTAATGTGTCACAAATTTCGATGAAACTCAATAGGTGCTCGTTCGGATCATCCGTAGTAAAGCACTCCCCAAACTATCTGGAAGTTTCGCACCATCCTGAATAGTTCCCGGTTTTATTTTGAAGGTGTTTGCTGCTATCGCTGGCCTGACTATGCTAGACTGTAGCTCATTTATGTTTGGTATAGAATATTCCCTAAGAGCCCGCTGCTCTTCTCTTGGCTCAATCCTTTGTTTTTCCGTCATATTGACTGTAATGCATTCCAACTGCTCTTGCAGATTTCTCCTCACACTCGCTTTCCAATTCTTCCCGTTAATATTAGCGTGCGCTGGTGTTAACTCTGAGTTGGATGACCGCGTGTGCATAAAAGTCTACAAGTACCTGAGATCAAAAACAAAAGAAAAATAGAAATGAGAGATGAACAAATTTGTCTAAGTCATACAATACAGCTTTAAACTAATGATAATTATCTAACTTAACGCCTTTCCCGATTAATCTGGCGCAAAAACTTGTTGCCTCTTTTATAGTTCTTATAAAAGAGCTCTAACTCATGCAAGTATACACGGGTCAACAAGTAATACAGAGAAAGTAAAGTATCGATCCCACAGAGAAAGTTGTTAACTTTGACTACTATGCATTAATCACTCACTATATTTATATGCTGAGACTTTAGACTAAATTGTTGATTTGAATAAATTATAATTACCAACTAAAAATAAGAATATAAACGAATTAAATATGATGTGGAAACAATGGGATCCTAACTTCATTCAATATTTCATTCAATTGCCATATGTCATTCAAGAAGCGTTTACATATCGCAGGATAATAGCCAAGGGCTTAAAAGCGAGTTATAACCATTTTCCAATGCACTATAACAACCTCACATATCATCTACAGATGTTAGAATCCATGTAATCACCAATAACACCACAATTACCATATTCCTATGCGTAATTGCAATCCTATTGATTTTAAGCACAACCCTTACTCTAGCTCATACGGTAAAACAGTATATTCCTATCTGTTTCACAAAATATGCAAGACTTACTCTAGCCCCATATTCGCATGCAATCATGATTTCATCCATATTCATATGTTCATTTCCAATTCCATACAAATACTAACATGAAGATTATCAGTCATTCATACATACAAACCAACCATGATAGATAACCCAATGATATGCAAAACAAATGTGACGCCCCCAAAATAGGTATACATCACCCATTCTGAGTTTTCAATACATGGTACAGAAACAACTACAACTTTATTATTACAACAGTAAAACTGTGAGTTTAAATACAAATATTATCTTCTAGACAATATCTATACTCAAATAAATCCTCATCACATTTATTGATACATTATTTTACAAAAATGGTGAGGACTACTAAACAACTCTCTCTTGAACCTTCATTCCATACCCCGACTCGTACTCACTATATTCTCGCCTCCTGATAAAAATGGAACAAAAAGGAAAAGGGTGAGCTCAACTAGCTCAGTAAAGATTATTATGACTAAATTAATATACAACAAATTACCGTTAGTCTTCAACAGGGAAAAATCTAATAGAATACAATAGACAACAAATTTTAAATCAATATTCAAATGAAATAATAATTCATTAGAAGAGTTAAGTAGAGAATGCAAACTACTATCTTCCATGTATGAATTTAAAAGTTCATCGTCTCATCTTTTATCCCCTGTAACATCAATCAATATATATCCGAATCACATATCCATCTTTGCACCATGTGCCAAAGATATTCATCGATTGGTCATGTTCATCTAAACACATTCATCTTGCTTTACTGTGCCAAAGATATTCTTCAGAAATCATTCATCTTTGCACTATGTGCCAAAGATATTCCATAATATCATCATTTAAGATCAAGATGATGAAACATATTTTTAAAGAAACGAATCCAAGTGAAACAAAATGACAAGGATTAAGGATTAAGGATTCGTACTTTGTTTTATTCACGCCCAAAAATACCTCAAAAATAATCGCAGTGGTGTAAAATTCAAGAATGATCAAAACATGGATACAATCAAAGCTAGTATCCAAAATAGATATTTTGACTTAAAAGAAAAATTTTCATTTTTTGATGAATAAAGGTCAGATTCGTGAATAAAGGTCGACACGTGAATAAGTGCAGATATCGTGAATAGTAACTCCGATACCAAAAGTTCCAAATTTGATAAAAACTTCAGATCAATATTTCAACATAATGATATCAAGAAATAATATCATTACTGAAAAAAAAAAAAATATCCCTTACCTCGAAAAGATCAAGATTTCTAATTTAAACACCAGGATATAAGCTATGACTTGAACTTGCAAGACCGAATAGCAATACTCAAATTATACTCAAAATACTCACAAGAATACGCCGATAATATAGAGAGAGAAAACTTGAGCTTCGGTGTGATTTTCAATTCTAACCTAAGCACCCTATTTATAGAAATTGCTAGAACACTAAAGTAGAAAATTTAATATAATATTAATATATTATATATAAATTCCTACGCACACAATCTATGATCTGAATTCAACCATGCTTGACAACAAATAAGTCTACCAAACAAATCAAAAACATTTTTATTATTTAAAATAATTAAAACTTCTAAAAATCAATTATTTAGGAATTTCAGAACATCAATAATTCATAATAAATAGCCCTTTTATTAGAAAATTCGAATCTCGAGAGTTTTTATAGGAAATTTAATTCTCTACAACTTTGCAAAAGAAAGTTTTTCCTAATTCCAAACAGAAATTGACCGAAATACACAAACGGGTGATTTTACAGGCTATAATCAAATTTCAGTCAATAAATGGGGTCCACCGACATGTTTAACATGTTTTAAATATTTATTGCAACAAAAATACTCTTCCTCCTCGTATACTCATATATCCCACATTCATTGTAAAAATATCACCATTATTATATTATTAAAATATAATAATACATTATCTTATCGAGAAAAAGATAAAATTTCAATTTTCAACAATTGTCACATTAAAATTTTACTCCATCTATATCCACATAAAATCAATATTTTCCTCATCATATGAATCAATAATTAATTATTCACAAATAATATTACGAATCACAATATTGACAACCGAAAGGTTCCTGGGAAAGAGGGACTTTCCAATAAGAATTTCTCCTCACTTGGCAGCGCAATTAGGTGACCAAACCTCTCCTTAGATGTAACTTTCTAGACATTGCCAATAATGTTATCTAATAATATTATTAGGATAATATGAATTATTGCTTCGATAATGAAAAATATTGTGTAATGACAATTATTGAAACAACAAAGAATATAAAATATCAACGCAGCAATTATTGAATCAATAAAATAAAAATCTTGAATAGTAATTATCGTAACCATTATTGAGTAGTGCCTTCTTACGTAAGAATCAATAATTGGTGCAATACCTGGTGTCTTCTTGTGTTTTAACCAATTTAGTATTTTAACAAGATAATTCTGTGAATAACTACGCCAAGTTATTTTTAACCAACTTATATTTGTCATTTTCTTCATCCAATCGCTTTTTGTTATGGGGCCCACACGGTGGTCGCTACCATTGCATACGAATATTCCCGACAAAGATTTAATATTCCACGACCAAACGAATATTCCCAAACAACAATGAATATTTTATAACCACTTGCTTATTTTGAAATATTTAAGTATTTTACCCCTAACTATCCACATTAATCACATCAACCCTTACTATTTCAAAATAATAAATAGAGAAAATTAAATTTCATTAATAATAAGTTGGGGTCTTACAACCTCCCTCCTTATGAAATTTCGTCCTCGAAATTGACGACGTACTGGTGTTTCAAAAGGTGAGGATACCTCGCTTTCATTTCCGTTTCCAATTCCTGTGTCATTTCCTCTATAGCATGATTCCTCCACAAAACTTTAACTTGTGGTATGACCTTTCTTGGCGTAGGACATGCGCCTTCCTATCCAAGATCTTGACAGTACCTCCTCATACGTTAAGTCTTCTACTATTTCCGTGGGTTCTAATTCTATAACGTGGTTCGGGTCTTTCACATATTTATTTAATGCATGATATGTGAAACACATTATGAACACGAGACATACTTGGAGGTAACGCAAGTTCATAGGCTACATTTCCTACTCGGTCAAGAATATGAAATGGACCAATAAATCGTGGATTGAGCTTTCCTCTCTTCCCAAATCTTGTAACTCCCTTCCATGGAGCAACTCGCAACAATACATGATCCCCTACACTAAATTCCACGCCCTTTCGATGAAGATCCGCATAACTCTTTTGTCGATCTTGTGCCGCTTTGTACACGTTGTCGAATCATTTGAATCTTTTGGTAGTCATACGTATTTAACTCGGGTCCCAACAATGTTGCTTCACCCACCTCATCCCAACATATTGGAGAACGACATTTTTCGTCCATATAATGCTTGAATGGAGCCACACCTATACTTGCTCGATAACTGTTGTTGTAGAAGAATTCCACCAATGGTAAATACTTATCCCAACCGCCCTTGAAGTCTAGGACACGAGTCTTAATAAATCTTCAAGAGTTTGAATGGTCCTCTCTCGATTGTCCGTCTGGTTTGGGGATGGTATGCCGAACTAAATCGCAAATCCATGCCCATAGCTTTTTGCAAGCTAACCCAAAATCTTGAAGTGAATCTTGGGTCACGATCCAAACTATGGATCTGGGCATGCCATGCAACCTCACAATTTCATTCACGACATACTAGCAAGACGTTCAAGGAATAAGTCTCCGATCGGCAAGAAATGAGCAGACTTGGTTAATCTATCAATAATAACCCAAATAGCATTGATGCCTTGAGAAATAGAGGAAGACCCGTGAACGAAATCCATGGTAATGTGTTCCACTTCCATTTCGGAATCTCAAGTGGTTGCAACGGACCCTTAGGTACTAGATGATCCGCTTTACACGTTGGCAAGTTAAACACATCGAGATAAACTTTGCAATCTCTCTCTTCATATTGTTCCACCAAAATGTATGTCGAAGATCACGATACATTTTAGTACTTCGAGGATGGATTGCAAATGGTGTATTGAATGCCTCCATCATAATCTTGTACTTCAAATCGAGTCGTTAGGAACACAAAGTCTAGAGTGGACTCAAGTATTCCTTCTTCATCAATTCTCGCTTAGGAATAGTTCCTTCTTGTACTTTCTTCTTCATAATACGCATCGACTCGGCGGTGGCTTGAGCAACCTTAACTTTTCTATTAAAGTTGGCTCTACGCGTGATACTTGACATCATCGCACTCGTTCCCAAGATATGATCTTCTACTCAACGCGTCACTACCACGCTCGCTTTCCGGGATGGTATTGAATAGTGTGGTCGTAGTCTTTCAATAGCTCGAGCCAACATCATTGCCGCCAGATGTTAAGTTCTTTTTGAGTGAAGAAATATTTAAGGCTTTTAAGGTCTAAATATATCTCCACTTTCTCCCCATATAGATAGTGCCTCCATATCTTTTAGCGAAAACGATCTGGCCGCTAACTCTAGATCATGAGTAGGATAATTCCTCTCATACTCTTTAAGTTGTCATGAGGCATAGGCTATGACTTTCCCACGTTGCATGAGAACACATCCTAAACCTTTGCTCAAGCATCATTGTGAGATAACAAATCCATCCGAACCAGATGGTATTGTTAGAACAGGTGCCGAAATAAGTCTCCTCTTAAGCTCTTGAAAACTCTTCTCGCATTCTTCACTCCAAACGAATTTTGTATCCTTCCGAGTTAGCTGGGTTAATGGAGTAGCGATTCGAGAAAACCCTTCCACGAATCTCCGATAATAACCAGCTAAGCCCAAAAACTACGTACTTGACACCATGACTTTGGTTGCTCCTAACTTTGTATTGCTTCAATCTTCGATCGGATCAACAGATACTCCATGTTTTGACACTGACGTGCCCAAGAAATGCTACTTCCTCAAGCCGAACTCGCATTTCTTCAATTTGGCATATAGTTGGTTTTCACGAAGCCTTTGAGTACCAAACTTCAAATGGTGCTCATGATCTTCACGACTTTTGGAATATATGAGGATGTCATCAATAAAGACAACAATAAATTGATCCAAATATTCCTTGAATACTCGGTTCATCATATCCATGAAAGCATAGGAGCATTAGTTAGTCCGAAAGACATGACTAAGAATTCATAATGCCTATACTGAAGTTTCAAGGCGGTCTTTGGAATATCCTCGATTCTAATCTTCAATTTGATGATATCCGTAAGCGAAGATCGATTTTTGAAAAGAATTGTGCCCCTTGCAATCGGGTCAAACAAGTCATCAATACGAGGTGAGGATACCTATTCTTGATGGTGACATGGTTCAATTCCCGATAGTCAATACAAAGTCGCATACTCCCGTCTTTCTTCTTTACGAATAAAGCAGAGCACCCCAAGGAGATGTACTTGGGGCGAATGAAACCGATGTCCAACAATTTCGTAGTTGGACCTTTAACTCTGAAGTTCAATAGAGCCATTCGATATGGGTTTTAGAAATGGGCTTTGTACCAGTTCAAGATCAATAAAGAATTCAACTTCACGTTCTGGGGGTAGACCGGGAAGTTCTTCAGGAAATACGTCAGGAAAGTCAATAACAACAGGAATATTATTCAAATTTGACGTGTCTTTATTCAAATCCATAACATGGGCTAAGAAAGCTTGACATCCGTTTTCAATAAGCGAATAGCTTTATGATTAGATATGATAGTGATTGATTTTAATGGTTTAGTTGCTTGAATTCAGTATAACAAGGTTGGTTAGGAATATGAAAACTAACAACCTTACGAAAATAATCAATTTTGGCATGATGAGTAGTTAACCAATCAATCCCTAAAATCACATCAAAAGCAAGTATCTTTAAAGAGATAAGGTCAACAAGTAAGGTGATGGTGCCAACTTGAATCAAACAAGATTTATAAGCAGTGGATGTGATGAAAGTTTCTCCTAACTGAGTTTCCACGAGATAGGTCAAAGTCTAATTTCTTGAGTCAAGTTTAAGCGTTGAGCACATGCGGGAGAGATAAATGAATGGGTAGCACCCCAGATCAAGTAAGGTATAAACTTCGCAAGAATTTATAAATAGCTTACCCGTGATCACCTCGTTTGGGTTTCTCGATTTTGACCGATCACAACAAACGCTCTTCCGGAATCGTTGACTTTGACTTTTACGGGATAGTCTTTTGAGTCACCGATCTCATTGAACTAGGTTTCGCTCTGCGTACAATCTCGAGCGATATGTCCTTCCTTTCCACAATTATAGCATACCTTGAAGCTGTTGTGGGCGGTTTGACCGATATGTCCCTCTTTTCCGTGATTTGTAGCATATAATGGGTGGTCGTTCTCTCCTTAGAACCGATTCTTCTTTGGCACCGTCGTCTTCACATGGTGGTTGTTAAATCTTCTCTTTTAAAATCTCCTCCCGACTCGCTTCTTCTATTTTCATGGCCATGATTACCACCGGAGTGGTTACCATTTTTGTCCGTCTGCTTTTCTTTCTCCATTTGGTTATCATTATTACGCTGATCGCTATCTCCGGTACGATCCTCGGTTATGGTCCCTTGGTTGAATATACTCGTTATCTCGCTCTAACAATTGAGCCTCGTTAACAACATCTGAATAGAGAGAAAATTTATGAGAAATGAGATATTGTCGTATCTTGGGGTTCAAACCTCTCGGAAACATCCGCCATACGTTCCTCATTCTCCACCAAATGAGGTGCAAACTGGATAACTCTGCAAACTTTGCCTCGTCTTCGAGACAATCGTGCCATGTTGTTTTGTTCCAATCGATGAACTCCACTTCCTTCATATGATTTAACACTTTCGGGAAAGTATTTGTCATTAAATAGCTCTCAAACGTCTCCCAAGACATGCCGAAAAGCGGTTGGATGGAAGTACGCTTCATGAGACTCCACCGATGAGTCTGTCTCGCCACGGAACATAAAGGTGGTGAATGGAACCTTCTGTTCCTCCGTGCATCCCAAGACATCGAATATCTTGGTAATTTGCTTGACCCATGTTTCCGCCATGATCGGATCTCGCTTTCCTTAAATTACGGTGGTCCCAACTCTTTGAACTTGGCTTGTTTGTGATAACCCGTGAATTGCTATCATTTCTCTCAGTATTTTGAACACGAGTCTCCTAAATGCGATTTTGCATGAACCGTAAAAACTTCTAAACATCCCCTCGTTCATCATCTCGCTCAATGGTGTTGTTCATGGGAGGAACATTGCCCACTGTTGCCGACGTTCTCTTCGTTGGTGAGTACAGCGTCTCCACGGTCTCATTTCCATTGTTAATATTCTCAATCGACATTCTCAAATCACCGTCATAAAACAAGGGTTAATTAAGGAAATCAATATATCACATAATATCCCTATATATCGACCAACTAACAAATAAGCTTAGGTAGGACACACTAGCGAAGGATTTACCGTCTCTCCTCCTAGTTCTATTCCCCGATCTCCGCTTAAAGATCATATCCCTAAGCTCGATACCAACCGTGACGCCCCAAAATAGGTATACATCACCCATTTCGAGTTGTCAATACATGGTACGTAAACAACTACAACTTTATTATTACAACAAGAAAAAGCGTGAGTTTAAATACAAATATTATCTTCTAGACAATATCTATACTCAAATAAATCCTCATCACATTTATTGATACATTATTTTACAAAAATGGTGAGGACTACTAAACAACTCTCTCTAGAACCTTCATTCCATACCCCAATTCGTACTTCTTTATATTCTCGCCTCCGATAAAAATGGAACAAAAGGAAAAGGGTGAGCTCAACTAGCTCAAGTAAAATAAAGAATATTATGACTAAGATAATATACAACAAATTTACCGTTAGTCTTCAACAGGGAAAAATCTAATAGAATACAATAGACAACAAATTTTAAATCAATATTAGCAATGAAAATAATAATTCATTAGAAGAGTTAAGTAGAGAATGCAAACTACTATCTTCCATGTATGAATTTAAAAGTTCATCGCTCATCTTTTATCCTCGTAACATCAATCAATATATATCTGGAATCACATATTCATCTTTGCACTACAGCCAAAGATATTCATCGATTGGTCATGTTCATCTAAACACTGTTCATCTTTGCACTACAAAGCCAAAGATATTCTTGAAATCATTCATCTTTGCACTACTGGGCCAAAGATATTCCATAATATCATCATTTAAGAATGAAGATGATGAAAATATTTTTAAAGAAACGAATCCAATTGAAACAAAATGACAAGGATTAAGGATTAAGGATTCAGTACTTTGTTTTATTCACGCCCAAAATACCTCAAAAATAATCGCGATGGTGTAAAATTCAAGAATGATCAAAACATGGATACAATCAAAGCTAGTATCCGAATAGATATTTTGAGACGAAAAGAAAAATTTTCATTTTTCGATGAATAAGGCCGTGATTCGTGAATAAGTGTCGTATACGTGAATAAGGGCAGATATCGTGAATAAGTAACTCCGATACCAAAAGTTCTAAATTTGATAAAACTTCAGATCGATATTTCAACATAATGATATTGAAGAAATAATATCATTACGAAAAAAATAATATCCCTTACCTCGAAAGATCAAGATCTTAAATTTAAACAGGATATAGGCTATGACTTGAACTTGCCATAGAATAGCAATACTCAAATTATACTCAAAATACTCACAAGAATACGCCGATAATATAGAGAGAAAACTTGATTTACGGTGTGATTTTCAATTCTAACCTAAGCACCCTATTTATAGAAATTGCTAGAACACCAAAGCAGAAAACTTAATATAATATTAATATATTATATATAAATTCCTACGCACACAATCTATGATCTGAATTCAGCCATGCTTGACAACAAATAAGTCTACTAAACAAATCAAAAACGTTTTTATTATTTAAAATAATTAAAACTTCTAAAAATCAATTATTCAGAATTTGAGAACATCAATAATTCATAATAAATAGCCCTTTTATCAGAAAAATTGAATCATGCGAGTTTTTATAGGAAATTTAATTCGCTACAACTTTGCGAGAAGAAAGTTTTTCCAAATTCCAAAGCGAAATTGACCGAAATACTCAAACCAGGCGATTTTACAAAAGTTATAATCAAATTTCGAATAATAAATGGGGTCCCATGACATGTTTAACATGTTTTAAATATTTATTGCAACAAAAATACTCTTCCTCCTCGTATTCTCATATATCCCATATTCATTGTAAAAATATCACCATTATTATATTATTAAAATATAATAATACATTATCTTATCGAAAAAGATAAAATTTCAATTTTCAACAATTGTCACATTAAAATTTTTCTCCATCTATATCCACATAAAATCAATATTTTCCTCATCATATGAATCAATAATTAATTATTCACAAATAATATTACAGAATCACAATATTGACAACCCAGCGGTTTCTCAGGAAAAAGGGGCTTTTCAATAAGAATTTCTCCTTCATCGCCGCAATTAGGTGACCAAACCTCTCCTTAGACAGTAACTTTCTAGACATTGCCAATAATGTTATCTAATAATATTATTCAGATAATATGAATTATTGCTTCGATAATGAAAAATATTGTGTAATGACAATTATCAAACAACAAGAATATAAAATATCAACGCAGCAATTATTGAATCAATAAAATAAAATAATCGAACAAGAATTATCGTAACCATTATTGAGTAAAGTGCCTTCTACGTAAGAATCAATAATTGGTGCAATACCGTGTGCTACTCGTGTTTTAACTACCTGAGTATTTTAACAAAAGATAATTGGTAATAACTACGCAAGATTATTTTTAACCAACTTATATTTGTCGTTTTCTTCATCCAATCGCTTTCAAGTTATGGGCCCACATATTACATGGTTGGTGTCGTCGCATTTAATATTCCCACAAAGCATTTAATATTCCACGACCAAACTAATATTCCCAAACAACAATGAATATTTTATAACCACTTGCTTATTTTGAAATATTTGCGTATTTTACCCCTAACTATCCACATTAATCACATCAACCCTTACTATTTCAAAATAATAAATATAGAAAATTAAATTTCATTAATAATAAGTTGTGGTCTTACAACAAATCTAACACTTAGATGTGCAACCAAACTACATATTAAAATCGGTTAGAATCCCATAATGGAGTTTAGTTCATGGCGGAACCAAAAGCCATTATGGGATCAAGACTAAACATGATCAATAATCAAGCAAATAAGAGTAAGAGGTAGAGAACAATCAAACCTAAACGAATGAATAGTAATCAATGATTAACTATGAAAACCCCAAAGAATTCCATTCAATAATAATAAAATCCACAATGGTTAAGAACTCTAAGAAGAAGAAGAGAATAAAACGTCATGGCTTCGTTTCTCCGTTGGGATCTCCCCCACTTAATGCTAACCCTAATTCTATTATGAAAATACGTAAAATAATGTCAAGTCCCCTCTCTGACACACGTCAGAATCGTTTTATACCAATTACACATCATCAAATTGCTTAATTAAAAATAAAACAAATTACAAAGATCAAGATCGCTGCATGATTTAGTTTATATATGTCTCGCGGTAGCGAGACTTACAAAGATCTTTCGGTGCCTCCAGATGTATTAGCAGCAGTAGCGCCTCTCGCCTCGTGGGCGCGCTAGGTCTCTGCGGTATGCGATCCTGCTTCTCATGGGCATGATCGCGATCCTTGCCTCACGGACTTGACTTGAGAATGCTCCTTATGTCCAGCCACTTTTTTGCTGCGTGCATGACCACGAAACGCTTTGTATTGCGGTAGCGGCCAGGTCCCGCAAATCTCGAGTCCGGTTTATGCTTTCGTCTGCTTGCTACTTGTTTGCTCATTCCTTAACCTCTTGCTTGCTTGATTTCCATGCCTCATTATGCTCACATGCCGTGCACATCCTCGCCTTTCCACTAGCTTACACACATACGCTCACCGATGCCTCAATTTCCACCAAAATAACGCCGATTCCTGCACTTATTCACTAAAAGGAGTTTTCAATATATGAAATGCAAAATAACGTGAAATGCGACTAAAACACAATGAAATGTACTCAAGGTGGGCACACTTCGCATGGATTAATATACAATAAGTGAGTAAAAATATCACTTATCACCATCTTCCTGGAATAAAAAGTCAAATCATATATCATTGTGTAGCTCTCGGAAAGAGCTTTTCGGAATGGTATGACACGCTTCCATCGGACTCCTGGATTGAATGTTATGAGCGACCGAAAGCGAACAATACAGACACATTTCTTCGACACACTAAGAGACCCACATCGCCGGCACACCGAGGCGGCAATACAGTAGTACACCTATTACTAGGTGCCGCAGTGAGACATGGCTCCCCTCTATAAATAGAGGGCTTGGGGTGGCCATTTGTGCAAGAAAAAGACGGGAAACCTACACAATTGGCTCCGCACTTTTCGCCACAAAGGTATTTTCCGACTTTTAAACACCTGTGAGCTCATATATAGCCTCTTTTGTACCCACAAAAGCCAGTGTTTACCCACTCTAAAGATATAGAAGCCTTTTTTAGCAGTCAGCTGTAAGCCTTCTCACACACATTAGAATTTTTCTCTTCATCTTTGCATACACCCTTCTACACGTTGAGAGTCGTGTTGCTTGCTTTTGCTCG
This sequence comes from Panax quinquefolius, assembly GCA_020205615.1. Taxonomy (NCBI): domain Eukaryota; kingdom Viridiplantae; phylum Streptophyta; class Magnoliopsida; order Apiales; family Araliaceae; genus Panax; species Panax quinquefolius. The sequence continues at coordinate 8,807,858 of CM035174.1, read as the reverse complement.
AACTTCTATTAGTGGTTTCATTCCGATCAGATATATATATATATATATATATATATATATATATATATATATATATAAATATATATATATATATTATATATCAATCGTGTGTCGAACTCTGTTCGATGAGTCTCAATTTTATATTCGGTGCATTTATTCGCTTATATATATATATATATTTATACTTATATATATATGAACTGTGGTCGAACTCTGTTCGATGAGCCTAGATTTTACATTCGGTGCGTTTATTGCTTATATATATATATATATATATATATATACACACATATATATATTTATTTTCGTCCTGCCTGGAGTTTCCTTCGTGGCAGTTGATCACTCTTACGGCTTTATTTACATTTCTGATCCCCCATGGAGGTGCTTCGTGGTTGGTGATCATGTCTGTATATATATATTTGATTATATATATATATATACCGCCATCGCTTTCATACAAATTGCAAGATTTCAGGCGCCTTAGGAATCATGTGATCACAGATTCATCCCATTGGATCTAGATTCGGTTCCGTGATGGACATTTTCAAATTGTAGCGACTTTGTAAATTATTCTGCAGATGTCTCGAATTTCTCAAATGGTTTCCATACCCACGGAGGAAGTCGGCATTATTTTTGTATATTATTTTTGTACAGATGCCTCGCATCCGTCAAATAATATCAGTCAAGCCGATCACTTAATAAAGTGGGAGTGTAAAAGGTCTGAATTCCTATTGAGCGTCAGGGTTTGAAAAAACCTCTTTAATAAAACATCACTGCCATATCTTGCTAAAAATTGAATTTTTATATAAATTCAAACCCTGTGCATATAGGTTCGAACGAGGCCTCACACAACTTCCATATAACAGCACATTGACCCACACACACACACACACTTAGATAATAGTTTCTTGAAAAGAGGCGGTCACCGTGGTAACACGGATGTCGGGGGGTGCCTAACACCTCCCAAGCATAGTCAAGTCCTTGGACCCTAATGAATCTCGGTTTCACCGACCCGTTTAGCAGTGTCACATCACTGGGTCAATGTGCAAACCTTTTCTCGGTTGTGTTGGTACAACAATTTAAAAAACTAACTGGCGACTCTTAATAGTCCATCATCGACATTATACATATCGGACCTTTTTCACTTGTTTTTTCAAACAAATCTCACCTAAAATGAGAACACCAAAGAACAAGTAACGGAAAGGGACATCCAAAAATCCCGACGTCGACACTATTGATTACAAAAAATTGAGAATAGTAAAAATATCATTAATAATATTAGTAAATTAATAAGCTGCCTTTAAAATATAATTAAGGGCACATAAAGAAAAGGCTATGATGACCACTGCTACCGTATCCCATTTACATCAATAAATGTGTGGTTGTGAATCATTTTTTATATACTATATATATTTTGGATCATTTTTATATAACTTATATGATATATATATATATATAATATATATATTTTTTGGATCATTTTTATAATGGTATTCAATTTCATATATCAATATTTTAAAAAATATGGGTCGACAGCGAAGAAAAGATGAGAAAAGAATTTTTCGATTTGGATCGGAATGAAATATGAGTTGAAAAATAGTTAATCGGTTCAAAATTATATGTGTTTTAAAAAATATGGGTCCAAACTTTAACCAACCTTAATAAATAAAAATGGTTTACCAACCTATTTGGTTCCAGTTAATATGGTTTCACCCAACAGTTAACTAACTATATTGTCAGGTCTACTTATGTACAACTCTAGAACGACCTATATTAAGGAACGGAGAGAGTAGTAAGAAACTGCAGGCCAAATGTGACGCCCCCAAAACAGGTATACATCACCCATCTTGAGTTGCCAAATACACGGTACAGAAGTCAAATACAAACTTTATTAATACAACTGTCATGTAAAAATACGACAAAACATAGCTGAGTTTTTAAACGAATATTATCTTCTAGACAATATCCACACTCAAATGAAGTCCTCATTACATTTATTATCACACTATTTCATAAAATAGTGAGGACTACTATAGCCACCATCTCGGACCGTCACTCTGTTCTCCGACTAGTCCCAGCTATATTCTCATTTCCTAAATAGAACAATGAAAGAAAAGGGTGAGTTCAACTACCCCAGTAAGAAATATTATGACTGAGATAATGCATAATAAATTATCCGCAACCTTTAACAGTATAACAACTGATAGAATACAATAGACAACAAGTTTAGAACAACAACTGCAGCGGAATAAGCAATCCATTAGAAGAGTCAAGTAGAGCATGATATCTACTATCTTCTATGATTTAAAAAGTTTTTCATCAACTTTATATCGAGACTCGACTTTAATAAATAAACCACATAATCGAATCATCCTCGCACTACAGCCAAGGATATTCATGTAATCATCAATGGTCATGATTATACCGAATAATCCCTAGTCATAATCATACCAATAACTGTCCATCAATGCACTACGGGCCAATGAAGACTTTTACAACTTCATTTATAACATTACGGGTCATGATTATACCGAATAATCCCTGGTCATAATCATAATAATCAATAGTCCATCTATGCACGTAAGCCAAAGATGACTTTCATCACAATATAAGCATGAGAATGATGACAATGATATAAGCATTAATCAAACAAAATCAAGGATAAATATTAAAGACTTTAAATTTATCCAGAGTTTAAAAATATCCAAATTGTCAACATGATACTACTTTGTGGAGTAAAAAATTCAAGAATGATATTGTATCAAAAATGATTTGGACCGAAAAGAAATCAATTTTTATCATGAATAGTACTCCAGGTGAATAGTACCCCATGAATAGTACTTCATGAATAGTACTTCGGGAATAGTACTTTGTGAATAGTACCCCGTAAATAGTACTTCGTGAATAGTACTTCGAGAATAGTACTTTGTAAATAGTACCCCATGAATAGTACTTTGTGAATAGTAACTCGTATTTGTAAATAGTACCGTATACGTGAATAGTACCCATGAATAGTACTCTGTGAATAGTACTCATAAAAGGAAAATACAAAAGAAAAATATATTCCATGACGAGTACAAAAGAAATGTTATTTCATACGAGTATAATAGAATATACGAAACTGCAAATGGATTTTCACCCGCCATGCGGTAATCCACGTAAACAGATCATTTCCACAATTTAATAAAGAATGAATAGGAAGGGTCATTCACTATGCATACGGTAGTCCGCGTAGACAAGTTATTCTAACAGAATAATAAAGAATGGAATAACAGAAGAATTTCACCATGCATGCGGTAGTCTGCGTAGACAAGTTATTCCAACAAAATAATAAGGAATGAAATAACAGAAGAATTTCACCATACATACGGTAGTCTGCGTAGATAGGTTATTCCAACAGAATAATAAAGAATGGAGTAACAACCCTTACGAGTATTGAAAGAAAATAACTCTCTTCATGAATACAGAAGAAATAATACTCTTTACGAATATTGAACGAAAATAATATTCATACGAATACGAAAAAATAATATCTCTTCAGTATATGAAGTAAATAATGCCCCTTACCTCAAAAGAAGACTGGATACTGGAATAGTGAAGTAGCAGACTACTCTTCTTCTTTCTCTCTATAACTTCTCTCTCTATAGCTTCTCTCTCTATAATTGCTCTTGTGAGTCTTAGTGAATTGGTGAGAATGAAGGAAGAATGAGCTTCTATTTATAAGAAAATATAGTTTTAATAATTGCACGCTTGGGGCTCTAGAAATATTACAAAGATAATACCTTCATCTTTTCCTTCATTTTAATTTAGTCCTGCAAGTATTATCAAACTTGCACCACTTCCCCTAATAGTATATCATGTGAATCAATAGTACAATCATGTGAATCAATAGTACAAATCATGTGAAAAAAATAATTATAGTATAGTTATGACGCCCCCAAAATAGGTATACATCACCTATTCTGAGTCGCCAAATACATGGTACACAATACAAATAAAAACTTAATTATACAACATGAGCTGTGAGTTTTAATACAAATATTATCTTCTAGACAATATACAAACTCAATGGGGTCCTCATTACATTTATTATCACACTATTTCTTAGAATAATGAGGACTACTAATGCTATCATCTGGACCGTCACTCCGTTCCCCGACTAGTCCCTGCTACGTTCTCATTTCCTGAAGAGAACAATGAAAGAAAAAGGGGTGAGCTCAACTAGCCCAGTAAGAAATATTATGACTAAGATAATTCAGAATAAATTATCATTAGCCTTCAACAGTGTTAAACTGATAAAATATAACAAACATCAAGTTTAACTACAGCGGGACAAGCAATCCATTAGAAGAGTCAAGTAGAGAATAAAATCTACTATCTTCTATAATTTAAAAGGTTTTTCATTACTTTTAACGCTGAGACTCAGCTTAATAAATAATCCACATCATCCCTGCACTACGGCCAAGGATATTCATTAGTATCACGACCACAAATTATCCATGCACTACGGGTCAAGGATATTCGTGTATTCATAATTGGTCATGATCATGCCAACAACTGTCCATCAATGCACTACGGGCCAATGATGACTTTTTCCATATCATTTGCAATATTACAGTCATGATTACACCGAATAATCCCTAGTCATAATCATACCAAGTCCATCTATGCACTACAGGCCACAGATGACTTTTAACATAAAATAAACATGAAGATGATGACAATGATATAAGAATTCAATAAAATAAGTCCAAGAATTAATTTATCCAGGAACTATTAACGTCCAAATTGTCAACATGATACTTTTTTTGTGGAGTAAAATTCAAGAATGCTCAGAAGAATATTTTCATGAAAAGATACTGGATGAAGCGCAAATATCAGGATATTCCACTAATTTCATGGAGTATAGAAGTCAAAACTTTAACCAACTAAGTATAATAAAGAATGGAATAACAAAAGAAATCACCGCAGCATGCGATAGACCGCATGCAGATGTGTTATTCCAATGTAATAATAAATAACGGAACTGTGTCGTGCGAAACGCATACGTAAAATGCATGCACGTGATATTTCAATGTAATAATAAACAACGGAACTGTGTCATGCGTAAAATGCACGAGGATGTTTTGTTCGCTCCAACAGAATAATAAACAATCGGAACGGTCGTGCGTAAACGCGCACGACGTAATGTTCCAATAGAATAATAAAAAATGGAATAATGTAAGAATTTCACCATGTATGCAAAGATTGCATATGACAAAAGTTATTCTAACATAATAATAAAGAATGGAATAACATAAGAATTTCACCAAGTATAGGGTAGCCCGCGTATACAGGTTATTCCAATAGAATAATAAAGAATTGAATAACAAAAGTTCTCTTCATGAATAAGAAAGAAATAATACCCGTTACCTTAGAAAGAAGAGTACTGGATATAGAAGTAGTGAAGTAGCAGAACACTTTTCTTCTTTCTCTCTATAGTTTTTCTCTCTAGAGTTTTAGTGAATTCGTAAGAAATAATGAAGGAATGAGCTTCTATTTATAGAAGAATGGACTGCATAGTAATTAATTCATGAACGGTCCAGATTGATTTACTTTTAAACGGACGGTTCATATTGATTTAATAAAATAGTCTAATAAAACAAAACTTTAAATATATATATATATATATAATAATTAAACAAACAAGCCACCCGTGTCAACTTATCAGCCACCTTCTTCCTTTAATTTCAAAGTGGGCCCCACAGTGGGCCCGCCTAATATTATATATATATATATATATGTATGTATATATATATATACCGAATAACTCTCTACCGATTATTTTGAAAAATGGGTAAATGGGGGTCCATAAAATAAGCAAAACTTCATAAAAATCACCTTAATAATTTTAACAACATTTATCACATTTATTATAATTCACAATATTAATCGACCAGGTCGTTCCCAGGAAAGAGGGGGCTTTCCAATAAGGATTTCTCACTATTGGCGTGCAATTAGGTGACCAAACCTCTCCTTGACAGAACTTCTAGACATCGTTAATATTGCAAATAATAATATTAATAACCTTGTCGTCTCAATTATTTATTTAATAATATATAAAATATTGACAATAATTGAATCAAATAACGTGAGATACTATACAGCAATTACTGTAGCAATAATTGAACAAAACTAAGTGACTTCTCACGTAAGCATCAATAATCAATATCGTGTGCTACTATGCAACCACGCGTATTAGTGTACTTTTAACACCGGGTGTTTCAACAGTTAACGGTAAAACTTCCGCCGTTATTTTCATAAAGTATTTTTATCGTTTTTCAATCGATAATAATAATTCCATTGTAGGGTCTACCAATGATCGTGTCGTTGTATGAATACAACGGCCAATCATTGGTGAACACAATGTAATATATTGCCGGATCGAGAAAACGCATAAAAAATATTTTATTGAAATAACTACGAAGTTTTACCGTTGATACCGCTGAACTACTCTTGAGAGTAAAAGTACAAGAATACGTGTGGTCGCATAAGAAAGACACCTGTATTTATTATCGATGCTTATGTGAGAAGTCACTCATTGATTCCATTATTATCGATTAATAATATGAATTATTATAGCGATAATGACGCTTTTGTTTTATTCGTATTATTAACGTAATAAAACGTAAACATCTTTTTATATAAAATGTAATACTTTATTAAAGTTATTCTATAAATAAAATATATTATATTTTATTATGCATAGTGTTGCATAGTGTTTTGATAGTGTTTTGCATAGTGTTGCATAGTGTTTGCATAGTAAAATGTTTTTATATAAATAGAATATATTATATTTTATTTAAAAGATTTTTCTTTAAATATGGACCGTCGATTAAAGTAAATCAATCTGACCGTTCATGGATTAATTACTATGCATTCTATTTTCCTATAAATAAGCTCATTCCTTCATTATTTTCTTATGAATTCACTAAAACTCTAGAGAGAAACTATAGAGAGAAAGAAGAAAAGTATTCTGCTACTTCACTTTGCCAATATTCAGTTCTTCTAAGGTAGGGAATATTATTTGTTGTACTCGTAAGGGGTGTTATTCTTTCTTATTCATGAAGAGAACTGTTGTTATTCCATCGCTTATTATTCATTGGAATAACTCGTATAATGTGGTTTACCCTATACTTGGTGACATTCTTCTATTATTCTATTGGAACATCTTGTCTCGTGTGTTTTACATCGGATTCGGTTCCGTCTTTTTATTATTATTCTATTGGAACATCTCATGCATGTATTTTACAGGAATTCGGTTAAAATCTTTATTATTATTACGTTGGAATATCCCATCTCGTGTGTTTTACACGGACTGGTTTCATTCTTTATTATTCTCGTTGAATATCCCGCTGCATGCGCTTTCATGACACTGGTTCCGTTATTTATTATTCATTGAATAAACGCCTGTGCGATACTATCGCATGCATAGTGATTTCTTTTGTTATTCCATTCTTTATTATACTCGGTTGGTTAAAACTTTGACTTTATACTCCATGAAATTAGTGGAATATCCTCGATATTTGCACTTCATCCAAAGATCCTTTCATGGAAATATTCTTCTCGAGATTCTTGAATTTTACTCTACAAAACAAAGATATGTCGACAATTTGGACATTAATAATTCCCGGATAAAATAATTCTTGAACTTGTTTTTATCAATTCTTATATCATTGTCATCATCCTCATGTTTATATTTTTTTAAAGTCATCTCGTGGCCTCAGTAGTGCATAGATGGACTTGGTATGATTATGACCGAGACTATTCTGTAATGTAATCTTGACCGTAATGTTACAAATGATGTGGTAAAAATCCTCAGTGGCCATAGTGCATTAATGGATGCTTGTTGGCATGATCATGATTATTAATGAATACACAACTATTCTTCGTCCGTAGTGCATGAATAATTGTGGTCGTGATACTAAAGAATATCTTTCGTCAGAAAAGTGCAGGGTGATTCGATGATGTGGATTATTTATTAAAAGTCGAGTCTCATTTATAATGTTGATGAAAAACTTTTAAATCATAAAAGATAGTAGATTTTATTTTCTACTGACTCTTTTAATGGATCGCTTGTTCTACCGCAGCTTAAACTTGATGTTTATTATATTTTATCGGTTTAACATCGTTGAAGGCTAATGATAATTTATTTCGCATTATCTTAGTCATAATATTTCTTCGGGCTAGGCTAGTTCAGCTCACCTTTCTTTCATCGTTTCTTCGTGAAATGAGAACATAGTTGGGACGAAGTCTGGGAACTGAGTAATGGTCCGAGGATAGCATTAGTAGTCCTCACTATTTCGTGAAATAGTGTGATAATAATTGTAACGAGGACTCCTTTTGAGTTTGTATAATATCTAGTAGATAATATTTGTATTCAAACTCACGCTTTATGTCATATTGTATACCACACGCTTATATTAGTAAGTTGTATTTAAATTTCAGACCATGTATCCGATTACCCAAGACGGGTGATGTACACCTAATTTTGGGGCGCCACATTGGTATCGTAGCTTAAGGATATGATCCTCGCTAAGATGTGAGAATAGTACTAGGAGGGAGAGACGGGAATACCTTCGCTAGATATGACCTACCTAAGTTTATGTGCTATTTTATTGGGCTCACGTAATATAGGGATAATTTTGTTACATGTCAATTAACCTTTTTTTTTGTGGCGATGATCTCAAAATGACATCCGAGAATGTTTGAGAATAAGAATGGAGCACAAAGCGATCGTTGATTCGCCACATATCAATAATCGTGATAATGTGCATCAGAAGGCGATAATCCTCATGCAAACAACAACACCGACCAAATGATGAATGATCAAATGTTCGTGAGGCTTTACGCATTTATGCAACAAAGAAAGAGAGCGACTCCGCCGCCCAAAACGTAGGTGGAAACACGGAAACTCTCAGTGGTCACCGCTAAACAATTCAAGGAGCCGGGACCACAAGAGTTTAAGGAGAGCCAAAACCACTTCGCGGAAGCATGGATAAAGCAGATTACAAGATATTTGATGTCTTGGGATGCTCCTAGAGAAAAAGATTCCTTTCACGCTTTTATGTTGCGCGGAGAGGCAGACATCGGTGGGAATTCCAGAAACGACTCAACCTCATTGCATCAAGATATCTTGGGAGAAGTTCCAGAGTCGTTTCAACGACAAATACTTTCCGAAAGTATTCGCCACATGAAGGAGGTGGAGTTTATCAAGTTGGAACAAAACAATATGGATCAGATCGCAATACGAGGCAAAATTTCATGAGTTATCACGATTCAAGGCCCCACTTGGTGGATAATGAAGAAAGAATGGCGCGAATGTTTTAAGAGGTTTGAAGTTTGAGATACGTCAACATCTTATTTCTCATAAACTGCGTTTGTATTCGGGATGTTGTAAATAGGGCTCGCTTAGTGGAACGCGATAACGAGTCAACGCAACTAAAAAGAGAGCAATCGGCAAAATTATAATACCAATGAGAGTAGTCATCGAAGCGGTGACAACAAGCGTGGAGGGAATCAACAGGCCAGATATGGTAACCACTTCGGTGGTAATCAAAGCCAAAATAATAAGAATGGACATTTCAAGAAACGAAGATTCAACAATGATGGAAAGACGTCAGCACCAGCACCCATTGTTAAGGAAGGAGAAAGACCACCTATCATATGCTTCAAATGCGGAGGAGAGGGACACATCACCCAACCGCGCCATGCCATTCAAAGCATGTTATAATTGTGGAAGAGAAGGTCACTTAGCTCGATTTTGTTGCCATCAAGACAAATTCAACTAGGATGGAGGCACCAAAGGCCGCCCCGTAAAAGTCAAACCTAGAAGTGCAAGGAGAGCGTTTGTTGTGACCTCCCAGAGAGCAAGGAACCCGAATTAGGTCATAACGGGTAAGCTTATCATAAACTCTAATGAAGTCTATACTTTATTTGATACTGGTTCTACCCATTCTTTTATTTCTCCTACTTGCGCCATCGATTAAATTTGACTCGGAGAAATTAGACTTTGACTTATCTGTGGAAACTACGTTGGGAGAAACCTTCATTACATCCCACGCTTATAAGTCTTGTTTGGTTCAAATCGGTACCCTCACATTACCCGTCGATCTTATTTCATTAAAAATACTTGCATTTGACGTGATTCTGTGGATTGATTGGTTAACTACTTATCATGCAAAATTGATTGTTTTCGTAAGGTTGTTAGCTTTCATATTCCTAATCAACCTATTATGCTAATTCAAACGACCAAACCATTAAAATCAATCACGGTCATCTCAAGCCATAAAGCTATTCGCTTATTGAAAAACGGATGTCAAGCTTTCTTAGCTCATGTCTGATTTAAACAAAAATACGCCGATTTTGAACGATATTTCTATTGTTAATAAATTTCCGACGTATTCTCAAGAACTTCGCCGGCCTACCCCGAGGCGTGAAATTGAATTTTGTATCGACTTGAACCCCAGACAAAACCTATTTCCAAAGCCCCATATCGAATGGCTCCTATTGAACTTCGTGGAGTTAAAGACCCAACTACGTGAATTGTTAGACATTGGCTTTATTCATCCTAGTACTTCTCCTTGGGGTGCTCCCTGCTCTATTCGTGAAGAAGAAAGATGGGAGTATGCGACTTTGTATTGATTATCTGGAGTTGAATCATGTCACCATCAAAAATAGGTATCCATTGCCACGTATTGATGATGACTGTTTGACCCGATTGCAAGGAGCCAAATTCTTTTCAAAGATTGATCTTCGTCCGGATATCACCAATTGAAGATTAGAACCACGACATTCCAAAGACGGCCAGAACCCTAAGACGGCATTATGAATTCCTAGTCATGTCCTTTGGATTGACTAATGCTCCTCCACCGCCTTCATGGATATGATGAACCGAGTATTCAAGGAATATTTAGATCACTTTGTGGTCGCCTTTTATTGATGACATTTTATTTATTCCAAAAGCCGTGAAGATCATGAGTAACACTTGAGGTCGACACTCTAAAAGCTTCGTGAATATAAGCTTTATGCCAAGTTGAAGAAATGCGAAGTTTTGGCTTGAAGAAGTAGCATTCCTTGGGCACGTGGTATCAAGTCATGGAATATATGTTGACCCAAAGAAAGATTGAAGCTATTCAAAGTCGGGAACAACCTAAATCAATGATCAAGCACGTAGCTTTCTCGGTTTAGTTTGGTTATTATCGGAGATTCGTGGAAGGATTTTCTAATCGCTACTCCATCGACTCGGTGACTCGAAAAGATACAAAGTTCTATTGGAGCGAAGAATGTGAGAAGAGTTTTCAAGAACTCAAGAGGAGACTTATTTCAAGAGACCTCGGACAATACCATCCGCTCTTGAGAGGATTTGTCATCTACAAGTGATGCTTCGAGCAAAGGGTTGGGATGTGTTCTCATACAACATGGAAAGGTTATAGTTTATGCCTCGCGACAACTCAAAGAATATGAGAGGAATTATCCTACTCATGATCCGGAGTCAGCAATTGTTGTCTTTTGCACTTAAAATTTGGAGCATTACTTGTATGGGGAGAAAGTGGAAATCTTTACGGATCATAAAAGCCTCAAATATTTCTTCACTCAAAAGGAACTCAACATGCGACAACGACGTTGGCTTGAATCTGTTGAAAGATTATGATCATACCATCCAATACCATCCCGAAAAAGCGAACGTGGTAGTAGACGATTTATCGAGTAGTAAGATCATATGCAAGCACGAAAGCGTTATTGTCAACACAAAGGCCCATTTTGTGTGACTTGCAATGGATGGAGATAGAGTAAAAGACCTGTGGACGCATGTGATGATAGCAAAAATATACGAGTAGAACCGATTTTAATCGATAAAGTTAAAGTCGCCAAGCTACGGCACTGGAGCCGATGCGTATGAGGAAGAAAGTGCAAGAAGGTACTATGCCGTAAGCAAGAATCGATGAAGAAGGAATACTTGAGTCAACTCTGCATTTTTGTGTTCCTAACGACCCGATTTAAAGTATAATATCATGATGGAGGCACACAACACACCATTTGCAATCCATCTCGGGAGTACCAAATGTATCATGATATTCGTCATACATTTTGGTGGAGCAATATGAAGAGAGAGATAGCACTTGTTTATCTCAAGGTGTCTAACTTGTCAACGAGTTAAAGCGAGCATCAAGTACCAAAAGGTCCATCAGCAACCACTTGAAATTCCAGAATGGAAGTGGGAGCACATTACCATGGGTTTCAGCACGGCCTTCCTAAGGTTTCTCAAGGCATTGATGCGATTTGGGTCATTGTTGATAGATTGACCAAGTCCGCTCATTTCTTACCGACATTAGAAACTTATACACTTGAACGTCTTGCTCAGATGTACATAAACGAGATTGTAAGATCGCATGGTATGCCCTGCGGTATCCATAGTTTTCGATCGAGACCCAAGATTCACTTCACAATTTTGGGTTAATTTGCAAAAAGCTATGGCGGGCAGAGACTTACGATTTAGCTCTAAGATATCATCCTCAATCGGAGAGGACTATTCAAACTCTTCAAGATCTATTAAGACTCGTGGTCCTTGATTTCAAGGGAGTTGGGACAAGTTCTTACCATTGGTGGAGTTTTTCTACAACAACAGTTATCAAGCAAGTATTGGCATGGCTCCATTCAAAGCGTTGTATGGAAGAAAGTGTCATTCTCTAGTATGTTGGGATGAGGTGGGTGAAGCAACGTTGTTGGGACCGGAGTTGGTACGCATGACTACGGAAAAGATTCAAACGATCCGACAACGTATAAAAACCTCACAAAATCGACAAAAGAGTTATGCTGATCTTCATCGAAAGGACGTGGAATTCGATATAGGAGATCATGTGTTGTTAAGAGTTGCTCCATGGAAAGGAGTTACAAGATTTGGAAAGAGAGGAAAACTTAATCCTCGATTCATCGGCCCATTTTAATCCTCGATCGAGTAGGAACGTGGCCTATTAGATTTCGCTTTATCGCTTAAATATATCTCGTGTTCATAACGCTTTTTCACATATCCATGTTACGTAAATATGTGAAAGACCCGAACCATATTATTGAAGTTAGAACCGCACTTGCGAAATAGCGTAAGATTTGACGTATGAAGAGGTTCCTGCTCAAATTTTGGATAAGAAGGAACATATTCTACGCCCAAGGTTATACCTCAAGTCAAAGTTTTGTGGAGGAACCACGATGTTTAGGAAATGACTTGGGAGTTAGAATCGAAATGAAATCAAGGTATCCTTACCTCTTCGACATACCGTATCGCATTCTAATTTCGAGGGCTTAAATTTCATAAGAAGGGAGGTTGTAAGACCCCCCGCTTTTATAAATAAAGATGAATTTTCTATAAATATTATTTTTGAATATTATGGAATAAATTTGATATAATGTTATAGTTGTGGGTAATATTTATAAATTTTGCAAAGTATGCAAGTGCTTATATTATTCGATTGGTCTGGGAATATTCGGTTTAGCAGGAATATTCGCATAACTACTACCAATCATTGGTGGACCCTACAATAATTATTGTCGATCGAGAAAACGACAAAAATATTTTATTGAAATAACGGCGGAAGTTTTACCGCTTGATCTTGTTGAACTACTCGGTAGTAAAAGTACAAAGAATACATGTGGTTGCATAGTAGACACTACCAGTATTGATTATTGATGCTTATGTGAGAAGTCACTCGGTTTGATTCCATTATTGTCGATTAATAATATAAATTATTATATAATAATGACGTTTTGTTTTATTCGTATTATTAACGTAATAAAATGTAAACATCTTTTTTATATAAAATGTAATACTTTATTAAAGTTATTCTATAAATAAAATATATTATATTTTATTACGCATAGTGTTGCATAGTATTTTGCATAGTGTTTTGCATAGTGTTGCATAGTGTTTGCATAGTAAAATGTTTTATATAAATAGAATATATTATATTTTATTTAAAAGATTTTCTTTAAATATGGGACGTCCGATTAAAGTAAATCAAACTGGACCGTTCATGGATTAATTACTATGCATTCTATTTTCCTATAAATAGAAGCTCATTCCTTCATTATTTTCTTATGAATTCAATTGAAACTCTAGAGAGAGAAACTATATAGAGAAAGAAGAAAAGTATTCGCTACTTCACTTTGCCAATATTCGGTTCTTCTATGGTATGGAATATTATTTGTTGTACTCGTAAGGGGTGTTATTCTTTCTTATTCATGAAGAGAACTGCGTTGTTATTCCATTGCTTATTATTCTGCTGAATAACTGTGATACGCTTGGTTTACCCTATACTTGGTGACATTCTTCTATTATTCTATTGGAACATCATGTATCGTGTGTTTTACACCCGACCGGTTAAAATTTTTATTATTATTCTATTGGAACATCCTGTCATGTGTTTTACACCGGACCTGGTTAAAATCTTTATTATTATTCATTGAATATCCATTCGTGTGTTTTACGGACGGATTGGTTCCATTCTTTATTATTCTCGTTTGAATATCCGTATGCTCATGCGTTTTACTACTTGGGACCGTTCCGATTATTTATTATTCATTTGAATAACCCGCCTGCATTGCGATCTATCGCATGCATGGTGATTTCTTTTGTTATTCCATTCTTCATTATACTTAGTTGGTTAAAACTTTGACTTCTATACTCCATGAAATTAGTGGAATATCCTTGATATTTCAAGGCTTCATCCAAAGATCTTTCATGGAAATATTCTTCTCAAGATTCTTGAATTTTACTCTACAAAAACAAGATCATGTTGACAATTTGGACATTAATAATTCTCGGATAAAATAATTCTTGAACTTGTTTTATTGAATTCTTATATCATTGTCATCATCCTCATGTTTATATTTTTTTTTAAAGTCATCTGTAGCCTGTAGTGCATAGATGGACTTGGTATGATTATGACCAGAGACTATTCGGTGTAATCATGACCGTAATGTTACAAATGATGTGGTAAAAATCTTCAGTGGCCGTAGTGCATTAATGGACAGTTGTTGGCATGATCATGACCATTAATGAATACACAACTATTCTTGGTCCGTAGTGCATGAATAATTGTGGTCGTGATACTAAAGAATATCCTTGGCCGTAGTGCAGGGGTGATTCGATGATGTGGATTATTTATTAAAGTCGAGTCTCAAATATATAATGATGATGAAAACCTTTTAAATCATAAAAGATAGTAGATTTTATTTTCTACTGACTCTTTTAATGGATTGCTTGTTTCACCGCAGCTTAAACTTGATGTTTATTATATTTTATCGGTTTAACATCTTGTTCAAGGCTAATGATAATTTATTCTCGCATTATCTTAGTCATAATATTTCTTCTTTGGGCTAGTTGAGCTCACCTTTTCTTTCACTTTGTTCTCTTCAAGAAATGAGAACATAGCCGGGACTTAGCCTGGGAACGGAGTAATGGTCCAGAGGATAGATTAGTAGTCCTCACTATTCTGTGAAATAGTGTGATAATAATTGTAACGAGGACTCCTTTTGAGTTTGTATAATATCTAGTAGATAATATTTGTATTCAAACTCACAGTTTATGTCATATTGTACACGACAGTTATATTAGTAAGTTGTATTTAAATTTTGTACCATGTATCTGACTACCCAAAATGGGTGATGTATACCTAATTTTGGGGGCGTCACATTCCCTGTTAAAACGAATATTCCCCGACCAGTCGAATATTATATAACAACTTGTGTACTTTGCAAAATTTTTAAATATTACCCACAACTATAACATTATATTAAATTTACTCCATAATATTCAAAAATGATATTTATAGAAAATTCATCTTTATTTACAAAAGTTGGGGTCATACAACCTCCCCTTCTTATGAAATTTCGCCCTCGAAATTAGGGTACGTACCTGGTATGTCAAGAGGTAAGGATACCTTGATTTCATTTGATTCTAACTCCCAAGTCATTTCCTCAACATCGTGGTTTCTCCACAAAACTTTGACTTGAGGTATAACCTTGGAACGTAGAATATGTTCCTTCTTATCCAAGATTTGAATAGGAACCTCTTCATACGTCAAATCTTCCGCTATTTCGTGCGGTTCTAACTCAATAATATGGTTCGGGTCTTTCACATATTTACGTAACATGGATATGTGAAAAACGTTATGAACACGAGATATATTTGGCGGTAAAGCGAGTCAATAGGCCACAGTTCCTACTCGATCGAGGATTAAAAATGGGCCGATGAATCGAGGATTAAGTTTTCCTCTCTTTCCAAATCTTGTAACTCCTTTCCATGGAGCAACACATAACAACACATGATCTCCTATATCGAATTCCACGTCCTTTCGATGAAGATCAGCATAACTCTTTTGTCGATCTTGTGAGGTTTTTATACGTTGTCGGATCGTTTGAATCTTTTTCGTAGTCATACGTACCAACTCCGGTCCCAACAACATTGTTTCACCCACCTCATCCCAACATACTGGAGAACAATACTTTCTTCCATACAACGCCTCAAATGGAGCCATGCCAATACTTGCTTGATAACGGTTGTTGTAGGAAAACTCCACCAATGGTAAGAACTTATCCCAACTTCCCTTGAAGTCAAGGACACAGAGTCTTAATAGATCTTCAAGAGTTTGAATCGTTCTCTCTGACTGCCCGTCCGTCTGAGGATGATATACCGAGCTAAATCGTAAATCCGTGCCAATAGATTTTTACAAACTAACCCAAAATCTTGAAGTGAATCTTGGGTCACGATCAGAAACTATGGATACTGGCATACCATGCAATCTTATAACCTCGTTTATATACATACGAGCAAGACGTTCAATTGTATAAGTTTCTCGTATCGGTAAGAAATGAGCAGACTTGGTCAATCTATCAACAATGACCCAAATCGCATCTATGCCTTGAGAAACCTTGGGAAGACCGGTAACGAAATCCATGGTAATGTGCTCCCACTTCTATTCTAGAATTTTAAGTGGTTGCAATGGACCTTTTGGTACTTGATGCTCCGCCTTGACTCGTTAACACGTTAGACACCTTGAGATAAATAGCGTTATCTCTCTCTTCATATTGCCCCAGCAAAATATATGTCGAAGATTATAATACATTTTGGTACTCCCAAGATGGATTGCAAACGGTGTGTTGTGCGCCTCCATCATGATTTTATACTTTAAATCAGGGTCGTTAGGAACACAAAGTCTGGAGTTGACTCAAGTATTCCTTCTTCATCGATTCTTGCTTCCAAGATAGCACCTTCTTGCATTTTCTTCCTCATACGCATCACTCTGGAGTGCGTAGCTTGAGCAACTTTAACTTTATCAATTAAAGTCGGTTCTACTCAGATATTCGCCATCATCACATGGGTCCCTCGAGTCTTTAACTCTATCTCCATCCTTTGCAAGTCACACAAAATGGGCCTTCATCGTTGACAATATCGCACTCGCACTACACATACGATCTTCTACTCAACGCGCGCACCACCACATTCATTTTTCCAGGATGGTATTGGATGGTATGATCATAATATTTCAACAGTTCAAGCTAACATCATTGTCGCATGTTGAGTTCCTTTTGAGTGAAGAAATATTTAAGGCTTTTATGATCCGTAAAGATATCCACTTTCTCCCCATACAAGTAATGCCTCCAAATTTTAAGTGCGAAGACAACAGCTGCCAACTCTAAATCATGAGTAGGATAATTCCTCTCATATTCTTTGAGTTGTCTTGAGGCATAAGCTATGACTTTCCCATGTTGCATGAGAACACATCCCAACCCTTTGCCCGAAGCATCAATGTAGATGACAAATCCCTCTGAGCCAGATGGTATTGTCAGAACAGGTGCTGAAATGAGTCTCCTCTTGAGTTCTTGAAAACTCTTCTCATATTCTTCGCTCCAACCGAACTTTGTATCTTTCTAAGTCAGCTGAGTTAATAGAGTAGCGATTCGAGAAAATCCTTCCACGAATCTCCAATAATAACCAGCTAAACCGAGAAAACTACGTACTTCGGTCACTGATTTAGGTTGCTCCCAGCTTTGAATTGCTTCAATTTTTGCCGGGTCAACAGATATTCCATGACTTGAAACTACGTGCCCAAGGAATGCTACTTCCTCAAGCCAGAACTCGCATTTCTTCAACTTGGCATAAAGCTTGTATTCACGAAGCTTTTGGAGTATCAGCCTCAAATGTTGCTCATGATCTTCACAGATTTTGGAATAAATAAGGATGTCGTCAATAAAGACGACCACAAAGTGATCCAAATATTCTTTGAATACTCGGTTCATCATATCCATGAAGGCAGCAGGAGCATTAGTCAATCCAAAGGACATGACTAGGAATTTATAATGCCCGCATCGGAGTTCCGAAAGTCCGTCTTTGGAATGTCATCTGCTCTAATCTTTAATTGGTGATATCCGAACGTAAGATCAATCTTTGAAAAGAATTTGGCTCCTTGCAATCGGGTCAAACAGTCATCAATACGTGGCAATGGGTACTTATTTTTGATGGTGATATGATTCAACTCCCGATAATTAATACAAAGTCGCATACTCCCATCTTTCTTCTTTCACGAATAGAACAGGAGCACCCCAAGGAGAAGTACTAGGACGAATAAAGCCAATGTCTAACAATTCCTACGGTTGGGTTTTTAACTCCACAAGTTCAATAGAGCCATTTGATATGGGCTTTGGAAATGGGTTTTGTACCGGGTTCAAGGTCGATACAAAATTCAATTTCACGCCTGGGGTAGGCTGTGAAGTTCTTCAAGGAATACGTCGAAATTTATTAACAATAGAAATATCATTCAAAACTCGATTTATTTTTGTTTAGATCCGTGACATGAGCTAAGAAAGCTTGACATCCATTTTTTAATAAACGAATAGCTTTATGGCTTGAGATGATAGTGATTGATTTTAATGGTTTGGTTTCTTGAATTCGCATAATAGGTTGGTTAGGAATATGAAAGCTAACAACCTTACGAAAATAATCAATTTTTGAATGATGAGTAGTTAACCAATCAATCCTTACAATCACATCAAATGCAAGTATTTTTAATGAAATAAGATCGACAGGTAATGTGAGGGTACCGATTTGAACCAAACAAGACTTATAAACAGTGGATGTAATGAAAGTTTCTCCCAACGGAGTCTCCACAGATAATTCAAAGTCTAATTTCTCTGGAGTCAAATTTAATCGTTGAGCGCAAGTAGGAGAAATAAAAGAATGGGTAGAACCGATATCAAATAAGGTATACAATTCGCTAGAGTTTATGATAAGCTTACTCGTGATGACCTCGTTCGGGTTCCTTGCTTTCTGGGAGGTCACTACAAACGCTCTCCCTTGCACTACCGGCTTTGACTTTTCTAAGACGGCCTTTGGTGCCTCCATCCTAGTTGAACTTGTCTTCGGTGAATGACAAAATCGGGCTAGGTGACCTTCTCTTCCACAATTATAACATGCTTTGGACGGCATCACGTAGTTTGGACTGATGTGTCCCTCCCCTCCGCATTTGAAGCATATGATAGGTGGTCGTTCTCCTTCCTTAACAACGGTGTCTTTGGTCCGACGTCTTTCCATCATTGTTGAATCTCTCTTCTTGAAATGTCCATTCTTATTTTTTGTCCTTGATTACCACCGAAGTGGTTACCATTTCTGGCCTATTAATTCCCTCCACGCTTGTTGTCACCGCTCGATGATCGCTTTCTCACTAGTATTATCATTTTTTCTTTTTGTTTTCTCTCGATTCATTGACTCGTTATCGCGCTTCAATAACTGAGCCCTATATATAACATCTGAATACAAACACAGTTTATGAGAAATTAGATATTGACGTATCTCGGGTTTCAAACCTCTTAGAAACATCTGCATCATTCTCTCCTCATTGTCAACCAAGTGAGACGTAAACAGGCACAACTCGAAAAACTTAGCTTCGTACTGCGATATGGTCATATTGTTCTGCTCTAACTTGATGAAATCTACCTCTTTCATGTGACGAATACTTTTGGGAAAGTACTTGTTATTGAATAGTTCTTGGAACTTCTCCCAAGACATCTTCAGTGTGGTAGGTTGAGTACGCTTTACCGATTCCCACCAGTAATCTGCCTCTCCTCGTAACATAAAGGTGGCAAAGGGAACCTTTTGCTCCTCGGAGCATTCCAAGACATCAAATATCATGGTGATCTACTTTATCCACATCTCCGCCTTAAGTGGTTTTGGTTCTCCAATAAACTCCGATGGTCCCAGCTCCTTGAACTGTTTAGCGGTGACCGTCCGAGAGTTGCCAGTGTTTCCACCTGCATTTTGGACCGGAGCCGCTCTTGCCTGATGTTGCATAAATTTCATAAAGCCTCTGAACATTCCATCGTTCATCATTTGGTCAGTGTTGTTGTTTGCCTGAAGAATGTCGCCTTCCTGATGCACATTATCCTGATTATTGATCTGTGGAGACTCAACGGTCTCCTGTGCTCCATTGATATTCTCAACATTCTCGAATGTCATTTTCAAATACTGCCACAAAACAAGGGTTAAATAACATATCACATATTATCCCTATACTCTGACCGACCAATTAAATATCAAATAAACTTAAGTAGGTCATATTAGCGAAAGAATTCTCTGTCTCTCCCCTCCTAGTTCTTATCTCTCATCTCACCTGTGGATCATATCCTCAAGCTTTGATATTAATCATGGCGCCCCAAAATAGGTATACATCACCTATTTTGAGTCGCCAAATACATGGTACACAATACAAATAAAAACTTAATTATACAACATGAGCTGTGAGTTTTAATACAAATATTATCTTCTAGACAATATACAAACTCAATGAGGTTCTCATTACATTTATTATCACACTATTTCATAGAATAGTGAGGACTACTAATGCTATCATCTGGACCGTCACTCCGTTCCCCAACCAGTCCCTGCTACGTTCTCATTTCCTGAAGAGAATAATGAAAGCAAAAGGGGTGAGCTCAACTAGCCCAGTAAGAAATATTATGACTAAGATAATGCAGAATAAATTATCATTAGCCTTCAACAGTGTTAAACTAATAAAATATAACAAACATCAAGTTTAACTGCAGCAAGACAAGCAATCCATTAGAAGAGTCAAGTAGAGAATAAAATCTACTATCTTCTATGATTTAAAAGGTTTTTCATTACTTTTATCACGAGACTCAAACTTAATAAATAATCCACATCATCCCCCAAGACTACGACCAAGGATATTCATTAGTATCACGACCACAAATTATCCATGCACTACGGGCCAATGATATTCATGTATTCATCAATGGTCATGATCATGCCAACAACTGTCCATCAATGCACTACTGGCCAATGAGGATTTTTCCACAACATTTGCAACATTACGGTCATGATTACACCGAATACTCCCTGGTCATAATCATACCAAGTCCATCTATCCACTACAGACCACAAATGACTTTTAACATAAAATAAACATTAGGATGATGACAATGATATAAGAATTCAATAAAAACAAGTTCAAGAATTAATTTATCCAAGAACTATTAACGTCCAAATTGTCAACATGATACTTTTTTGTGGAGTAAAATTCAAGAATGCTCAGAAGAATATTTCCATGAAAAGATACTGGATGAAACGCAAATATCAAGGATATTACACTAATTTCATGGAGTATAGAAGTCAAAACTTTAACCAACTGAGTATAATAAAGAATGGAATAACAAAAGAAATCACCGTGCACGCGATGTAATCGCATGCATAAGGTTATTCTAACAGATTAATAAATAATGAGAACCAGTCATGCGTAAACGCATGCATGTAGGTACACACTGTGATATTCTAACATAATAATAAACAACGGAACCAGGTCATGCGTAAACGCACAGACAGGATGTTCCAACAAAATAATAAAGAATTGAATAACATAAGAATTTCACCATATATGCAGTACTTTGCATAGGCAGGTTATTCCAACATAATAATAAAGAATGGAATAACATAAGAATTTCACCAAGTATAGGGTAACCCGCGTATACAGGTTATTCCAACATAATAATAAAGAATGGAATAACAGAAGTTCTCTTCATGAATAAGAAAGAAATAATACCCCTTACCTTAGAAAGAAGAGTACTGGATATAGAAGTAGTGAAGTAGCAGAACACTTTTCTTCTTTCTCTCTATAGTTTTTCTCTCTAGAGTTTCAGTGAATTCGTAAGAAATAATGAAGAAATGAGCTTCTATTTATAGAAGAATGGACTGCATAATAACTAATTCATGAACGGTCCAGATTGATTTAATAAAATATTCTAATAAAACAAAACTTTAAATAAATAAATATATATATACATATATATATATATAAGAATTCGTGACTTGCCTCCCTGTGAATCCATAGGATTCACGTGACTTCTTAATATATATATTACATATATTACCTATATATATAATACCTATATATAATATATATATATATATATATATATATAATAATAATAATAATAATAATAATAATAATAATAACAATTAAACAAACAAGCCACCCGTGACAACTTATCAGCCACCTTCCTCCTTCAATTTCAAAGTGGGCCCCACCTAATATATATATATATATATATATATATATATATATATATATCGAATAACTTTCTACTGATTATTTTGAAAAATGGGTAAATGGGGGTCCATAAAATAAGCAAAACTTCATAAAAATCACCTTAATAATTTTAACAACGTTTATCACCTTTATTATAATTCACAATATTAATCGACCAGGTCGTTCCCAGGAAAGAGGGGGCTTTCCAATAAGGATTTCTCCCTATTGGCGCTCAATTAGGTGACCAAACCTCTCCTTGACAAAACTTCTAGACATCGTTAATATTGCAAATAATAATATTAATAACCTTATCGTCTCAATTATTGATTTAATAATATATAAAATATTAACAATAATTAAATCAAATAACGCGAGATATTATACAGCAATTACTATAGCAATAATTGAACAAAACTAAGTGACTTCTCACGTAAGCATCAATAATCAATACCGTGTGTTACTATGCAACCACGCGTATTACTGTACTTTTAACACCGCTTGTTTCAACAGTTAACGGTAAAACTTTTGCCGTTATTTTCATAAAGCATTTTTGTCGTTTTCTCAATCAGACAATAATTCCGTTGTGGGGTCCACCAATGATTGTGTCGTTGTACGAATATTCCCTGTTAAAACAAATATTCCTCGACCAATCGAATATTATATAACAACTTGTGTACTTTGCAAAATTTATAAATATTACCCACAACTATAACATTATATCAAATTTACTCCATAATATTCAAAAATGATATTTATAGAAAATTCATCTTTATTTATAAAAGTTGGGGTCTTACAATAGTACCTTCATCTATACCTCCATTTTTAATTTAGTAATGCAAGTATTATCAATCTTGAACCACCTCCCCTAATAGTACATGCATGTGAATCAATTGTACACACATGTGAACAAATAGTTATAAGCATGTGAATTAATAGCAATTAATTGCTCATTTATTCGATTAATTACCCGATTGGTCTATATAACCTCCAGACATCAATTATTATCGGAATAGATGTCGATTTCCATTAACACTAATAATCCCAACACAATGGAAATATCAATTTCATCTTTAATCAACACGAACTTATTCATTATTAATATTATAACTCACCATATTTAAATACCAGATCATTCCTAGGAAAGAGGGGGCTTTCCGATAAGGATTTCTCTCTATTGACGCGCAATTAGGTGACCAAACCCCTTTCCTCGACAGAAATTTCTAGACATCGTCAATAATGCAAATAATAATATGAATAACTTTGTCGTCTCAATTATTGATTTAATAATATAAAATATTGTGACAATAATTGAATCAATAATATGAGAGATATTATGCAGCAATTACTGTAGCAATAATTGAGTATAACTGAGTAACTTCTCACGTAAGCATCAATAATCAATACAGTGTGCTACTATGCAACCACGTGTATTACTGTACTTTTACTACCGGGTAGTTCAACAGTTTAACGATAAAACTTTTGCCGTTATTTTTAAAATATTTTAGTCATTTTCTAACTACGACAGTACCTCCATTGTGGGGTCCACCAATGATTGTGCCGTCATACGAATATTCCTTGTTAAAACGAATATTCCCCGACACAACGAATATTTTATACCAACTTGCTTACTTTGCAAAATTTTCAAATGTCACCCTTAACTTTAACTTTTATCAATTTAACCATTTACTAAATAGAATAATTATTTTAAGAAAATTGATTACTTTCATTTCATAAAATTCGGGGTCTCACAATCTCCCTTCCTTATGAAATTTCGCCCTCGAAATTTACATACTTGGTAGTTCGTAGAGATGAGAATACCTTGCTTTCTTTTCGGATTGTACCTTCCCGGTTATTTCCTATGTATCATATTGCTCATCTCCTGTATTTCAGATATCATTCTAGAATATATTTTTAAAACAAGGGTTAATTGACATGCCACATATTATCCGTATATTCTGACCGACCGATTAAATAATAAATAAACTTAGGTAGGTCATACTAGCGAAGGAATTACCCGTCTCTCCCCTTCTAGTTCTAGTCTCATATCTCAGCCAGAGATCATATCCCTAAGCTTTGATACCAACTGTGATGCCCCCAAAATAGGTATACATCACCCATCTTGAGCCGCCAAATACACGGTACAGAAATCAAATACAAACTTTATTAATACAACTGTCGTGTAAAAATACGACAAAACACAACTGAGTTTTTAAACGAATATTGTCTTCTAGACAATATCCACACTCAAATGGAGTCCTTATTACATTTATTATCACACTATTTCATAAAATAGTGAGGACTACAATAGCCACCATCTCGGACCGTCACTCTGTTCCCCAACTAGTCCAAACTATATTCTCATTTCCTGAAGAGAACAGTGAAAGAAAAGGGTGAGCTCAACTAGCCCAGTAAGAAATATTATGACTGAGATAATGCATAATAAATTATCCTTAGCCTATAACAGTATAACAACTGATAGAATACAATAGACAACAAGTTTTAGATCAACAACTGCAGCAGAATAAGCAATCCATTAGAAAAGTCAAGTAGAGCATGATATCTACTATCTTCTATGATTTAAAAAGTTTTTCATCAACTTTATCGCTGAGACTCAGTTTAATAAATAAACAACATCATCGAATCATCCTTGCACTATGGGCCAAGGATATTCATGTAATCATCAATGGTCATGATTATACCGAATAATCCCTGGTCATAATCATACCAATAACTGTCCATCAATGCACTACGGGCTAATGAGGACTTTTATCACATCATTTATAACATTACGGGTCATGATTATACCGAATAATCTCTGGTCATAATCATACCAATCAACAGTCCATCTATGCACGTAAGCCAAAGATGACTTTCATCATAATATAAGCATAAGGATGATGACAATGATATAAGCATTAATCAAACAAAATCAAGGATAAATATTAAAGACTTTAAATTTATCCAGGGTTTAAAAATATCCAAATTGTCAACATGATACTGCTTTGTGGAGTAAAATTCAAGAATGATATTGTATCAAAAATGATTTGGACCGAAAAAAAAATCAATTTTTATCATGAATAGTACTCCGGGTGAA
Organism: Panax quinquefolius; assembly: GCA_020205615.1. NCBI lineage: Eukaryota > Viridiplantae > Streptophyta > Magnoliopsida > Apiales > Araliaceae > Panax > Panax quinquefolius. Next base: position 8,782,133 of record CM035174.1, on the reverse strand, counting down.
TAGTACCCAAGTGAATAGTACTTTAGGAATATTACTTTATGAATAGTACCCCGTGAATAGTACTTTATGAATAGTACCCTGTGAATAGTACTTCGCGAATAGTACTTTGTGAATAGTACCCCATGAATAATACTTTATAAATAGTAACTCGTTAATAGTAACTTATATTCGTAAATAGTACCCATGAATAGTGCCCCGTGAATAGTACTCATAAAAGGAAAATACAAAAAAAAACGATATTCCATGACGAGTACAAAAGAAATGTTATCTCATACGAGTATAATAGAATATACGAAACTGCAAATGGATTTTCACCCGCCATGCGGTAATCTACGTAAACAGGTCATTTCTAAAATTTAATAATGAATGAATATGAAGGGTCATTCACCATGCATGCGGTAATCTGCGTAGACATGTTATTCCAACAGAATAATAAAGAATGGAATAACATAAGAATTTCACCATACGACGCAGTAGTCGCGTGACGGAGTTATTCCAATGTAATAATAAGGAATGGAATAACAGAAGAATTTTACCATGCATGCGGTAGTCTGCGTAGACAGGTTATTCAAATAGAATAATAAAGAATGGAGTAACAACCCTTACGAGTATTGAAAGAAAATAACTCTTTTCATGAATACGGAAGAAATAATACTCCTTACGAATATTTAACGAAAATAATATTCATACGAATACGAAAAATAATATCTCTTCAGAATATGAAATAAATAATGCCCCTTACCTCAGAAGAAGACTGGATACTGGAATAGTGAAGTAGCAGACTACTCTTCTTCTTTCTCTCTATAACTTCTCTCTCTATAGCTTCTCTCTCTATAATTGCTCTTGTGAGTCTTAGTGAATTAGTGAGAATGAAGGAAGAATGAGCTTCTATTTATCAGAAAATATAGTTTCAATAATTGCACATTTTGGGGCTCGAAATATTACAGTATAATACCTTCATCTTTTCCTTTATTTTTAATTTAGTCCTGCAAGTATTATCAAACTTGCACCACTTCCCCTAATAGTATATCATGTGAATCAATAGTACAAATCATGTGAAAAAAATAATTATAGTATAGTACCTTCATCTATACCTCCATTTTTAATTTAGTCATGCAAGTATTATCAATCTTGAACCACCTCCCCTAATAGTACATGCATGTGAATCAATAGTACACACATATGAACAAATAGTTATAAGTATGTGAATTAATAGCAATTAATTGCTCATTTATCCGATTAATTACCCGATTGGTCAATATAACCTCCAGACATCAATTATTATCGAAATAAATGTCGATTTCCATTAACACTAATAATCCCAACACAATGGAAATATCAATTTCATCTTTAATCAACACGAATTTATTCATCATTAATATTATAACTCACAATATTTAACAACCAGATCATTCCCAGGAAAAAGGGGGCTTTCTGATAAGGATTTCTCCCTATTGGCGCGCAATTAGGTGACCAAACCCCTTTCCTCGACAGAAATTTCTAGACATCGTCAATAATGCAAATAATAATATGAATAACTTTGTCGTCTCAATTATTGATTTAATAATATAAAATATTGTGACAATAATTGGATCAATAATATGAGAGATATTATGCAGCAATTACTGTAGCAATAATTGAGTCTAACTGAGTAACTTCTCACGTAAGCATCAATAATCAATACAGTGTGCTACTATGCAACCACGCGTATTATTGTACTTTTACTACCGGGTAGTTCAACAATTTAACGGTAAAACTTTTGCCGTTATTTTTAAAATATTTTAGTCGTTTTCTAACTACGACAATACCTCCGTTGTGGGGTCCACCAATGATTGTTGTGTCGTACGAATATTCCTTGTTAAAACGAATATTCCCCGACACAACGAATATTTTATACCAACTTGCTTACTTTGCAAAATTTTCAAATGTCACCATTAACTTTAACCTTTATCAATTTAACCATTTACTAAATAGAGTAATTATTTTAAGAAAATTGATTACTTTCATTTCATAAAATTCGGGATCTCACACAAAACATATATGATGCCTGGATCTCGCGTATCTCACTTTTAATTTAAATACACACACATGTAAGAAATTCAAATTTTAATACGTAAGAGTATCTTTAATAGTGTAATAGTAGTAGTAAAAAAAAATTTTGTTCATTTACGTGGTAATTTAAAAAGTATTATTTGTTACTTTAATATTTTGTGATTTTTCATTGTCTTCAATTCAATTAATGCAATATTTGACTTAAATAAATAAAAAAGAATGATATTAAATTTTAAAATGCACTGTACATCAAACCTATAAAGAAAAATAAATGTTTTTAGCATTTTTTATATGATTTTTCCAAAACAAAATAAATGTTTTGAAGAGGTGAAGTCAACTTACCAGTTCTGAAACCATAGAATGAGGTTGCAGATTTTATAACTAAAGTTGGAGATGATTTTTTTGATGTGGCTCGTCTTGAATATTTCAAAGTATTTAAAGAGACTACTTAGAGATGCTTTAATAGTATTTTACTTTAATAAACAAACATGCTTGCACTCTTATATTGTTGCTGACAAAAATGATACTAAGGACATGTTTGTAAGTATTATAATTTTGAGATTACTATATTTTTATAAATTATTATCTCAAGACTAATAATTTAATTTTAGAATTAAATAATTCTAGACATCATGTGTTTATTTTAAGGGAATTATTTATGGGAAAATTTAAAATAATCTCATATTATGTTTATTTTATCTAGAAGTTTTAGAAATTGAATATTATCGTTTGGATGTTATCATATTTTTATTAGTTTGAGTATAGAACAATAGGATAGGATATAACATTCATTTTTAAAAAGATAAATATTAATTTTGTCAACAAATTTTTAGTCTTAAATAGTAGTACTTATAATACACGATTGTATATGGTATTAATTAAATAGCTTCCCCTTTTAAGTTATTTTATTATGTCAGAACTAAGAATCTCAAGGTTTATTTTAATAACAAATAAGAGAGTTTGGATTAATAATTCAATCTCGAGTGTTATCCTTACATATAAACATGACCTAAGAGTACTATTACTGTTTTAGTTCTAATTAATACTAGAAATGTTGGGAGGTTTAATTTGCTTGCTTACTTGCATAATTAATTTGTATTAAATAATTTGTGAACCGTATAATGAATATTTTCATACCGTTAATTCTTTAGACTAAATATGTAAATTGTTATAAAATTATGTATGTCTAGATTCATACTATGGATGTCTAGGTACATGTAACTCCCATTTCCATTGAGTTATGAAACTCATAACCTTTGAGTTTTGTAACCTACTAGTATTTATGTTAGTATTGATGTTATTATATCTATAAATAATAACATTTGTAAAGTGAAGAATGGATATTAAAGTAAAAAGAGAATGTTCTCTTTTCTCTAATCTTGTTTGTTCTTGATTTTAGTAATATTTTATAACACGTTATCAGCACGAATTGCTTCTCACATTAAATCTTGAAGATAATCATATTTGATTTGAAGGAGAAGGTATATATATATATATATATATATATATATATATATATATATATATTATCTACATGCAGTTGTCTATATGCTCTTTTTTTTAGTGTACATGTACATCACTTATATATATATATATATATATATATATATATATATATATATATATATTGATATGCAACATAACGCATAATATATTGCATGCCAAATAATTATAAGACAGGCTTATGGAAATTACTTGTTAAATTTAAAATATTGATATATGTCGGTCTTTATTCCATCTTCGATGCATCTAAAATTCATATGTATTGACAACATCAAATGGTTACATGTGACTTACTCAAACATAAACAGAAAGTATTAATCATTAGCATAATAATCTTTGAAAGCCCAAAAGGTTAGCTTATCAGCAGATTCATAGATTTTGTTTAAATTACCCTTGAATGTTATTTTGATTTATTTGCGTATTTCAAGTTTATATATAATGTAAAAACACAAAAGAGAAAAACATTAAGTTTATAAGCTTGTTGTAAAGTACACCCTTCTGTTGATTTTGGAGTAAGGTAATACCAAGATCCAAGTGAAATTGACTTACAGATAATCCTCCATGTAATACTGGTTTTGCTTCAACATCACATGCTATAAGTGGTGATGATTTGTAAACAATTTTTTTTAAAAAATAATTCAAAACTAATCATCCAGATTTCCAACCAAAGGCTAGTATGATACACTTCTAAGATACATCATGTTTGATAATCATGCACATGTGGATACTTGTAATAAACTAAATTTCTAATGATTTTTGATATATTTTTGTATAAAGTTACAATGACAAATATACTTAGTAGTGTTGGTTTGTTATTTAGTTTTAATGGACGAATTTAGTTTCGTGTTTTACTGCATTTCTATAAATTATTTCATTACAATTAAATCTGAACATATATAATTATTTAATTTGATGGGAAATATGTTTAGTTATTTAATATTCAAATCTTATAAAATTGAATTTATTGCCCTTGATTTATATCGAGCAAGAATTGTTTGTAATGGAATCTTGATGCTGAGATTCATATATAGGCAAAGAACCTTGGATATACAATTAAAGTTGGTAATCATGCATCCCTGGAGGATCATGCAAAATTAATGATTATTATTCACTATCATCTCCATGAAAAATTAAAATATGATTATATTACAGTAAAAGACTCACTCGACGTATGAAATGATTTAAAGGAAAGATATAAGAATCAAAAATTTGTAATTCTTCCAAAAGCTCGTTATAATTGGTTGCACCTGAAGTTGCAAGATTTTAAAAGTGTTGAGTGAGAACAATTCTATATTTTTTAAATAATCTCACTATTAAAATTATGTGGAAAAAAAACACTGATGAAGACATGTTAGAGAAAATATTTATTATATTTTCATGCCTCGAATATGCTCTTGCAATAGCAATATCGAGAGCAAAAGTTCACAAAATATTCCCTGAAGCGATAAAGGAAACTATGTTCACATAAGTGATATTATGTCTTCTAGTGGCTGTACAAAATAATGAGTTTTTGCTGAAAATCCAACAATCTCGCTCGACCGATTCTACTACTCCCTGAAGTGAATGGAACCTCATTTGATAATCATAGAGAAAATTATGGTTGTGGTTGTGGTAGTGGACATGAAAAAAATAATCAATATAGAAAAGGGAATGTGCCCGTTGTACTCCTAAACATTTGGTAGATTTGTATCAAGACTCCATAAAAGAAAAGGAAATAAAATTGAAATAAATTTTATTGATCATAATGATCTTGAAGATCCCATGAATTATTTTAACTTTCAAATGGAGTGGATATACGTTATAATAGTTATCATATTGAAAACAAATATTCAAGGCAGTAAATTTTTTTTTTATATTACTTCAATAGTATCGGGCCAGAAGCTCATATTAGAAAAACTGAATATTTTCTCTTCTGGGTTATATTATACTAAAATGATAATAGTTGAAACAAATATTGTAATACACCAGAAGTGTGTAATACACCAGAAGTGTTCGTGTAAGACCCCAACATTTATAAATAAAGATGAATTTTCTATAGATATCATTTTTGAATATTATGGAGTAAATTTGATATAATGTTATAGTTGTGGGTAATATTTATAAATTTTGCAAAGTACACAAGTTGTTATATAATATTCGACTGGTCGGGGAATATTCGTTTTAACAAGGAATATTCATACAACGACACAATCATTGGACCCCACAATGAAATTATTGTCGGATTGAAAAAACGATAAAAATACTTTATGAAAATAACGGCGGAAGTTTTACCGTTAACTGTTGAAACACCCGGTGTTAAAAGTATAGTAATACGCGTGGTTGCATAGTAGCACACGATATTGATTTTTGATGCTTACATGAAAAGTCACTTAGTTTTATTCAATTATTACTACAGTAATTGCTGCATAGTATCTCACGTTATTTGATTCAATTATTGTCAATATTTTATATATTATTATATCAATAATTGAGACGACAAGGTTATTAATATTATTATTTGCAATATTAACTGTGACGCCCCCAAAATAGGTATACATCACCTATTCCGAAAGTCAATCAATACATGGTATGTAAACAACTACAACTTTATTATTACAACAAGAAATCTGTGAGTTTGAATACAAATATTATCTTCTGCATAATATCTATACTCAAATAAATCCTCATCACATTTATTGATACATTAATTTACAAAAATGGTGAGGACTACTAAACAATCCTTTCTAAAACCTTCATTCCATACCCCGACTCGCACTCGCTATATTCTCGCCTCCTGAGAAAAATGGAACAAAAAGGAAAAGGGTGAGCTCAACTAGCTCAAGAAAGAATATTATGACTAAGATAATATACAACAAATTATCGTTAGTCTTCAACAGGAAAAATCTAATAGAATACAATAGACAACAAATTTTAAATCAATACTGCAATGAAATAATAATTCATTAGAAGAGTTAAGTAGAGAATGCAAACTACTATCTTCTATGTATGAATTTAAAAGTTCATCGCTCATCTTTTATCCCCGTAACATCAATCAATATACATCCGAATCAAATATTCATTTTGCACTATGACCAAAGATATTCATCATTGGTCATGTTCATTTAAACACACTGCTCATCTTTGCACTACAGCCAAAGATATTCTTCAGAAATCATTCATCTTTGCACTACAGCCAAAGATATTCTTAAGAAATCATTCATCTTTGCACTACAAAGCCAAAGATATTCCATAATATCATCATTTAAGACCGAGGATGATGAAAAATATTTTTTTTAAAGAAACGAATCCAGTGAAACAAAATGACAAGGATTAAGGATTAAGGATTCGTACTTGGTTTTATCCACGCCCAAAAATACCTCAAAAATAATCATAGTGGTGTAAAATTCAAGAATGATCAAAACATGGATACAATCGAGAGTTAGTATCCGAATAGATGTTTTAGACGAAAAGAAGAAATTTTATTTTTCTATTGAATAGTACCACCAGACACGTGAATAGTCAGATATCGTGAATAGTGCCCGATACGTGAATAGTAACTCGACACCAAAAGATAGAAATTCCACAAAAACATCTTCACGCTTCATGAATAGTACTCGTGAATAAGAATCGTGAATAAGAACTCATGAATAGTAACTCGTGAATAGTAACTCATGAATAGTAACCCATGAATAGTAACCCGACATGAAAAAGTTCCAAATTTGATAAAAACTTCAGATCAATATTTCAAAGATAATGATATTGAAGAAATAATATCATTACTTAAAAAAAAATAATATCCCTTACCTCGAAAGATTAAGACTTTCTAGGCGGAATACCGTATATAGTTTGTCAAGGAACTTGCACCGCCTAACAATACTCAAAGTATACTCACAAGAATACGCTCAATATATCGAGAGAAATAGAGAGAAACTTCAGTTTACGGTGTGTTTTTCAATTCTAACCTAAGCACCCTATTTATAGGAAAATGCTTAGAACACCAAAGAGTAAAATTGAATATAATATTAATATAATTATACAAATTTTCCTTAGCCCACCTTTTGGTCAAAACACCAGCCACACATGTTAATGATGTCCAAAAAAAAAAATAAAAAACGTTTTTCTTAACAAAAATAATTTAAACTCCCAAAAATCAATTATTTTGAGCTTAGGAACTTCAATAATTCATAATAAATAGCCCTTTCATCAGAAAATTCGAATCTCATGAGTTTTTATAGGAAATTCAATTTCTACAACTTTGCAGAAGAAAGTTTTCCAAATTCCAAATAGAAATTGACCAAAATCCACAAACGGGTGATTTTAAGTTATAATCAAATTTCTATCAATAATTGTGTCCACCAACACACAAAACATGTGTTAAACATTTAATGCCACAAAATACTCTTCCTCCTCATATACTCATATATCCCACATTCATTGTAAAAATATCACCGTTAATATATTATTAAAATAAAATTATTTTATCGTAAAAGATAAAATATTAATTTTCAACAATTGTCATTTTAAAATTTTTTCCATCTATATCCACATAAAATTAATATTTTCCTCATCATATAAATCAATAATTAATTATTCACAAATAATATTACGTAATCACAATATTGACAACAGTGGGCCTCAGATAGAGGGGCTTTCAATAAGAATTTCTTCTACTTGGCCGCAATTAGATGACTCAAACCTCTCCTTGTATGTAACTTTCTAGACATTGCCAATAATGTTATCTAATAATATTATTCGGATAATATGAATTATTGCTTTGATAATGAAAATATCGTAATGACAATTATCAAACAACAAAGAATATAAAATATCAACGCAAAGAATTATTAACTCAATAAAATATCGAGCGGTAATTATCGTAACCATTATTGAGTAGTGCCTTCTTACGTAAGAATCAATAATTGGTGCAATACCTCTCGTACATCGCTCAACAACGCGTATTAGTGTGTTTTAACCATAGGGTATTCCAACAAAGATTAACTTGAATAACTACGCCTGTTATTTAAAAACAACTTATATTTGCTGCGTTTTCTTCATCCAATCACTTTCCGTTATGGGGCCCACACATGGTCGCTACCGTCAGCATTTAATATTCCCCGACAAAGATTTAATATTCCACGACCAAACGAATATTCCCCGACGATAATGAATATTTTATAACCACTTGCTTATTTTGAAATATTTTATGATTTAACCCTTAACTATCCACATTAATCAAATCAACCCTTACTATTTCAAAATAATAAATAAAGGAAAATCCTTTTTATTTAAAAAATTTTGGGGTCTTACAACCTCCCTCCTTATGAAATTTCGTCCTCGAAATTGATGTACGACTGGTGTTTTGAAAAGGTGAGGATACCTCGCTTTCATTTCCGCTTTCCAACTCCCTGTGTCATTTCTCTATAGCATGATTCCTCCACAAAACTTTAACTTGTGGTATGACCTTTCATGGCGTAGGACATGCTCCTTCCTATCCAAGATCTTGACAGTACCTCCTCATACGTTAAGTCTTGGCTATCTCGTCCTGGGTTCTAACTCAATAACGTGGTTCGGGTCTTTCACATATTTACGAATACGATATGTGAAACACATTATGAACACGTAGACATACTTGAGGTAACGCAAGTCTATAGGCTACATTTCCTACTCGGTCAAGAATTTGAAATGGACCAATAAATCGTGGATTGAGCTTTTCTCTCTTCCCAAATCTTGTAACTCCCTTCCATGGAGCAACTCGCAACAATACATGATCCCCTACATTAAATTCCACGCCCTTTCGATGAAGATCCGCATAACTCTTTTTGTCGATCTTGTGCCGCTTTGTATACGTTGTCGAATCATTTGGATCTTTTCGGTAGTCATATCGCATCTTAACTCGGGTCCCAACAATGTTGCTTCACCCACCTCATCCCAACATATGGAGAAACGACATTTTCGCCCATATAATGCTTCAAATGGAGCCACACCTATACTTGCTTCGATAACTGTTGTTGTAGGAGAATTCCACCAATGGTAAATACTTATCCCAACTACCTTTGAAGTCTAGGACACGTAGTCTTAATAAATCTTCAAGAGTTTGAATAGTCCTCTCGATTGTCCGTCCGTCCGTTTGGGGATGGTATGCCGAACTAAATCGCAAATCTGTGCTTCCATAGCTTTTTTGCAAGCTAACCCAAAATCTTGAAGTGAATCTTGGGTCACGATCCAAACTATGGATACAGTGCATGCCATGCAACCTCACAATCTCATTCACGCATATACTAGCAAGACGCTCAAGGGAATAAGTCTCCGTGATCGGCAAGAAATGAGCAGACTTGGTTAATCTATCAACAATAACCCAAATAGCATTGATGCGCTTGAGAAACCGTAGGAAGACCCGTGAACGAAATCCATAGTAATGTGTGTTCACTTCCATTCGGAATCTCAAGTGGTTGCAACGGACCCTTAGGTACAAGATGCTCCGCCTTTACACGTTGGCAAGTTAAACACATCGAGATAAACTTTGCAATCTCTCTCTTCATATTGTTCCACCAAAATGTGCGTCAAGATCACGATACATTTTAGTACTTCCGGATGGATTGCAAATGGCGATTGTGTGCCTCCATCATAATCTTGTACTTCAAATCGAGTCGTTAGGAACACAAAGTCTAGAGTGGACTCAAGTATTCCTTCTTCATCAATTCTCGCCCTAATAGCTCCTTCTTGTACTTTCTTCTTCATACGCATTTCCGGGCCTGTGGCTCGAGCAAACCTTAACTTTTTCTATTAAAGTTGGCTCTACGCGTATACTTGACATCATCGCACTCGTTCCCGTGATATGATCTTCTACTCAATGCGTCACTACCACGCTCGCTTTTACCGGGATGGTATTGAATAGTGTGGTCGTAGTCTTTCAATAGTTCGAGCCAACGTCGGCGCCGCATGTTTAGTTCTTTTGAGTGAAGAAATATTTAAGGCTTTTATGGTCCGAATATATCTCCACTTTCTCCCATATAGATAGTGCCTCCATATCTTTAAGCGAAATGCAACGCCGCTAACTCTAGATCATGAGTAGGATAATTCCTCTCATACTCTTTTAAGTTGTCGCGAGGCATAGGCTATGACTTTCCCACGTTGCATGAGAACACATCCTAACCCTTTGCTCGAAGCATCATCAGAGATAACAAATCCATCCGAACCAGATGGTATTGTTAGAACAAAATAAATAAGTCTCCTCTTAAGCTCTTGGAAACTCTTCTCGCATTCTTCACTCCAAACGAATTTTGTATCCTTCCGAAAGTTAGTGGGTTAATGAAGTAGCGATTCGAGAAAACCTTCCACGAATCTCCGATAATAACCAATTTAAGCCCAAAAACTACGTACTTGACCACCGACTTCGGTTGTTCCCAACTTTGTATTGCTTCAATCTTGGCGGATCAACAGATACTCCATGTTTCGACACCACGTGCCCAAGGAATGCTACTTCCTCAAGCCGTAACTCACATTTCTTCAATTTGGCATATAGTTGGTTTTCACGAAGCCTTTGGAGTACCAAATTTCAAATGGTGCTCATGATCTTCACGGCTTTTGGAATATATGAGGATGTCATCAATAAAGACAACAACGAATCGATCCAAATATTCCTTGAATACTCGGTTCATCATATCCATGAAAGTCGCAGGAGCATTAGTTAGTCAGAAAGACATGACTAAGAATTCATAATGCCCATACCGAAGTTCAAGGCGTCTTTGAATATCCTCGCTTTTAATCTTCAAATTGATGATATCCGTAATCTAAGATTGATTTTTGAAAAGAATTGTGCCCCTTCTGCAATCGGGTCAAACAAGTCATCAATACGAGGTAGAGGATACCTATTCTTGATGGTGACATGGTTCAATTCCCGATAGTCAATACAAAGTCGCATACTCCCGTCTTTCTTCTTTACTTAATAAAACAGAGCACCCCAAGGAGATGTACTAGACGAATGAAACCGATGTCCAACAATTCTCGTAGTTGGACCTTTAACTCCTGAAGTTCAATAGAGCCATTCGATATGGGGTTTTAGAAATGGGCTTTGTACCAAAGTTCAAGATCAATAAAGAATTCAACTTCACGTTCGGGGTAGACCGGAAGTTCTTCGGAAATACGTCAGAAAGTCAATAACAACAGAATATTATTCAAATTTGATGTGTCTTTATTCAAATCCATAACATGGGCTAAGAAAGCTCGACATCCGCTTTTTAATAAACGAATAGCTTTATGATTAGATATGATGTTGATCGATTTTAATGGTTTAGTTGCTTTGAATTCGCATAAACAGTTGGTTAGGAATATGAAAACTAACAACCTTACGAAAACAATCAATTTTGGCATGATGAGTAGTTAACCAATCAATCCCTAAAATCACATCAAAAGCAAGTATCTTTAAAGAGATAAGGTCAATGTGTAAGGTAATGGTGCCAATTTGAATCAAACAAGATTTATAAACAAGTGGATGTGATGAAAGTTTCTCCTAACTGAGTTTCCACAGACAGGTCAAAGTCTAATTTCTCCGAGTCAAGTTTAAACGTTGAGCACATGCAGGAGAGATAAATGAATGGGTAGCACCCAGTATCAAGTAAGGTATAAACTTCGCAAGAATTTATAAATAGCTTACCCGTGATCACCTCGTTTGGGTTCCTCGATTATGACCAAATACAACAAACGCTTCTTCCCTAATCGTTGACTTTGACTTTTCTAGGGGATGATTTTTGAGTCACCGTCCCCTCATTGAACTAGGTTTCGCTCTCGCATAATCTCGAAGCGATATGTCCTTCCTTTCCACAACTATAGCATACCTTGAACTGTTGTAGGCGGTTTGACCGATATGTCCCTCTTTTCCGTGATTTGTAAGATACGACCGGTGGTCGTTCTCCTCCCTTAGAACCCGATTCTTCACGCAAGACTATCGTCTTCATATGGTCGTTGTTAAATCTCCTCTTTTAAAATCTCCTCCCGACTCGCTTCTCGCATTTTCATGGCCATGATTACCACCAGAGTGGTTACCATTTTCGTCCGTCATTTCGCTTTCTCCGCAGTTATCATTATTCGCTGACCGCTATCTCCGATACGATCTCGTTGTGGTCCTCAATTGACCGTAGTACTCGTTATCTCGCTTCTAATAATTGAGCCCTCGCTTACAACATCCGAATCAGAGAGAAAGTTTATGAGAAATGAGATCGACGTACGCCGGGTTTCAAACCTCTAAGAAACATCCGCGTCACACGCTCCTCATTCTCCACCAAATGAGGTGCAAACCGGATAACTCGCAAACTTTGCCTCGCATCGAGACACCGCCATGTTGTTTTGTTCCAATCGATGAACTCCACTTCCTTCATATGACGAACACTTTCGTGAAAGTATTTGTCATTAAATAATTTCTCAAATGTCTCCCACGACATGTCGAAAGTATTTGGATGGGTACGCTTCACGACTCCCACCAAAGAGATCCGCTTCGCCACGGAACATAAAGGTGGCGAATGGAACCTTCGTTCCTCCGCATCCCAAGACATCGAATATCTTGGTAATTTGCTTGACCCATGTTTCCGCCGTATGATCGGATCCGCTTTCCTTGAATTTCGTGGTCCCAACTCTTTGAACTGGTCATTGTGACAACCCGTGAATTGCTATCATTTCTCCTCGTATTTTGAACACGAAGTCTCCCTCGTTTGATTTTGCATGAATCGCAAAAAACTTCTAAACATCCCCTCGCTCATCATCTCGCTTCAATGGTGTTGTTCACGGGAGGTACATTGCCACTGTTGACGCTCTCCTCGTTGGTAAAGACAGCATCTCCACGGTCTCATTTACTCCAATCGTTAATATTCTCATTCGACATTCTCAAAACATCATCATAAAACAAGGGATAATTAAGGAAATCAATATATCACATAATATCCCTATATACTCGACTAACTAACAAATAAGCTTAGGTAGGACACACTAGCGAAGGATTTACTCGTCTCCCTCCTAGTTCTATTCCCCGATCTCCGCCAGAGATCATATCCTAAGCTCGATACTAACCTGTGACGCCCCCAAAATAGGTATACATCACCTATTCGAGTTGTCAATCAATACATGGCATGTAAACAACTACAACTTTATTATTACAACAAGAAAGCGTGAGTTTGAATACAAATATTATCTTCTGATAATATCTATACTCAAATAAATCCTCATCACATTTATTGATACATTAATTTACAAAATGGTGAGGACTACTAAACAATCCTTTCTAAAACCTTCATTCCATACCCCGACTGCACTCATTATATTCTCGCCTCCCGAGAAAAATGGAACAAAAAGGAAAAGGGTGAGCTCAACTAGCTCAAGAAGAATATTATGACTAAGATAATATACAACAAATTATCGTTAGTCTTCAACAGGAAAAATCTAATAGAATACAATAGACAACAAATTTTAAATCAATACTGCAATGGAAATAATAATTCATTAGAAAGAGTTAAGTAGAGAATGCAAACTACTATCTTCTATGTATGAATTTAAAAGTTCATCGCCTCATCTTTTATCCTCGTAACATCAATCAATATACATCCGAATCAAATATTCATCTTTGCACTACTGCAGACAAAGATATTCATCGGTTGGTCATGTTCATTTAAAACACTGCTCATCTTCAGACTCACAGCCAAAGATATTCTTCAGAAATCATTCATCTTTGCACTCAACAGCCAAAGATATTCTTAAGAAATCATTCATCTTTGCACTACACAGCCAAAGATATTCCATAATATCATCATTTAAGACCGAGGATGATGAAAATATTTTTTTTAAAGAAACGAATCCAAAGTGAAACAAAATGACAAGGATTAAGGATTAAGGATTCGTACTTGGTTTTATCCACGCCCAAAAATACCTCAAAAATAATCATAGTGGTGTAAAATTCAAGAATGATCAAAACATGGATACAATCGGAGTTAGTATCCGTAATAGATGTTTTGGACTTAAAAGAAGAAATTTTATTTTTCTATGAATAGTACCAGTATCGTGAATAGTGTCAGATATCGTGAATAAAGGCCGATACACGTGAATAGTAACTCCGACACCAAAAGATAGAAATTCCACAAAAACATCTTCACGCTTCATGAATAGTACTCGTGAATAATAACTCGTGAATAGTAACTCATGAATAGTAACCCCGACATGAAAAGGTTCCAAATTTGATAAAAACTTCAGATCAACATTTCAAAGATAATGATATTGAAGAAATAATATCATTTAAAAAAAATAATATCCCTTACCTCGAAAGATTAAGACTTCCTTTGGAATACCTGCATATAGTCTTTGAAGGGAACTTGCACCGCTCTAACAATACTCAAAGTATACTCACAAGAATACGCTCAATATATCGAGAGAGAAATAGAGAGAAACTTGGGTTTCGTGTGTTTTTCAATTCTAACCCAAGACCCTATTTATAGGAAAATGCTTAGAACACCAAAAGCAGTAAAATTGAATATAATATTAATATAATTATACAAATTTTCCTTAGCCCACCTTTTTGGTCAAAACACCAGCCACACATGTTAATGATGTCCAAAAAATACAAAAACGTTTTTCTTAACAAAAATAATTTAAAACCCAAAAATCAATTATTTCTGAGCTTCGGAACTTCAATAATTCATAATAAATAGCCCTTTTATCAGAAAATTTGAATCTCGCGAATTTTTATAGGAAATTCAATTCTCTACAACTTTTCAGAAGAAAGTTTTTCCAAATTCCAAATAGAAATTGACCGAAATCCACAAACGGGCGATTTTACAAGCTATAATCAAATTTCGGTCAATAATTGTGTCCACCAACACACAAAACATGTGTTAAACATTTAATGCCACAAAAATACTCTTCCTCCTCATATACTCATATATCCCACATTCATTGTAAAAATATCACCAATTAATATATTATTAAAATAAAATTATTTTATCGTAAAAAGATAAAATATTAATTTTCAACAATTGTCATTTTAAAAATTTTCTCCATCTATATCCACATAAAATTAATATTTTCCTCATCATATAAATCAATAATTAATTATTCACAAATAATATTACAGAATCACAATATCGACAACCGTGCGGTTCCTCAGAAAGGGGCTTTCAATAAGAATTTCTTCATCATGCAAGCAATTAGATGACTCAAACCTCTCCTTATGTAACTTTCTAGACATTGCCAATAATGTTATCTAATAATATTATTCGGATAATATGAATTATTGCTTTGATAATGAAAAATCTTTGTGTAATGACAATTATCAAACAACAAAGAATATAAAATATCAACGCAAAGAATTATTAACTCAATAAAATATCGAATAAAGAATTATCGTAACCATTATCGAGTAGTGCCTTCTTACGTAAGAATCAATAATTGGTGCAATACACGCGTACATCTTGTTCAACAACGCCAGTATTAGTGTGTTTTAACCACGGGTATTCCAACAAGATAATCGGTAATAACTACGCCGTTATTTAAAAACAACTTATATTTGTCGTTTTCTTCATCCAATCACTTTCCGTTATGGGGCCCACACATGGTCGCTACTTTGTCGCATTTAATATTCCCCGACAAAGATTTAATATTCCACGACCAAACTAATATTCCCAACGATAATGAATATTTTATAACCACTTGCTTATTTTGAAATATTTGCGTATTTAACCCTTAACTATCCACATTAATCAAATCAACCCTTACTATTTCAAAATAATAAATAAAGGAAAATCCTTTTTATTTAAAAAAATTTCGGGGTCTTACATTAACGATGTGTAGAAGTTCTGTCAAGGAGAGGTTTGGTCACCTAATTGCACGCCAAGAGGAGAAATCCTTATTGAAAGCCCCTCTTCTCAGGAATCCACCTAGTCGATTAATATTGTGAATTATAATAAAGGTGATAAATGTTGTTAAAATTGTTAAGGTGATTTTTATGAAGTTTTGCTTATTTT
The DNA here is from genome assembly GCA_020205615.1 of Panax quinquefolius. Classification (NCBI taxonomy): domain Eukaryota; kingdom Viridiplantae; phylum Streptophyta; class Magnoliopsida; order Apiales; family Araliaceae; genus Panax; species Panax quinquefolius. The sequence goes on along the minus strand of CM035174.1, from coordinate 8,765,601 downwards.
ATGGACCCCCATTTACTTTATTTATTTATTTATTTAAAGTTTTGTTTTCTTAGAATATTTTATTAAATCAATATGGACCGTCCGTTTAAAAGTAAATCAATCTGGACCGTTCATGAATTAGTTACTATGCAGTCCATTCTTCTATAAATAGAAGTTCATTCCTTCATTATTTCTTACGAATTCACTGAAACTCTAGAGAGAAAAACTATAGAGAGAAAGAAGAAAAGTGTTCTTCTACTTCACTACTTCTATATCCAGTACTCTTCTTTCTAAGGTAAGGGGTATTATTTCTTTCTTATTCATGAAGAGAACTTCTGTTATTCAATTCTTTATTATTCTGTTAGAATAACCTGTATACGCGGGCTACCCTATACTTGGTGAAATTCTTCATTTATTCCATTCTTTATTATTATGTTGGAATAACCTGTCTATGCAAAGTACTGCATACATGGTGAAATTCTTCTGTTATTCCATTCTTTATTATTCTGTTGGAACATCTTGTCTGTGCGTTTACACATGACCTGGTTCCGTTGTTTATTATTCTTTTGGAATATCATGTCTGTGCGTTTATGCATGACCTGGTTCCGTTGTTTATTATTTTGTTGGAATATCCCGCATTCGTTTATGCATTTAATTGGTTTCGTTATTTATTATTCTATTGGAATAACCCACATGCAATGCGATCTATCGCATGCCTCGGTGATTTCTTTTGTTATTTCATTCTTTATTATACTCGGTTGGTTAAAGTTTTGATTTCTATACTCCATGAAATTAGTGGAATATCCTTGATATTCAAGGCTTCATCCAAAGATCTTTTCATGGAAATATTCTTCTGAGCATTCTTGAATTTTACTCCACAAAAAAAGTATCATGTTGACAATTTGGACGTTAATAGTTCCTGGATAAATTAATTCTTGGACTTGTTTTATTGAATTCTTATATCATTATCATCATCCTCATGGTTATTTTATATTAAAAGTCATATGTGCCCTGTAGTGCATAGATGGACTTGGTATGATTATGACAAGGAATTATTCGGTTTAATCATGACCGTAATGTTGCAAATGATGTGAAAAAAGTCCTCATTGGCCCGTAGTGCATTGATGGACAGTTGTTGGCATGATCATGACCATTGATGAATACACGAATATCCTTGGCCCGTAGTGCATGGATAATTTATGGTCGTGATACTAATGAATATCCTTGGCCGTAGTGCAGGGATGATGTGGATTATTTATTAAGCTGAGTCTCAGCAATAAAAGTAATGAAAAACCATTTAATTCATAGAAGATAGTAGAATTTATTCTCTACTTGACTCTTCTAATGGATTGCTTGTCCCGCTGCAGTTAAACTTGATGTTTGTTATATTTTATCAGTTTAACACTGTTGAAGGCTAATGATAATTTATTCTGCATTATCTTAGTCATAATATTTCTTACTGGGCTAGTTGAGCTCACCCCTTTTGCTTTCATTGTTCTCTTCAAGAAATGAGAACGTAGCAGGGACTAGTCGGGGAACGAAGTGATGCTCCAGATGATAGCATTAGTAGTTTTCACTATTCAATAAAATAGTGTGATAATAAATGTAATGAGGACCCCATTGAGTTTGTATATTGTCTAAAAGACAATATTTGTATTAAAACTCACAGCTCATGTTGTATAATTAAGTTTTTATTTGTATTGTGTACTATGTATTTGGCGACTCAGAATAGGTTATATATACGTATTTTGGGGGCGTCACAGTTGGTATCAAAGCTTAGGGATATGATCCTGGCTGAGATGAGAGATAAGAACTAGGAGGGGAGAGACGGAGAATTCTTTCCCTAGTATGACCTACTTAAGTTTATATGATATTTAATTGGTCGGTTAGAGTATAGGGATAATATGTGATATGTTATTTAACCCTTGTTTTGTGGCAGTATTTGAAAATGACATCCGAGATTGTTGAGAATATCAATGGAGCACAGGAGACCGTTGAGTCTCCACAGATCAATAATCAAGATAATGTGCATCAGGAAGGCGACATTCATCAAGCAAACAACAACACTGACCAAATGATGAACGATGGAATGTTCAGAGGCTTTATGCAATTTATGCAACATAAGGCAAGAGCAGCTCTTGTCCAAAATGCAGGTGGAAACACTGACAACTCTCGGACGGTTACCGCTAAATAGTTCAAGGAGCTGGGACCATCAGAGTTTATTGGAGAACCAAAACCACTTAAGGCGGAGACGTGGATAAACCAGATCACCAAGATATTTGATGTAAGACCCCAACTTTTATATATAAAGATGAATTTTCGATAAATATCATTTTTGAATATTATGGAATGAATTTGATATAATATTATAGTTGTGGGTAATATTTATAAATTTTGCAAAGTACGCAAGTTGTTATATAATATTCGATTGGTCGGGGAATATTCGTTTTAACAGGGAATATTCGTACAACGACACAATCATTGGTGGACCCCACAACGGAATTATTGTCGGATTGAGAAAACGACAAAAATACTTTATGAAAATAACGGCAGAAGTTTTACCGTTAACTGTTAAAACACCCAGTGTTAAAAAAATGCAGATGTCTGGCGTAGTCGCACATGAGTACACAAGATTGATTATTGATGCTTACGTGAGAAAGTCACTCGGTTTTGTTCAATTATTATTACGATAATTCTTTGCATAGTATCTCACGTTATTTGATTCAATTATTGTCAATATTTTAAATCAATAATTGAGACGACAAGGTTATTAATATTATTATTTAAAATAATAACGATGTCTAGAAGTTATGTTAAGGAGAGGTTTGGTCATCTAATTGCGCACCAATAGGGAGAAATCTTTATTGGAAAGCCCCCTCTTTCCTGGGAACGACCTGGTCGATTAATATTGTGAATTATAATAATGGTGATAAAGTTTATTTTATTAGTATTATTAATGTAATAAAACAGAAAAACTTTTTATATAAAACAGAATACTTTTATAAAGTTATTCGTTTTATTAGACTATAAATAGAATATATAATATTCTATTATGCATAGTATTTTGCATAGTAAAATCTTTTTATATAAAATAGAATACTTTTATAAAGTTATTTGTTTTATTAGACAATAATTAGAATATATTATATTTTATTATACATAGTGTTACATAGTGCAGATAGTATTTTCAGATATAGTAAAATCTTTTTATATAAAATAGAATACTTTTATAAAGTTATTTGTTTTATTAGATTTTAAATAAAATATATATATATATATATATATATTTAGAATATATTATATTTTATTGCATAGTGCTGCATAGTATCCTTTCTATTTTCCTATAAATAGGATGCTTAATTAAAATTGAAAACCACACCAGAAGTTCAGAGAATTCTTCTATAATCTTGAGCGTATTTCTTTAGAGTTTTAAGAAGCTTTGAGCGTAGTATAAGTTTTCTTCAAGAATATCCTCGCCCTACCAGTCGAAATACTATTCTTTTACGGTAAGGAATATTATTTGTTGTACTCGTAAGGGGTATTCTTTCTTTCTTATTCGTGAAGAGAACTTCTATTATTCCATTCTTTATTCTTCTGTTGGAATAACCTGTATACGCGGGATACCCTATACTTGGTGAAATTCTTCTGCTATTCCATTCTTTATTATTACGTTGGAATAACCCGTCTATGCAAAGTACTGCATACATGGTGAAATTCTTCTGTTATTCCATTTTTTATTATTCTATTGGAACATCACATCGCAATGCGTTTGCATGACGTGACCGGTTCCGATTGTTTATTATTCATTGGAACATCACATACGTGCATTTACGTATGAATTTGGTTCCGTTGTTTATTATTCCATTGGAATATCTTGTGCGTGCATTTTCGTGCGCTTACGCATGACACGGGTTCCGTTATTTATTATTACATTGGAATAACTCGTATGCGTGGTCTATCGCGTACCGGTGATTTCTTTTGTTATTCCATTCTTTATTATACTCGGTTGGTTAAAGTTTTGACTTTATACTTCATGAAATTAGTGGAATATCCTTGATATTTCAAGGCTTCATCCAAAGATCTTTTCATGGAAATATTTTCGAGCATTCTTGAATTTTACTCCACAAAGAAGTATCATGTTGACAATTTGAACATTAATACTTCCTGGATAAATTAATTCTTGAACTTGTTTTATTGAATTCTTATATCATTGTCATCATCCTCATGTTTATATTATGTTGAAAGTTATCTGTGGCCTGTAGTGCATAGATGGACTTGGTATGATTATGACGAGTGGATTATTCGGTGTAATCATGACCGTAATGTTATAAATAATGTGAAAAAAGTCCTCGTTGGCCCGTAGTGCATTGATGGACGAGTTGTTGGCATGATCATGACCATTGATGAATACACGAATATCCTTGGCGTAGTGAGTGCATGGATAATTTGTGGTCGTGATACTAATGAATATCCTTGGCAGAAAAGGCGGGGATGATGTGGATTATTTATTGTCGAGTCTCGATAAAAGTAATGAAAACCTTTTAAATCATAGAAGATAGTAGATTTTATTCTCTACTTGACTCTTCTAATGGATTGCTTGTTCCGTTGAAGTTAAACTTGATGTTTGTTATATTTTATCAGTTTAACATTGTTGAAGGCTAATGATAATTTATTCTGCATTATCTCAGTCATAATATTTCTTACTGGGCTAGTTGAGCTCACCCCTTTTTCTTTCATTGTTCTCTTCAGGAAATGAGAACGTAGCAGGGACTAGTCGGGGAACGGAGTGACGGTCCAGATGATAGCATTAGTAGTCCTCACTATTCTAAGAAATAGTGTGATAATAAATGTAATGAGGACCCCATTGAGTTTGTATATTGTGCAGAAGATAATATTTGTATTAAAACTCACAAATTTCATGTCAGTATAATTAAGTTTTTATTTGTATTGTGTACCATGTATTTGGCGACTCAGAATAGGTGATGTATACCTATTTTGGGGGCGTCATAACTATACTATAATTATTTTTTTCACATGATTTGTACTATTGATTCACATGATTGTACTATTGATTCACATGATATACTATTAGGGGAAGTGGTGCAAGTTTGATAATACTTGCAGGACTAAATTAAAAATGAAGGAAAAGATGAAGGTATTATACTGTAATATTTCGAGCCCCAAAACGTGCAATTATTGAAACTATATTTTCTTATAAATAGAAGCTCATTCTTCCTTCATTCTCACCAATTCACTAAGACTCACAAGAGCAATTATAGAGAGAGAAGCTATAGAGAGAGAAGTTATAGAGAGAAAGAAGAAGAGTAGTGCGGGCAAGGATATTCGTGTTCGTGATATTAACGAATATCCTTGGCCTGTAGTGCGGGGATGATTCGATGATGTGGATTAATTATTGAGCTGAGTCTCAGCAATGAAATATTAATTCAAAGATGTGATAATAATGAATATCCTTGGCCTGTAGTGCATGGATAATTCATGGATGTGATATTAACGAATATCCTTGGCCGTAGTGCAGGGGTGATTCGGTGATGTGGATTATTTATTAAGCTGAGTCTCAACGATAAAAGTGATGAAAAATCTTTTAAATCATAGAAGATAGTAGATTTTATTCTCTACTTGACTCTTCTAATGGATTGCTTGTTCCGCTGAAGTTAAACTTGATGTTTGTTATATTTTATCAGTTTAACATTGTTGAAGGCTAATGATAATTTATTCTGCATTATCTCAGTCATAATATTTCTTACTAGGCTAGTTGAGCTCACCCTTTTACTTTCATTATTCTCTTCAGGAAATGAGAACGTAACATGGAATAGTCGGGGAACAGAGTGATGGTCCTAGATGGTGCATTAGTAGTCCTCACTATTCTGTGAAATAGTGTAATAATAAATGTGACGCCCCCAAATTCAGGTACTTGAAACCCGAACTCGGTGCTTCACGATACCATTTCTATGAGCGGAATAATACTAATAATAATAACAATAATATAAATATCAAACTTATCTTACATTTATCAGAGTCTAATCCCAATTACGCAACCTTTACTATAATTCTTTACATGATATATAATACATATCATTATCTTAATACAGTCTAACTATTACAAAAGATACCATTAATCATGATCTGTTTGCTTTCCTTTTCACTTGTTCTTATCTGAACTTTCGAGTTGTTCATGCCTAGCAGAAAACATTTAAATTTAAGCAAGGATGAGCATTTGGGTGCCCAGCAAGTAATAACAATTATGAATATAATTAGCTGAAAGAAATAAATATTTTCTTTGTACATCACTTTTACAACGAATTTATAGTTATGAAGTAAATTGAACCGATAATAATCACATAACAATTCTATCAAAATTTTTGAAACTATCACTACAAAAAAATGGGCCTTTAGCAACGATTTTTCGGGCAACGACTTTATAAGTCGTTGCTAAAAGTATATGTTTAGCAACGAAATTTGTCATTCATTGCAAATTGTGTCAGACTTTAACTTTTTGCAATAAAATTCATAAGTCGTCGTAAAATTTCGTTGCTAATTCATTGGCGGGAAAAAATTTCGTTAGAAATTCGTTGCAAAATTTTCGCCCACTTGATTTCCCGTCATCGTGGTCAACAAAAGTTTTTTTGTTGCAAAAAATGGGGCTTTAGCAACGATTTTTCAAGCAACAGCTTTATAAGTCGTTGCTAAAAGTGTATGTTTAGCAACGAAACTTGTCCTTCGTTGCAGATTGTGCCAGGCTTTCACTTTTTGCAACGAAATTCATAAGTCGTTGCAAAATTTAAAAATAAAATTCGTTGCAAAATTTCTAACCACTTGATTTCTCCTCATCGTGGGCAACGAAAATTTTTTTGTTGCTATATTTCGTTGCCTAATATGGACCACATTCATTGGCAACAATTTTTATTTTCACAGATATCTTATACAACTTTTTGCAACGACTATTAAAATGTTGCCTTAAATTAAGATAATCCCAATAAACATGTTTTTGTAAGACCATATTCGGTGATTCTGAGAATTGTGTCGAAAAATATTCATATTTAGTATTTAAAAATTATATCCAAATGCAAAACATATTGAACCTCATGACCTATCATTTGGAACTTTGGTCATTTAATAGTTGGAGCAACACAAGTTATCTGTTAATATCTTGCAAGGATTATTATTTATATCAAAACATGAGAGATTTCATATATTCCTTTTTTCTCCTTCACTACATACAATTAATATAATCTCAAGAAGTTATATACTATAATAATAATAATAATAATAATAATAATAATAATAATAATAATAATAATAATAATAATAATAATAATAACAATAATAATAATAATAATAATAATAATAATAATAATAGTACTAATAACAACAATAATAAAATAATAATAATAACAATAATAATAACAATAATAATAAAGTTGCACCAATGGTGTGTAAGTTTTTTTAACTCCCATTTTCAAATTCTCTTTTTCTTGACTTGTAGTTTTTTTATAATCAAATATTAATTTCTCTTTATATCTTGTATTAGAGGGTGTTTGGCAATGACTTATAAGTTGGTTAAACCAAGTTATAAGTCATTTGTTATTATTTAGTGTTTGACAATAACTTAAATTTTAACTTTTTTTACTTATAAGTCATTATTAAATTTTTTCATGCTTCATGTGCTATATTTTTATTATTATTACTATTACTATTACTATCATTATAATTATTATTATATTTACTATTATTATTATTACTATTATTATTATTATTATTATTATTATTATTATTATTCCTGTGAGACCCCAGATTTTATGAATAAATATTTAATTTTTTCGAAATAATTTTTTATTATGGTGCGGATTTGATATAATGTTATAGTTATTGATAGTATTTATAAATTTTGCAAAGTAAGCAAGTGGTTATATAATATTTGATTGGTCGGAGAATATTCGTTTTAACAGGGAATATTGTACAACGACACAATCATTGGTGGATCCCATAGCGGAAGTATTGTCGTTGTTAGAAAATGACAAAATTATCTTTCTATAAAAATAACGGCGGAGGTGTTACCGTTAAAACTGTTGAACTACCCGATAGTAAAAGTACAGTAATATGCGTGGTTGCATAGTAGCACACGGTATTGATTATTGATGCTTACGTGAGAAGTCACCTCGCTTATACTCAATTATTTCTACTGAGAATTGTTGCATCATATCTCTTATATTATTGATTCAATTATTGTTACAGATTATCATCGCATAATATGTTATATTATTAAATCAATAATTGAGACAAAGAAAGTTATTCATATTATTATTTGCAATATTGACAATGTCAGAAGTTACATCGAGGAGAGGTTTGGTCACCTAATTGCGCGGCCAATAAGGAGAAATCCTTATCTGAAAAGCCCCTCTTTCACAGGAGCGACCTTTAGTTGTTAAATATTGTGAATTATAATATTAATGATGAATAAGTTCGTGTTGATTAAAGATGAATTTTATAGTTCCATTGTGTTAGAATTATTTGTGTTAGTGGAAATTGACATTTGTTTCGATAATAATTGATGTTTGGAGGTTATATTATTCAATCAGGTATTCGGGGAACTTTTCGTGTCGGAGTACTATTCATGAGTTACTATTCACGAGTTACTATTCACAAGTTACTATTCATAGGGTACTATTCACCCGTAAGATATATTTCTTTTCGGTCCAAATTATTTTTGGGTACAATATTATTCCATGAGGAGATGTGCTAATTTTTTGAATCAGTTGGTTGAAAATATAATAGTAAATCAATATGGATCATTGGTGGAAAGTTATAATAGTAAATCAATATGAATCGCTTGGTTTAAAGTTTTAATAGTAATTCGGTATGAATCGTTGCTTTAAGTTTTAATAGTAACCCAATTGGACCGTCCGTTTAAAAGTAAATCAATCTGGACCGTTCATGAATTAGTTACTATTCAGGTCCATTCTCCTATAAATAGAAGCTCATTCCTTCATTATTTCTTACGAATTCTTTGAAACTCTAGAGAGAGAAAGCGTAGAGAGAAAGAAGAAAAGTATTCGCTACTTCACTACTCCGATATCAAGTTTCTTCTAAGGTAGGGATATTATTTGTTGTACTCGTAAAGGTATTCTTTCTTTCTTATTCGTGAAGAGAACTTCTATTATTCCATTCTTTATTATTACATTGGAATAACTTTGTATCTGCTGGATACCCTATACTTGGTGAAATTCTTCTCTTATTCCATTCTTATTATTCTCATTGGAATAACTTTGTTTATCACAATCTGCGCATACATGGTGAAATTCTCGCTAATATTTCGTTTTTATTATTCCGCCGGAATATCACGTCGTGTGTTTACTGTGGGACTGGTTCCATTATTTATTATTCAGCCGGAATATCTCGTTGCGTGCGTTCTTACGGGACTGGTTCCATTATTTATTATTCGTCGAATATATCTCATTCGTGCGTTTACGCGGACACTGTTCCATTATTTATTATTCATTGGGAATAACTTTTATCGGTCTGCGATCTATCGCGCGCATGGTGAATCCTTACGTTATTCCATTCTTTATTTTTCTGTTGGAATAACCTATCTATGTGGATTACCACATGCATGGTGAATGATCCTGTGTATTCATTCCTTATTAAATTATGGAAATGATCTGTATACGTAGATTACCACATGGCGGGTGAAAATCCATTTGCAGTGTCATATATTATATTATACTCAGTTGGTTAAAGCTTTGGCTTCTATACTCCATGAAATTAGTGGAATATCCTTGATATTTGCGCTTCATCTAGTATCTTTTCATGGAAATATTCTTCTGAGCATTCTTGAATTTTACTGCACAAAGCAGTATCGTGTTGACAATTTGGACGTTATTGAGTTCGGGATAAATTAACTTATAAATCTTTAAAATTTATTCTTGAACCTGTTTTATTGAATTGTCATCATCCTCATGCTTATATTATGTTGAAAGTCATCTTTGGCTTACGTGCATAGATGAACTTGGTATGATTATGACCAGAGATTATTCGATATAATCATGACCGTAATATGACGAATGATGTGGTAAAAGTCCTCATTGGCCTGTAGTTCATTGGTGGACAGTTGTTGGTATGATTATGACCAGAGATTATTCGGTATAGTCATGACCATTGATGATTATATGAATATTCTTGGTCATGGAGCAGAGATGATTCGATTTTATTTATTAAGTTGAGTCTCAGCGATAAAGTTGATGAAAAACTTTTTAAATCATAGAAGACAATAGATTTTATAATTTACTTGACTCGTCTAATGGATTGCTTATCCTACTGCAGTTTTTGATCTAAAACTTGTTGTCTATTATATTCTATCAGTTGTTATACTGTTGAAGGCTATTGATAATTTATTCTGCATTATCTTAGTCATAATATTTCTTATTGGGCTAGTTGAGCTCACCCTTTCTTTCACTGTTCTCTTCAGGAAATGAGAACGTAGTTGGGACTAGTCGAGGAACAGAGTGATGGTCCTAGATGGTGCATTAGTAGTCCTCACTATTCTGTGAAATAGTGTGAAAATAAATGTAATGAGGACTCCATTGAGTGTGGATATTGTATAGATGACAATATTTGTATTAAAACTTACAGCCTTTGTTTTTTCGTATTTCACACGACTGTTGTATAATTAAGTTGTATTTGTATTCAATACCTTGTATCTGGCGACCCAAGATGGGTGATGTATACCTATTTTGGGGGCGTCACAATTACTATTAATTTTTATTATTATAATTATTAGAATAATTATTACTAATCTTATAATTATTATTATTATTATAATTATTGCTATTATTATAATTTCTATTATTATTATTATTGTTGTTGTTGTTGTTATTAATATTATTTTTATTATTATTGTTACCATTATTATAATAATTATTATTGTTATTATTATTATTATTGTTGTTATTATTATTACTATAATAATATCAATAATAATTATATAATAATAATAATAATAATAATAATAATAATAATAATAATAATAATACTAATAATAATAATTATTATTATTATTATAATTATTACATTATTATAACTACTACTATTATTACTGTTATTATTAATCATTATTATAATTACTATTATTATTCCTAGTACTATTATTATTATTATTAATTATTATTATAATAATTATTATTATTATTACAATAATTATAATAGTACTAATAATAAAAAGGCCTGGCCCGACCCGTGGGTTTTTTAAAAATAAAATAAAATAATGATCTCCTTAAGAATTGAACTGTAGACACTCTCCTTAAACAAATGCTCAAACCAACTAAGCTATAAAGATTTTTTTATTATAAAGTCAGTTACCCGACACTAAAATACTAAAAATACTAATTACATATTTACATCAAATACTAAAATACTAATTAAAAAAAATACTAAAATACTAAAAAAAAATCAAATTAAAAAATAATAAAATTCAAAAATACTAATATACTAAAATTCAAATTATTTTGTTAATTAATCAAAAGAACAAAAATTCAAATTACATCATTAAAATACTAAAATCATATTTATATCATTTAATCAAAATACTAAAATTCAAATACTAAAATACTAAAATTTTACCATAGTTGTATAACATATCAATATACTAAAAGTCACCTATCCATACACTAAAATACTAATTACATATTTACATCAAATACTAAAAATACTAATTAAAAAAATACTAAAAAATCAAATTAAAAAAATACTAAAATTCAAATTATTTTGTTAATTAATCAAAAGAACAAAAATTCAAATTACATCATTAAAATACTAAAATCATAATATATTTACATCATAACATAACATATTATCATATTTACATCATTTACATCATAACATATTTACATCATTTAATCAAAATACTAAAATTCAAATACTCAAATACTAAAATTTTACCATAGTTGTATAACATATCAAAATACTAAAATTTTACCATAGTTGTATAATATATCAAAAATACTAAAAGTCACTTACCAAATTCTAAAATACTAATTACATATTTACATCAAATACTAATCAAAAAAATACTAATTAAAAAAATACTAAAATACTAAAAAAATCAAATTAAAAAAAAATACTAAAATCCAAAAATACTAAAATACTATAATTCAAATTATTTTGTTAATTAATCAAAACAACAAAAATTCAAATTACATCATTAAAATACTAAAATCATAACATATTTACATCATAACATAACATATTATCATATTTATATATTTACATCATTTAATCAAAATACTAAAATTCAAATACTAAAATTTTACTCAAATACTAAAATTTTACCATAGTTGTATAACATATCAAAATACTAAAATTCATTTGTGCATCATAGATTCATTTGTAATAGCTTATCAAATTCATAAACTTACAATAACTTCTCAAATTCGCAAACCAAATGCATATATGGTGTCCCTTTTTTCATATTCTTATTCCAATTTAAGTGATATATTATAATAATATCACTTGAAATTAATCAAATTATTATTATAAATATTGTCATTAAAATATGTCATATTTAAAATTTATCTAATAAATTTTTATAAATTTATAAATTGTACTTATAAGTTGTTCCATATTATTTAATTTATATTTTGTAAAATTTAAATGTACATTAAAGAAAAGAGATACATATACTTAGGGGCATTCCCCAGATCGATACAAAATGTCAAGAAAGGGAACTCAACATGACAAACAGTGAAACTCAGATTTTAAGACAATACAAGAGCATAAGGCCAAAACAGAATTAATGAGCACTGCATTGGACTTCAAGATTAATCTTTGGCATCGAAAATATGCACAGTCAGCATTCCATCCGTTTTTTCGGACGAAAATTAAAAATAATGACCATTTTATAATTTTTGAGAGTATATTTATTCGATTGTAACAAAAAAAGTTTGATAGAATTTATGAAAATAAAAATTTAATATATATATATATATATATAACGTTGGTTCACTCATTATTTTTTGCCTAATAAATAATATTTTTTTTAATATAAGAATAATATAGACAATTGATATTATATTTACTATTATATAATTTTTTTTAATAATTATGTATAATTTTAAAACGATTTATATTAAAAAAACGGATAGAGTATTATTTTTGGGCTGACTTATGATGATAGACTCATAACTCATTATTGACCATAATCTAATTGCACCAGCATGATACTTCACCAACTTATCCACGCTGTCGATATTGAAGGGAGAAATAAATTATGTGGGTCCATAATAAAAAATAAACGTAATTGACGAGTGGATTAATGATTAACATACGATAACTAGCGTGGTTAGGATATTATTTAATCGTTTGGCACTTGGCAGAAAGAATTATTAGAGAAAATAGACGGATACATGTAGGGAACTGATAAATCCACGCGCTTTTTTGAATCAATTCATATCTATTCCAAGTTGCCCAACTCAGTCTCCAAAAGTTCCTTCTCCCCTCGGCCCTCACGAACAGAGCTTAGCTGCAAAAACCATATAAGATAAACCATATCTAAATTCATATCTAATGATTTCCCGTCGCGTTCCATTAATGATTTAAACTCATCTTCCAACCAGAACATTGCTTGCTGGAGCAAATCCTTGGCGCGGTCGAGGGAGGCGGTGGCTTTTCGGCTGTCATGGGCGTCCAGTCAGGAATAGCGGCGACATGCTCATCGACGGCGTCCAGGAAGGAGGATGATTCTGCAGAATCAGACCAGATCGGATGGCGGTAGATCTGACGATTTAGATTTTTGAGGGTTTGATCGAGTGTGGCGAAAACTCTGACATAATCTACCGTCGAAATTGGAGAAGATCTGGAGGATATCATCGGCCATTGTTGGCCTAATTTCAAATCTTTTTCTTCCTGAGATAATCTGATCTTGTCAGGATCTTTATACTTAATATTTTCTGAATTTGGGCTTCTGGGTTCATTTGAAGTGGGATTTTGACCTTTGAATATGGCGAAGCTTTAGGGCTTCACTTGATGATTTGGTGGTTGTGTTACATATTTTGAATATTCTGAGGAAAAGTTGTGTAATCTGCATACCAAAATCAAGGTATTTGAGAACTTTATTTCCACCATCTATTAATAGTTTTGAGCTATATGAAAGTCACCTAGTAATCCAATTTGAGCTGCAAATATATGTAGGGTAATCAAGATTATGATCTCTGTATTAGGTGATTTTAAATTTGAGTGATTGCAGAATATCTAATTAATAATAAATCTTTATTTTTGATTTAGATATGGTTTTGATTTGGACTTGAATTTGGATTGATTGAAGGAATTTGCTAGATTTATTTAAGTTTCTTCTGTAATTTCTAGCGGATCAACTGTATTGTGTATGATATTTCCAGATACAATATTGCTATGGAGATCACCCTGATCCTTTTGAATGCACAATCAGCGGATGGAACAGTATGGAAGCAGGAAGAAGAAAATTTGAAGCAGTTTCAAGAGCAAAACCTTACTGGTTTCCTGTTATCTCTAGCTGGAGAGCTTTCTAGTGATGATAAGCCTGTTGATAGTCGTAAATTAACTAGCAGGTTTAATTCTTAAAAATGCGTTGGATGCCAAGGAACAACATAGAAAGTTTAAACTTGTTCAGAGATGGTTATCCTTAGATGTGGCTGTCAAATTTTAGATCAAAACATGCTTGCTACAGACCCTCTCCTCCTGTACCTGATGCTCGATCAACTGTATCACAAGTTATTGCAAAGCTCGCAGGCATTGAGGTCCCGCAGAAGCAATGGCCTGAGTTGATAGGGTCACTCTTGGCAAACATTCATCAGGTTCCAGTCCATGTCAAGCAAACCACTTTAGCTTCTACGGCTCTATCAGTCACCGTTACCGCGAGCTTCAGGTAATTACGTTTTCATTTGCTTAATTTTTTTTTTTTGATTCTTCATTTACATAGAAGCAATTAGGTTTGATTACAGATCTATTTTTTTCTAACCTGATTCGTAATTTATTCTTCTCAAGGCTGAGTTCTGAATTCGGTAAAAAAGGGTTGTCATTGATGATCTATGAAATGTAATATGTAGTTAAATATTAGTTATTTTGATATGTTAGGGATAATATGTTATTCACACTAATACATGTGCTTTTTGCTTTTGTAGAAGTGTTTTTGTTTAGATTGCTCTTTTTTCATTTAAGAATTTATTTTTTTATTTTGTTGAAATTTTCAGTCAATTTTGATTACAAAGACATGGGTTTTCCCAAAATTAGGGAATATTTAGGGCCATTTCCCTGTTCAGATATTTTCTACAAGCCAAAGCGAAGCATTTGAGTTTTTGGCAAAATTATGTTTCCCTGATCCCCAAACATTTTTTGATCGCAACGAGTGTATGTTGTTACGAGAAATAAATATTCAGCCTTGCACATGGTTTTAACGCATAAGAATCCAAATACAAGCCAATTTTACAATATTGTTCCATTTTCTTATGTTGCAGGATGGCTCTGAAATTTCATCTGGAGGAGATTAGATGAGAGACCTTGAGGATGCCACGGCAAAGCAGCGTACAAATTACATTTCAGGTTCTGGGTTGACAGCGTCAAGGGAAAATTGTTTACAGAGCAACGTACAACGTTGTTTAATAGAACTTGAAGGTTTCATATTGTTTGCAATGAATAGTTACTTTGTTTAACATTCTTTTGCTATTAATTCAAGATTTATAATAATTTTATGATGACTACTGCATTCATAAGTTTCTGCTTCTGCATATAGTGTCTTTGCTAATGAATGAGTAATTATTTGATACCTGATACTGTTATGTTCCTAAACAGTTTTAATTAGAATTCAAGATAACATATTAATGGTTCTTATTTGTTAATTTTGAAGAATTTCCTACAAGTAGAGGTGAGGACCTGCAGTCGAAGTGCTTGCTTGAACTCTATGGACTACATGTATACTTGAGTATGAAGTGTTTTCCGAATTTTTTTTCTGTTTTTTGATTGCATGTATATATTTTAATTATCAGCTAAAGTGTTAATAGTCACCTGAATGCATGAATGAGCATTACTTGTCAGTATAAATGATTCTTGCCCCAAGTTATATATACCTATAATGGAAATTAAAACTCTGAAATAGATATTTTTGCTCTTTTACTCTTTCCTCACAAAGAAGGCTTCTGCATAGTTGCTTTTCTGAGAATAATTATAGTATTTCTTTGAAAAGTAAGAAGGAAATGTAAACTCTAAGCCATTAATTGTAATAGTGTACTATGTTGGATCTCCTTGTCCTCTGCCATGCAGTAAGGAAGTAACTTACACTAATGGTCATAAACCTGGATTCAGCTTGCAGTGTTGTATAAGATAACCAGATAGGTTCATATGATGCATTGATGTAATGTTCTTAAATGTTCTTCTATCTTTCATAAACTGTTGGTATCAAGGGATTTGATGGGTTTTATCCTTGTTGACAATAACCGTCTTTCCTTCCAGTTAGCAGAGTTGTAGAGCAAGGTTCGCTCTGATGTGAGTTCGGAATACTGGCTTCGTGTGAATTGTTCATTGCCCCGAAGTTAATCAGCAAGAAAGTAAGGCTCCCTTCACCAGGGAGTGTCCCTGCTCCTATATCAAAAACAGTTATAATCCAACAAGTGTAAATGTGATTTGAGTTAATCTCATATAATGAGATTATGAAAAAATATTCACTTGAGATGCCAAAGTTACTGGTATTAAGGTATGTTGAATTAACTTGGACTTATATTTCATGAAACTTTTAATAAACTTAACTTCTCCCATCACGGAGTGTTCATTTGTTGTGACAATGACAGGCGGTTCATTCCACTAAAAATTTGAACTAAATAGAAAAAAGAATATTACCTTACAGTACTGTAACGCATCCTCCATACTTGTAAACAGGAACTTCAGCCACCTCAGGAAGAACCTGCCTGCATCTTGGACATCTAACCCATCAAACTTTGGAGCATGGACTGTATATCCTGCATATGAGATTTACAAGAGGTTAGGTCCACATCTCAAAGACGGAAGAAGGAGGCATTTTAGTTAATAAATTTAATATATAAAAAGAGAAAATTTTGATCTCAGATAAGTGTAGACTGGAAGAAATGAAATTGGATGGTCATGCATCTGTAATATGTTCTTTGTAGTTTTAGTTGGATGTTGGAATTCATTTTGAGCACTTGCTTTATGCATCTTTTTTTCCTTTGTAGGTGAGGGTGGTGAAAACCCATCTCGTTTGGAGCCACTTACAGATGGTTTGATGAGATGTCAGATCTTTGCTGTAGAAGTAGTTAGAAAATAGTTTTAGAAAGCTATTTTAAGTCAAAATCAGTTCTAACTGAACATAGTTAATTCTTGATTGATTATCTAGATCGCTTTGCATATTTCAATCTTTATGCTGATTGAGAGGTCAGATTTGATTTGTGTAATTTCAAGTTTGATACGAATCTATATATTTTCCCTAGGAGTTGTTAGAAAAGAGTTTCATAGAGGTAAATCAGAAATTCATACACCAAGGTAGAACTACCTCTCTGTTGTTAGTGTTAGAGCATGAAACAAAAATTCATTTGTGTATATGCACTTATATTCTGTGTTATGTTGTGTCAGTTTGTTTTCTATGTTTTCATTTTAATCTTATCAATTGCAATAGAACTCCAACTGATCTTGTATGCATGTGTTTATGCGTATATGTATATTGCTATAATTATGTGGGTTTGGGGATTGTTGTCTTAACCAACTTCATTCATTTATAGTATTTTAGATAATTTTTATGGCATTCTACAGGTCAATGATCTTTCGGCTGAGGATTACATAACTGAGACCGCTGCTAAGCATCCAACCTATATGCCTCACACTGCTGGAAGATACCAAGCTAAGCGGTTTAGGAAGGCCCATGCCCCAGTTGTGGAGAGGTTGACCAACTCTCTTATGATGCACGGGAGGAAAAATGGGAAGAAGTTGATGGCAGTTCGCATTGTTAAGCATGCTATGGAAATCATCCGCTTGTTGACCGACCAGAATCCTATCCAAGTCATTGTTGATGCTGTTATCAACAGGTATTCAAATTAGATAGAATATCATTTTTTAGTTTTGTATACTTTTTTCTGAAATGTATGAGTTGAAACTATGTACCCATGTTAAAAATCAATATTTATTCTCTAGAGAGTTTTACTTGTGAAACCTATTCTTTCTATTTATTCATTTGATCGATTTTTTTCCACAATATTCTTGATTAAGTTAGCAAGATGGTATTTCGTAGTTATTCAAGCTTTCCTTTAATGATGTTGTTATGCCATTATAATAATTTCTCATTTTCTATTTTGTTAATTCATGTCTGATTTTCAAAACATAGTGGTCCAAGAGAAGATGCCACTCGTATTGGTTCTGCTGGTGTTGTAAGGCGTCAGGCTATTGATATTTCTCCACTAAGGCACGTCAATCAGGCAATTTATCTCCTCACAACAAGTGCACGTGAGAGTGCATTCAGGAATATTAAGAGTATAGCTGAGTGCCTCGCTGACGAACTCATAAATGCTGCCAAGGGTTCTTCTAACAGGTAAATAAGCTAGCCTTTGTTTACCTGCCATTAGATTGTTTTTCTGTGTAGGGTCTTTTTATTTTTAATATAATGAAATTCATGCTTCTACTCTTGATTTACTCTTTTTGACAAATCAAAAGTTGAACCTATCCTCATTTTGCATATATAATGCAGCTATGCAATTAAAAAGAAGGATGAGATTGAGAGGGTTGCTAAGGCCAATCTACACTTGCAACTAAGCTAATATTCCAAAACCATATTCATCGGGGGGTTCAGTTAACCATTGTTTTGCTGATGGCACCTCCTTCTGGCATTTCATGAACACTTTATCCCAAGTTTTCAAAGCCAAAGGAGCAGAGAAGAGTATTTTGTACAATTAAAATATCGAGTCCGCCTATCCATAATCGCTGGCTTCCTGATGGATATGGTCCCATTATTTCCTTGCCATATACTGATTCTAATCGATTCATCAGCAGATTTGACCCGCCTTTTCTTAGAGAGAATCTTTCATTTCTCAGCCGCCGCATTAGCAAAAATCAAGGCAAGGGCTAATGTTGAATGCAACACAACCAAAGTTATATCTACTTTACAGACCTTGATAGCGTTGATCTGGAGATGTGTGATGCGTATCCGTTGCTTACCACTTGATCAGATTACTAATTGTAGAATGTCGATTGATATCAGATCAAGATTTACCCACCCTTGTCCCAAAATTACTTTGGGAACACAGTTCAAATAATTTGTGGAATGGCCGCTGCTGGTGAGCTACTTGCATATGAATTCGGATGGGCTGCGTGGCTTCTAAATCAAGCAGTGGTTCAACATTATGACAATGTTGTGCGCGAGTCTGTTGGATCGAGGTTGCAAGGTCCAAATTGATCGAGGTTACAATACTTACATTTATGAAAACAAATTGATGTTTGTTAGGCAACTTTTGAAGTAATTGCTGTTTAGTTCATTTCAACGATGAGTTTCATGAGGTTATTAGTGGTCATTTTATTGTTTCAGTTGAAAACATATTTACCCAAGCTTTTAAACACTTGCGTATAGATAACAATTTTATCATTCTCCTAATCTATTTTTCCTTTTTCAATAAATTCTACATGCAGATAGTCATAGGTAACGAATTATAAATTGGATTAATGGGGAAGGATGCGACTTTTGCGACCTATGACTTCACAACAAAAGGAATTATTCGGGTACTTTATATTTAACTGCCGGTAAATTTAATTTTTCTCTGAAAAATCTCAACCTTCTATCATCATACATCTATATATGGTCATTTAGGAATCTGTGAAGGGGGAATTATGGCGTCTGCGGGATCCTGCAGGGAAACCACCTGGTGTGATGGGCTGGTGGCCTTCAAGAGCTGTTACTTTCATTGATAACCATGATACAGGCTCAACTCAGGTACTTATTTAGATGGGTACCTTTACAGCTATTGTAATATCCCGAAAAAAAAATAATAATATTAAATTTATATTCTTAAAACATATTGTTTGGAACTTGTCATTTATTTGGGTCAAACTAGTTATTTAAATTATGTGGGCTAATAAATATTAATAAGTGATAGATAATATTATGTGGTTAAAATTTGGGCCTTAATATTAATTTAACCCAAATAGAAGTTTATTAGGACAACTTAATTAATAAATAGCTAAACCTAATATTACTTCATTATACAAACTGAATAAGAAGAGGTGACTACTTTGGAGATAAAGGGAACTACTACAAAGGGGGCTCAGGTGAAGAAAGACTAGAGATTTTGATCACTAGTGGGGAAATTTCATCAGTAATAAGTATATTATACATTATATAAAGTGGGGATAAATCACGTGGTTCCATATTAAATTATTAAATTTAGTATGTTGTTTTTTTTCATCATGAGCAAGTACTTTTGTAATTCAAGAACTAAGAGCGATCTGTAAAGATGGGAGAGTTTATTTATTAATGTAATACTTATACGGATGTACTTATTATTATTATCACTTTATTCCAATCGATTGAAGCGAGGAGGTAGATCTCGTGATTGATTTTGGAGATCCTAAAATAATAAATTGATGATTTCTTTAAATAAAAATATATATATATAGCAAGTAGTAATTAAAGTTTACTTAAACTTGCATAATTTGCAAGAGATGTTATACAAATAAATATGTAAGATTATATGGAATGAATTAAATCTTAATATTATAAGTAATTATATTTTATAGTCGTACCAAATAGAAGTGTTCATATTTTTATAAATGTACTTACATTTAGTATTATTAATTTGTGTAATTAGTTCGGACGGAAGGAACTTAAAGAGTTATATTTGGAATATAAATTTTGGAGTATTAATAATTGATATAAGGCGATGATTAAAGGCATATTAAATAGATTATGAATTATTTTGGAATTATTGAATTGGATTATATTTAATTTGAGGTGAATATGTTTAGGTGATGAATAACGTTTCGTATTTGATATCGTTGGCATTTGAGGGTAAGATTTTGTGGAGTGTGCTATAAATTGTTTGGAAGTATCAGGTACGGATTCCGTACTCTTTCAGCGATACTTTTGTTAATTTGTTCCTTATTTCGAATTCTATTATGATTTCACATAATTGTTTCTTGTGAAATAAATATTAGTTTTATTTTAGAGTTGATACGTATGACTCGTATTTGTACTCTTTGAATTAGGTTATCATGTTTAGTATTATTTATTTTGATAATTGTAGAGCGGTACATGTTGCTACCTTCTTTTTGAAACCTTGTGACTATAATTTGATTTGGTTCAACATGCATATAGAACCCTTTTGTTGGTATTATGTCGCATGTGTGTTGTGACATGATATTTTGTTAGAATATACCGTAGAGTATACGAGTTATAACCACCGTGGGGTACCACGCACGCCGTCGTCTTGCACGCGAGAGACGTGACACTTTAAAATGGCGGTGTGATTAGTCCACGGTGTCTCCATTTTGGGCTCCGGGAGGAAGTGGGCCATTTGGTGTTTTGTTGTGGGAGGCGTATGGGTTAACCCTAGTTTTTCGCTCATGGATTTGTGATGTTGTGCCAAACACCTATCCGATTTGCATATATTTGGATTCGCGGTCAATGTGTGATTTGCTCGTGTGGCATTATTTTGGTTGCCTGTGTGGCATTATTTTGACTTGCCTGTGTGGCAATGTGTATTTCTGAGCTCATTCGGTATAAAATAACTCAAACCATTTGTTTTTGACTATTATTTTATTGGATTAGTTTTGTTGGTTTCGCTCGATTCAAGTCATTGAGTTAGTTACTTGATTCGTTATTTCTTTATTCTTTTATTGGATTCTATCAATTACGTTGATTCGATATATATTCATTACGTTGATTCGAGATATATTCCATTCAGATCTTTGGATATTATATTTTCGTCAGATTTGCACTTGAGGCTTTGTCCGAGATTTTGTCTCGATTATTTTCATTATATCGATTGTATATCTTTTGTATATCTCAGATCTGTCTTTGGGCAATTGGCTCATGCTGTGTTTTTCTTTCGACAGGTTTGTAGGGGTGATTCAGGGCTAGTGTGATGAGATTTTTGCCTTTGACCATGTAAGTTGATTCGAATTTTAAGTTTTGATTATTTTGACTCAGTTTGGAAAATTGTACTTATTACTTTATTAATGGATCACCACTATTAATATTTTGAGGTTGTTAGTGCTCTGTTTATTTATTTTGAGGTTTGTTGTGCTTTGCACGTGACCTCCTTTTCCTTTTCGGGAAAGGGGTGTTACAGATAGATTCCGTACTCTTTTAGCGATACCTTTATTAAATTTGATTTGTTCGTTTGTTTCCTTATTTCGAATTCTATTATGATTTCACATAATTATTTCTTGTGAAATAAATATATTAGTTTCATTTTAGAGTTGATACGTATGACTCGTATTTGTACTCTTTGAATTAGGTTATCATGTTTAGTATTATTTATTTTGATAATTGTAGAGTGGTACATGTTGCTACCTTCCTTTTGAAACCTTGTGACTATAATTTGATTCGGTTCAACATGTACATATAGAACCCTTTTGTTGGTATTATGTCGCATGTGTTGTGACATGATATTTTTGTTAGAATATACCGTAGAGTATACCTGAGTTATAACCACCTGTGGGGGTACCACAGGCACGTCATCTTGGCTTGAGAGACGTGACACTTTCCGTGGTGGTGTGATTAGTCCACGGCGTCTCCATTTTGGGCTCCGGAGGAAGTGGGCCATTTGGTGTTTTGTTGTGGGGGCGATGGGTGAACCCTAGTTTTACGCTCATGGATTTGTGATGTTGTGCCAAACACACCTATCCGATTTGCATACATTTGGATTCGCGGTCCAATGTGTGATTTGCCTGTGTGGCATTATTTTGGTTGCCTGTGTGGCATTATTTTGACTTGCATGTGTGGCAATGTGTATTTCTGAGCTCATTCGGTATAAAATAACTTCAGTCATTTGTTTCAGCCTATTATTTTATTGGATTAGTTTTTTTGGTTTTTGTTCAGTTCAAGTCATTGAGTTAGTTACTTCAGTTCGTTATTTCTTTATTCTTTTATTGGTTTCGTCAATTACGTTGATTCAGATATATTCATTACGTTGATTCAGATATATTCCATTTAGATCTTTGGATATTATATTTTTGTTCGTATTTGAACTTGAGGCTTTGTTCAGTATTTTATCTCAGTTATTTTTGTATATCTTTTGTATATCTGTATCCGTACTCGGCAATTGACTCATGTTGTGTTTTTCTTCCAGCAGGTTTGCAGGGGTGATTCAGGGCTAGTGTGATGAGATTTTTGCCTTTGACCATGTAGGTTGATTCGAATTTTAAGTTTTGATTATTTTGACTCGGTTTGGAGAATTGTACTTATTACTTTATTAATGGATCACCACTATTAATATTTTGAGGTAGTTAGTGCTCTGTTTATTTATTTTGAGGTTTGTTTTGCTTTGCACGTGACCTCCCTTTCCTTTTCGGGAAGGGGGTGTTACAGAGATGGTATCAAAGCCAGGTTCTTTCTTGTAGAAAACCTATTTAGGTTTGACCTGTGAGTTGTGGGTAAATCACTGGGTAGACGTATGAGTTTGAATTGATTTTGTTCTCTGTTTGGTTGGCCTTATTCTGACCAAGTGTTTTTTTAGTTCTTTGAGTTGTAGTTGATTTGAGAAAGGCGAGATAATTTGTTAAGATTATTATTGTTATGCGTTGGAACAATAATATTAGTTAAGGATTGTGATTGGATTATTAAGGAGAATAATATCATATTTTGTTCAGTTAAGAAATGATTATACGATTATGATATGAGCATTTGTATCAGCAAGTTTTGATATGGGAGAATTATTTGTTAAGAGTTATTTCAGGTAATTACAAATTATTATGATTTTGGAATTGAGGATTTTGTTTGGGTTAGATTCTGATTTTTGTTAAGTTGTGAATAATTTGAGGTATGCGAATCGATGGGATAATATGATAAAGTGAAAACTATTAAGTACAAAGGATCTCTTGTAATTTTGAGTTGTTGTAAAGATTCGAGGTAATTAGATTAAAATTTTTGGAGTAAATGAATTTTGCGATTATTTTCTAGTAGAATATTGGAGTTATCTTATATGAAATTTTGAGTGATAGTATGAGGAGATTTTGGAATTTGTTGGGTTAAGGTTTGCACTAAGAGAATGATTGGTTTATTAAATGATTAGATATTAAGTGATGAATCTTTAAGAGATTTTGAAAGCTATCGTTTGTTTATTCAGATAGTAGGATATATGATTTGAAGTTTGGTATGGTGATGGAGAGATCTTAGTAGTAGTATATTTTTGGTGTAATAATATTTGAAAACTAATTTGATTGGAAGTTATGATATTTTGAAACTCTTAAGGACTTAGGAGAGTTGGTGATAAAGAGATATTAGTAGTATATTCTTTGGTGTAATATTATTTGGTGAATAGTTCAAATTAAGGATTAGATATTTTGAAGCTCTTGAGGACTTGGGGAGAGTTGGTAATATAGTTTGCATAGTTGTTTTGGTTATCTGATGTCTTTAGAGTTTTGCGTGAATTTATGTAAAATTAAATAAAAATAATTTGTTAGATCTTTGTCATGTGTGGAATATAAACATTTTAACGAGTTAAAAATAATTTTAAATATTTTGGTTATTTGAATCGTATTTAGATGAAGAAAAATGTTTGTGATTTCGAATTATGTTCCGAAGAGTACGTACGCTTGCAAGAATGAAACTCAAAGATATTAACGGGGGGCCCGCACCAACAGTGGATCATGTGATTTAACGCGAAGAACCTTACCAAGACTTGACATGGTAGCTGACGAATCTTTTACAAGTACATTGATAATTACGTGGACCGATGACTTATCCACGTTGATCGTTACAAATGGCGACGCTACGTCGTAACTAAATTTATTTATTTTTTTCTGTAGCTTATTTGAATTCCGAGGACGGAATTATTTTTAAGGGGTGAAAAATGTAATAACCTATTTTTTTATATAATTAAATATTAATTGATTTTATCTTATACAATTGTGTTTAAATGGGAAAAGGTAAATGATTTTGTTTCCTTCTTCTTCCTTGTTTTGTTTGGAAAATTATATTCTTTTAGTAGATAATTAAATAACTCGATTAAATTAAAATTTGAGGAAGATAATTCCTTTTGTTAAAGTCTTGTGGTAAAATTATTGAATGAGGAAGCTACTTGGGAGATAGAGGAATCTATTCGAGATGAGTATCCGTATTTTTTGATAATTAGGTATTTTCCATTCTTTTGATTAGGGGACGGAATCCTTTTTAAGGGGGAGGTAATGTAATATCCGAAAAAAATAATAATATTAAATTTATATTCTTAAAACATATTGTTTGAAACTTGTCATTTATTTGGGTCAAACTAGTTATTTAAATTATGTGGGCTAATAAATATTAATAAGTGATAGATAATATTATGTGATTAAAATTTGAGCCTTAATATTAATTTAACCCAAATAGAAGTTTATTAGGGTAACTTAATTAATAAATAGCTAAACCTAATATTACTTCATTATACAAACTGAATAAGAAGAGGTGACTACTTTGGAGATAAAGGGAACAGCTACAAAGGGGGCTCAGGTGAAGAAAGACTAGAGATTTTGATCACTAGTGGGAAAATTTCATCAGTAATAAGTAAGTATATTATACATTATATAAAGTGGGGATAAATCACGTGGTTCCATATTAAATTTTTAAATTTAGTATGTTATTTTTTTTTCATCATGAGCAAGTACTTTTGTAATTCAAGAACTAAGAGCGATCTGTAAAGATGGGAGAGTTTATTTATTAATGTAATACTTATACTGGATGTACTTATTATTATTATCACTTTATTCCAATCGATTGAGCGGAGGAGTAGTCGTGTTTGATTTTGGAGATCTAAAATAATAAATTGATGATTTCTTTAAATAAAAAAATATATATATAACAAATAGTAATTAAAGTTTTAAAACTTGCATAATTTGCAAGAGATGTTATACAAATAAATATGTAAGATTATATGGAATGAATTAAATCTTAATATTATAAGTAATTATATTTTATAGTCGTACCAAGTAGAAGTGTTCATATTTTTATAAATGTACTTACATTTAGTATTATTAATTTGTGTAATTAGTTCTGGACGGAAGGAACTTAAAGAGTTATATTTGGAATATAAATTTTGGAGTATTAATAATTGATATAAGGCGATGATTAAAGGCATATTAAATAGATTATGAATTATTTTGGAATTATTGAATTGGATTATATTTAATTTGAGGTGAATATGTTTAGGTGATGAATAACGTTTCGTATTTGATATCGTTGGCATTTGAGGGTAAGATTTTGTGGAGTGTGCTATAAATTGTTTGGAAGTATCAGGTACGGATTCCGTACTTTTTCAGCAATAGCTTTGTTAAATTTTATTTGTTCGTTTGTTTCCTTATTTCAAATTCTATTATGATTTCATATAATTGTTTCTTGTGAAATAAATATATTAGTTTCATTTTAGAGTTGATACGTATGACTCGTATTTGTACTCTTTGAATTAGGTTATCATGTTTAGTATTATTTATTTTGATAATTGTAGAGATGTATATGTTGCTACCTTTCTTTTGAAACCTTGTGACTATAATTTGATCTTTCTCACATATACATATAGAACCCTTTTGTTGGTATTATGTCGCATGTGTTGTGACATGATATTTTTGTTAGAATATACCGTAGAGAGTGTACACGAATTATAACCACCGTGGGGTACCCGTGCACGTCGCGTCGTCTTGGCACGAGAGGCGTGACACTTTAAAATAATGGTGTGATTAGTCCACGACGTCTCCATTTTGGGCTCCGGAGGAAGTGGGCCATTTGGTGTTTTGTTGTGGGAGGCGTATGGGTGAACCCTAGTTTTCTGTTCTACGAATTTGTGATGTTATGCCAAACACACCTATCCGATTTGTATACATTTGGATTCGCGGTCCAATGTGTGATTTGCCTATGTGGCATTATTTTGGTTGCCCGTGTGGCATTATTTTGACTTGCCTGTGTGGCAATGTGTATTTCTGAGCTCATTCGGTATAAAATAACTCCAGCCATTTGTTTCAGCCTATTATTTTATTGTATTAGTTTTGTTGGTTTCTGTTCAGTTCAAGTCATTGAGTTAGTTACTTCAGTTCGTTATTTTTTTTTTTTTTATTGGTTTCCTCAAATTACGTTGATTCAGATATATTCATTACGTTGATTGAGATATATTCCATTCGGATCTTTGGATATTATATTTTCGTTCAGTATTTGCACTTGAGGCTTTGTTCGATATTTTGTCTCGATTATTTTCATTATATCGATTGTTTATCTTTTGTATATCTCAGATTCATCTTCGGGCAATTGGCTCATCTTGTGTTTTTCTTCCCGGCGAGTTCATGGGGGTGATTGAGGCTAGTGTGATGAGATTTTTGACTTTGACCATTTATGTTGATTCAAATTTTAAGTTTTGATTATTTTGACTCAGTTTGAGAATTTTACTTATTACTTTATTAATGGATCACCACTATTAATATTTTGAGGTTGTTAGTCTCTTCTGTTTATTTATTTTGAGGTTTTTGTGCTTTCACGACGACCTCTCTTTTCTTTTCGGGAAGGGGTGTTACAAATTTGTAGTCTAAGAGTGTTGTAGAAGGCTATCCTTCTTTGTTCGATATATGCTATTTGCATGTATTTGTTGGTGTTCACTGTGTATATGGATATACTTCATTGAAAAAAATATTTTTGGTAGCATCTTGATTATATTGAAATTAAGTAATTTTTTTTAAAAAAAGGGAGCTTAGTCAATTCTCAATCTAAGAGATGATATTTGTTTCAGTTTTGAATGACAGATTCTTACATAATAACAATAATGTTTTATCTGTTTGGTACTGAGTTTACTCTTTTTAGATGGTCCATGTAATCTGTAGAAAATAAGAACTTGATTTTGGGATAATGATTTCTTGATTCATTCTTCTCAATTACGTTGGCTTATATACACAAGTATTCTAATTTACAGTGTACATTAGTACCACATAACAACTCTATCGTCTTTGTTTGCTTATAAGCAATACAGTGTACATTAGTACCACGTAGGAACTCTATTGTCTTTGTGTATTAGTGCCTCTGGTGACCTATTTGCTTCATTTTCTTGACTTTGCTATTATTTTTAAATATGCGGAAGACCGCTTCACGATTGTCTTACAATACTGTGTATCAAATTTTCGTGCTACATTTACGGAAGACAAGGACTAAATTATGAAGTGTACTCTCTCTATATATGTAGATATATACTTTTCAAAACTGTGGTAGCTTTAGATGGTTAATTGTAAAGATAATGAATGATTATGTAGTGGATGATTTTATTAAGTTAATAATATTTTAGTTTTTTGTATTTTTGTCATTATTTGCTATGGGGACATTGAGTAGGTCAGTACATAAAAAGAATGTCAATTTTGATTTGGCAACAATATAATTCGATTACTAAAGCATTGAACAAGTTTTAATATAGCAACAATTTTTTATACATTTAGCAACAAATTTTCGTTGCTAATGGCATTAAAAATATAATATTTGGCAACGAAAAATTAACCTAATAACAACAGAGAGGATATTGTTGTTAATACTAACATAAAAGGCAACATTTTTTATCGTTGCAAATCATATCAACTTTCGTTGCAACATATAAAGAAATGGCAACATATAATGTCGTTGCTAATCGACAACTTTCGTTGCTATTGTAAAATAACCAGCAACAACATTTTCGTTGCTGATTCAGCATAATGTCGTTGCCAAATAATATAATCAGCAACGAAAATCGTTGCTAAAAAGTTTACATTCTGCAAAGAAAGCAAGCTTAGGCAACAATTTTCATAATTTACTGCACCGAAAAATGTCGTTGCAAAATGGTGTCAATTGCAACGAAAATGCATGGTCGTTGAAAAAAAAGAGTTCATTTCGTTGCCAATGAACATGCTTTTGCAACGAAATGGGGTTTTTAGCAACAAAATTTTAATTATTCTGCAACAATATATTTTGTTGCTAAAGGATCGATATCTCTCGCATTTAAAGCCAAATTTCGATTTGCAAAATGTAGTACTTTTGACAACAAAAAAAGCGTTCGTCATGAACAATTAGCAACGCTCATTGCAAGAACGAAAGACCTTAACGACGATAAAGTCGTTGCCAAAACCCTTTTGCAACGAAATTTGACACCTTTAGCAACGAAAATTGGTTGTTGCTGAAGCCCCATTTTTTTATAGTGTATGTATTGATTATATGTATAGGGTAGTCGACATACTATGAACATTTTTTTAAATTTTCGATAAGGTTTAACAGAACTTCATCTGCAAACCGTCATAACTTACGGGCGCGAGGGTGATCATCCCAATGAGCCCTGTATTGATCAATACTACATTACAAGAATGATAAGATCGTTTCACTGTCATTCGCCAAGATAAAAGTTTTTCCGTGATCGGGATGTTCATATTTAGACCGAATCCAGAACCAAAATAATTTGATTGGATACAAAAAGGTTTTAACTTATTCAACGATATTTCAATATGTGTCTATTTGGGTCAAATAGCTTAGATAGCTTATATATATATATATATATATATATATATATATATATATATATATATCAACATGTGTTTAAATACAATGATTATCCAAGTGGGGACACTTGTGTAACCATATTTAGAAATTATCGAATGTAATATATATCCGAATTACCATATACTAACATGTTGATAAACAATGATTGGATATAGAATATATCACAATAGGGTTAATAATATAGCATAATAATAATATAATTAAACTTACTCATGTCCATCAGATAAAGGAAATGCAAAGGTAAGATACTATCTTTCGATGTCTATGCATACGATCAGTAACTTAGTTCTATCCTTATATAACACCTATCGGTAATAAGATCATTTGATCGATTAGAATAACATAC
The DNA here is from genome assembly GCA_020205615.1 of Panax quinquefolius. Classification (NCBI taxonomy): domain Eukaryota; kingdom Viridiplantae; phylum Streptophyta; class Magnoliopsida; order Apiales; family Araliaceae; genus Panax; species Panax quinquefolius. The sequence goes on along the minus strand of CM035174.1, from coordinate 8,735,563 downwards.
TATAACACATAAAGACCGCTTATGCAACAAAGACATAACCTAATCACATTGTCACATATGTTTAACAACCATTAAATCACAAATAAACACATATCTAATCAAATTATCTAAGTCCAGATCAATTTTCAAACACATTCGATTATCTAACGACTTTATCGGGTAATTATCGAGTCTAAGACTCTATCCTGTTGCTCAATATCTGTAAGTATCAATCATATTATTTTTAAATGACTTAATATAATTTTAAAATATGTATTATAATTTATCATGAATTTTCAAACATCGTAATTATTATTAAATGATTTAAATACTAAACAATTCTATTATCATTGATATTTAATTATTATTAAACTATTAATGAAACCATTGTCAAAATATTAAAGTTATTTATAATAACTCAAAATACTTTTAAAGTATTTATATTACACTTAAATGATTTTTAAAATATTTAAAATCATTTTAAATAATTATCATTAATATTAAAGTATTAATATTTTATTTATCAAAATATTAAAAGTCATTAAGTATAACTTAATAATATTTTCAATTCATTAATATCCTTTTAAATTAATAAAACCATTTTTAAACTATTTATTTAATATAATTATTAAATAAATTTAATATCATTAATATTAAATTATTAATAAAATTATCCTGTAAATATTAAAAGTTATATTTTATAACTTAAAATATCTTTAAACACTTTATTTTTATTTAAAATGATCATTATAATATTAAAATCATTTTTAAACTAATTTATTTAATATAATCATTAAATAACTTTAATATCATTAATAATAATTAATTAATAAAATTTACCTTTAAATATTAAAAGTTATATTTTATAACTTAAAATACTTTTAAATACTTTATTATTATTTAAAATGATTTTTAATATAATAAAATCATTTTAATTAATTAATTTAATTCATTTAGTAAATAACTTAATTATCATTAATATTAATTTATTAATGAAATTTATCACAAAATAACTTAAAATATTTTCTTATATCATAATATAATTTTAAATGATTTTTTAATTATTAAAATCATTTTTAACTAATTTATTTAATATTATAATTAAATAAATTAAATACCAATAATATATTAAAAATATTAAATATTTATGAAATATACTTAAAATAAATAAAAACTAATTTTTAGAATTTAAAATAAATTTTAATAATTTATTATGTATTTTTAATAATTTAAAACTATTTTTTTCTATTTATTTTATTAAAATAATTAATTTCTGAAAATATTTGTCGCTAGTAGGGCCTATATACATTTAAATCTATCATATACGTGTTCTTGAGATGTTCTTGGCCAAACCCAGAAACTTATGTCAGTTACCGTGTGGGCATGTTTGACCAAGAATCATTTACTCCGTGTTGTGTTTCTGGGCATGATATTGGTCAGATCGTGTAGTGCTCGTGTAGGATTACATTATCTAACAACAAACGTAGCCATAACTTGCATAACAAAGGAGATCTAGGTACCAAAACTATCTGTCAGAGGCTGTTCTTCATTTCTGGGTTGCCCAGAAATGAAGAACAGTTCGAGCATGCATCTTTGGGCTTTCACTACTTGTAAGACCCCAACTTATTATTAATGAAATTTAATTTTCTCTATTTATTATTTTAAAATAGTAAGGGTTGATGTGATTAATGTGGATAGTTAGGGGTAAAATACGCAAATATTTCAAAATAAACAAGTGGTTATAAAATATTCATTGTTGTTTGGGAAAATTGTTTGGTCGTGGAATATTCAGATCGCTTCAAGGAATATTCGTATAACAATAAACTACATAACCATGTGTGGGCCCCATAACGGAAATCGATTGGATGAATAAAACGACAAATATAAGTTGGTTAAAAATAACTACGTAGTTGTTATCAAGTTAATTGTTAAAATACTCGGTGGTTAAAAAACACAAGAAGATTACCACGGTATTGCACCAATTATTGATTCTTACGTAAGAAGACGCTTACTCATTAATGGTTATGTAATTATCGCTCAAAGATTTTATTTTATCGATTCAATAATTGTCGCGTTGATATTTTATATTGTTGTTGTTTCAATAATTGTCATTACACAATATTTTTTCATTATCGAAGCAATAATTCATATTATCCGAATAATATTATTAGATAACATTATTGGCAATGTCTAGAAAGTTCTCGCTTCTAAGGAGAGGTTTGGTCACCTAATTGCGGCGCCAAGAAGGAGAAATTCTTATTCGAAAGCCCCTCTTTCCGGAATTGCACGGTTGCACAATATATTGTGATTCTCAGTAATATTATTTGTGAATAATTAATTATTGATTCATATGATGAGGAAAATATTGATTTTATGTGGATATAGATGGAGAAAAATTTTAATGTGACAATTGTTGAAAATTGAAATTTTATCTTTTCTCGATAAGATAATGTATTATTATATTTAATAATATAATAATGGTGATATTTTTACAATGAATGTGGGATATATGAGTATACGAGGAGGAAGAGTATTTTTGTTGTAATAAATATTTAAAACATGTTAAACATGCTCATTGGACCCCATTTATCGAATCGAAATTTGATTATACTTTTGTAAAATCGCCTGATTTGTGTATTTGGCCAATTTCATTTGGAATTTGGAAAAATTTTCTTCGAAAAGTTGTAGAGATTTGATTTTCCTATAAAAACACGCGAGATTCAATTTTTCCGATAAAAGGGCTATTTATTATGAATTATCGATGTTTCAAATTCTGAATAATTGATTTTTGAAAGTTTTAATTATTTTAAATAATAAAAACGTTTTGATTTGTTTGGTAGACTTATTTGTTGTCAAGCATGCATTTGAATTCAGATCATAGATTGTGTGCGTAGGAATTTGTATATAATATATTAATATTATATTAAATTTTCTCGCTTTGGTGTTCTAAGCAATTTCCTATAAATAGGGTGCTTAGGTTAGAATTGAAAATCACACCGTAAATCAAGTTTTTCTCTATATTATCGAGCGTATTCTTGTGAGTATTTTGAGTATAATTTGAGTATTCGCTATTCTATGCAAGTTCAAGTCATAGCCTATATATCGGTGTTTCAAATTGTAAGCATCGATCTTTCGAGGTAAGGGATATTATTTTTTTTCAGAATGATATTATTTCTTCAATATCATTATGTTAAAATATCGATCCAAGTTTTTATCAAATTTGGAACTTTTGGTGTCTGAGAGTTATTATTCATGTATACTAAGACTATTCACGATATCGACACTATTCACGAATACTAAGACTATTCATCGAAAAATGAAAATTTTCTTTTCATTCAAAATATCTATTCGGATACTAGCTTTGATTGTATCCATGTTTTGATCATTCTTGAATTTTACACCATCTGCGATTATTTTTGAGGTATTTTGGACGTGAATAAAACAAAGTACTAATCCTTAATCCTTAATCCTCGCATTTTGTTTCATTGGATTCGTTTTTTAAAAATATTTTTCATCATCTTAAGTCTTAAATGATGATATTATGGAATATCTTTGGCCCAGTAGTGTAAAAGATGAATGATTCGAAGAATATCTTTTGGCCTGTAGTAAAGATGAGCAGTGTTTAGATGAACATGACTAATCGATGAATATCTTTGGCTCAGAAAGCAAAAGATGAATATGTGATTCCGGATATATATTGATTGATGTTACAGGATAAAAGATAGGCGATGAACTTTTAAATTCATATACATGGAAGATAGTAGTTTGCATTCTCTACTTAACTCTTCTAATGAATTATTATTTCATCATGAATATTGATTTAAAATTTGTTGTCTATTGTATTCTATTAGATTTTTTTCCCGTTGAAGACTAAACGGTAATTTGTCAGATATTATCTTAGTCATAATATTCTTTCTCGAGCTAGTTGAGCTCACCCTTTTCCTTTTGTTCCATTTTTATCGGAGGCGAGAATATACGATAATGTAGCCTGGGTATAGAATGAAGGTTCTATAGAGAGTTGTTTAGTAGTCCTCACCATTTTGTAAAATAATGTATCAATAAATGTGATGAGGATTTATTTGAGTATAGATATATCTAAGATAATATTTGTATTTAAACTCACGCTTTCTTGTTGTAATAATAAAGTTGTAGTTGTTTTTCGTACCATGTATTGACAACTCGTAATGGGTGATGTATACCTATTTTGGGGCGCCACACTTGGTATCGAGCTTAGGATATGATCTCAAGTGAGATCTAGAATAGAACCAGAGGGAGAGACGAGTAAATCCTTCGCTAATGTGTCCTACCTAAGCTTATTTGTTAGTTGGTCAAGATATATAGGGATATTATGTGATATATTGATTTCCTTAATTAACCTCTTGTTTTATGACAATATTTGAGAATGTCGAATCGAGAATATTAACAATGGAAATGAGACCGTGGAGACGCTCAGACTCACCAACGAAGAGAACGCGTAACAGTCGGCAATGTTCCTCCCGTGA